>CM060370.1:116118468-116439059 GCA_030545235.1 Helianthus tuberosus
TATCATTCTCAAGTTTATGAAAATGGTCAGTGAAAGAAAATTTTGAATACATTTTTTACTACTATTAGGAACCATTTTCTTGTCGGTTGATTGCAAACATGAGGACACATGTATGATTTTTGAACATTTGTCTAGTCCTCTTTGGAATTCATTCACCGGAATCAAAACCTTTTCCTGAACAGATGAATGCACACAGTTGCTTAATGACCATCATTACTCTAACCTTTGACTCAACAGTGTTTTATGTTTATGCTCTTTTCTTTTGACTTCAAAAGTTTTGAGATAAACACACTTCTGAGTTCTTATGAATTTTCTTAATGTATTTTTAACAAAGTTGACTTGTTCCTTTTGAGGATCTCAACCTGTTTTTCAACACATAAGATCGAATGACTAAAGTTTTAATTTCCCTCTTTTTATGTTAGCAAAACATCAATGTTTTTATGAACATAGGTTTTGTTAATCTGAGGTTCATACTTTAGTATTTAATGAGAACATCATAGATTATACATCAACAATTGAAATCAATTTAAAAAATAAAAAATAATCTAATGGTTTAACAGATATTGTTTTCAGATCTAGAAACCATGAGTGTCTTGTGCATGAATTCACTTGTTGTGTGAAATTTGTGTGTCATATGACATCTTGGTTGATTTACAGAGTTTTTGATTAACCACTTTGAACATGATTTACTCGATACTCTGTTTTTCAACTAAATACAACCAACCTTAGTATCAATGAATTTTGAGCCGAACTGTTATGCCAAATTGATTGTTAGATCGAATTTGACTGTCCAGGCTCTGATACCAATTGTTAGGATCGGAGGCTCTCATGATTGTGCTTTTTTGTGAGATTTGAACAAATCAAATAGATATGAGCAGTTTTAAGTGCAGCAGAAATGAATAACAAACTTTGTAAACACAATCAAAGGAGAATATAGTTGGATAAACAATTGCTTTTTCATAGAGTCGAAAGATTACATTAAAAGCAAAAGGTTACAATGCAAGCTTACAGACTAAACTCCCCCTCAGCCTGATACTCCAGAGTTGGTTGCACAAGATGAAAGGATTGAATTGAGGAGAAGAACTCACTCAAAACAATCAAATATAACAGTACAGAGTACTGTCATATTTATAAGCAAACCAAACCACTGATGTACCTCAGCTGACATCACCATGATAGTGACATCTAACAGCCTAACAACCTATAAACACTGATCTGTACAAAACTACTGATGTCTAACAACTGAATGATAATAAAATACAAAACAAGTCTAACACTGTTCACGTTCCACTGTTGTAGCCTAAGCACTGATTGTTTGAACATCAGTGCTTTCTTCAAAAGGTGATCAGTCTTTGAATGAGCAGTGCTTGGGTCTTCAGCAGTACTTAAGAAACAGTAGTAGATAGAGCTCAGTGTTTGCCTTTTAGCAGTCTTTAGTTGTTTCATCAGTGTTTAGTTCATCAGTTGTTCTTCTGAGTAGTACTTAGAGTGTATCAGCAGATAGGTAACCACTGTCAAGGGGAGAGCTTAGAGTAAACGTCTGCTTATTGTGAATCCACGGTTGTGAAACGGTTTTGGCTTTCATTATCTGTTCCTCTGGTAGGGGTCAATCCCAACAGGACATGTGAAGGGCGAAGCCCGTTCACACATAATTCAATACATATAAAATATATGTATACATTTATGAAATCAATATACATAACAGGCGAACGAAGATACTATCAATGCTCTAAATTACAAAGTTGTTCCAAAATGACAAGTGAAAACACAATGAGAATTCAAGATGAACAAATTGTACGAGGTCCGATAAGACCTACTGTCTAATAAAGTTAGTAGACATGTAGGTTAATCACGCGTACGGACGCTCGCTTACGGTATTACATACAAGGAACACAAACTTGTGAGTTCATGTCCCTCCTTTCAATGATTTCAATGTTTTGTTTTTAAAACAATCGAGGGGAAATATATGTTAAAACTATGGGTATGTTAGCTATTGGTTTAGATGATAACAAGATCAATGTTAAAAGATAATATCAAAAGATAATATCAAATCTTCTTATTTTTGTATAGATTAATTATTATTTATTGTGTAATTATTTGTTTCCATCTTTGTAATATGTTATTCAAGTATATAATGATATCATATCTCTCTTGATAAATTAGAGAGATTTAAACCTATCACAAATGTACGTAAGTAGGATGATGACATAGTAACCATTAATCACTTAGTGACCAAGGTGCAAAAGGTGTAGATCTATAGATGTCACACCCCCAAAATCCACAAGCGGAGTATCACCGCAGGAGGCGTGCCTGACCAGGATCCAGCCACCAATCATATTGAACAACGTAATTAAATAAATAAAAGTCTAACCACACAATATAATTGGTGTTCAAAACAAGTTAATCAAATTCAAGTGATCAGTGGAAGCATAAAGTTTAAAACCAAAGTATAAGTTTAAAAGTTCAAATGTTTAACATGGAACTCAACAGTCCATGTCCCACAACGACTCCTGCTCCCATGCAAGCTCCAGCTAACGACCTGCAAGGCATGTAACAACGAGTCAACAACAAAGTTGAGCGAGTTCACAGTTGGTTGTCCATTTTAAAGTTCTTCCAAAATCCATAAGTTCTTTCGAAAACCATGAGTTAACCAATTCCGTGTTTCCCAAACCATAACCAGTGGGGGCTACCCCATGTAACCACCAGACCCAATACCATATCGACAACTGACTGGAGGCATGTTTATGTGCCCTACGTCAATGTCTATCATCATTGACTAAGTGCCCAGATCCATTAGTCCACTCCCGTCCTCTGCGGCACGGTGTGAGGCTTGTCAAACCTAATAGCGCTATTTAACTAATGACCCGCTCGCCATTGGCCCGGCGATTAAGTCGATATAAAAATGAGGGACTTCATGATAGAGTTTTGTCTAGTAAGTTATATGTTGTCATCCTTCCTACGGAGGATGGAGGTACGTAATCTACCCAAGGAGAATACGCAGGTTTAATGTTGTAATCCTTCCCATGGAGAATGGAGGTACATATTCTACCCAAGGAGAATATGCAGGTTCCGTTTTAGTTTCTTAGCCCATTCCCAAACCACCGGGAATCCCATGCCTTATAGAAAGTGTGAACTCACCTTGGTTTGCTCGGTTTGTTAAGTTACTTGTTCCCAATTAACCAGTCAAAGCCTATGGTGATTCGCGTATACATAATCAGTTCACATTCACAAGGTTCACGTATAACTTGTAATCACAGTGTGCATGTTCAAGCAGTGATTCTCAACTGGCACATAACAGTGACATAATTCATTCACATCCCCAGTTCACAATTATGTAATGTAACAATGCCTAATAGTTAAGTATGCCATGCGTAAGAACTAGATCATGTTTCATTGGTCATAATTTAATTATCGTTACAGTAAGTACCAAGGTTTTATTAGCAAAATCATCCATCACAGAATCAACTTAGTTCACTGTGTCTGTTTACCCTCTTGACGAAACACCCCTGTTTCGTCGTGATCCCCCATGGACGAAACTCCCAAGTTTCGTCGTGATCCTCCGTTGACGAAACTCCCAAGTTTCGTCGTGATCCTCCATTGATGAAACTCCCAAGTTTCATCGACATGTGTGTTTTGTCAACATGCATGAGTTACGTCGGGAAAGAAGTTTCGTCACCTGCTTAAAAGTTTAAACTATGCACACACAGAAAACCCTAATCGCCATTGTTCCATTATTCCATTCATACCGATCGATTAGTTGAAATCACTACTAAATCAGTTAACCCTAACTATTAACCAATTCATCATTTAACCATCTCATAACTGATTTACAGATCAACCGTTTACAAGTATCATTTAAATCAAACAATAAACCCTAGATTACCAGATCATCATCGTTATGCTAAAATACATCGGTAAACATATTGCAGTCGACCATCCATTCAATTCAAATAACGAAATAATTCATATGGTCATAACAACAATACAAGAACCCATTCACTATCTACGAACGTGTATTCCACAATTCACAGAACTTCATCAATCAGATTCATAAATACGAACATGTAGTGATCAACCAAGGAATCATGTAACGATTAAACAATGGTGTGAACTAACCGAGATGTGGTTGCCGTTAGACACGAGAGACAGGCTTCAAGGGATTGAAACTCCGAACAGAACAGATAGGTTGCCGTCAAATAGAGAGAGGATAGAACACTAGTGTTTGATAACTGCCGTTTTACGTACAAGGGTGTGAATATAAAATGAACTGGCTTAGTCGCTGATGTGCCTTACCTGGTCCGAAAGCCCATCTCGGCGAAACTACATTGGGCGACGAAACTCTCTAAGTTTCGTCGAGTATGGTTGATGACGAAACACTAATGTTTCGTCGGGCTCGGGTTTCGTCAAATGTGATAATGTAAGGGTTAGGTTTGTAAACTTTAAATAGTTCACAAGTTCAACAGTTCTTTATTTAACCAAGAAACACAATACAACAATTTATAAATCAAATAACAAGGTGCACACATTACAACGCAAAGAATTATGAAGACACAGCTGAGAGGAAAGAGCTTGAAAACTTGAGTTGTCACATCATCCCCAACTTGAAAGAAATTTCGTCCCGAAATTTAGCATGTAGTTACTGAGGAAGCTAGTTAGGTTGCATGGGTTTCCTGGTTGGTTTGGAATTTCGTCCCGAAATTCCACAGTAGCTTCAGCCTTAGTAGTGGTTTCACTTTTCTCGAACAACTGGGGATATTTGTGTTTCATTTGGTCTTCTCGTTCCCATGTAAACTCTAGGCCACGACGGGAGTTCAAAACGAACTCAAACAAGAGGTATCCTGGTATGCTTGAGAACCATAACGTCTCGGTCAGTAATCTCTACAGGTTCCTCGACGAATCGCAACTGATTATCAATAGTGAGCTCCTTGAGATGAACTATGAGGGTCTCATCTAACAGACACTTCTTCAGATTTGACACATGGAATACGTTGTGAACTCCACTGAGTTCTTCGGGTAGATTCAATCTGTAGGCCACCTTCCCAATTTTCTCCGTGATTTCGAAAGGTCCAACATAGCATGGATTCAGCTTGCCTCGCTTGCCAAAGTGAACTACGCCCTTCCAAGGTGAGACTTTAAGTAGCACTTGATTCCCAAACTGGAACTCGAGTGGTTTCCTGCGCTTATCAGCATAGCTTTTCTGACGGTCACGAGCTGCCGCCATTCATTATCGTATTTGAGCAATCTTCTCTGTTGTGTCTATGACGAGTTCTGGGCCAGTGATTTGGCTGTCTCCAACTTCTGCCCAACAAAGAGGTGATCGGCACTTCTGTCCGTATAATGCCTCGAACGGAGCAGCCCGGATACTGGTGTGGTAACTGTTGTTATACGAAAACTCCACTAACGGGAGGTGTCTTTCCCAGCCATTACCAAAGTCGATTACACATGCTCGAAGCATGTCTTCAAGGGTTTGGATGGTGTGTTCCGACTGCCCATCCGTCTGTGGATGATATGCTGTGCCCATGTCTAGACGAGAACCAAAGGATTTGTGCATCGCTTTCCACAACTCAGAGGTAAAACGCGCGTCACGATCAGATATGATGGAGGTTGGCACCCCGTGCCTCGAAACTACTTCCTTCAGGTAGATATCTGCCAGAGTGGAGAACTTATCCGTTTCCTTGATATCCAGAAAATGTGCAGACTTGGTCAGTCGATCGACAATCACCCAAATGGTATCATTTCCTCGTTGAGATCTAGGTAAGCCAGTAACGAAGTCCATGGAAATTTGCTCCCATTTCCATGTCGGGATCTCTGGTTGTTGAAGTAGGCCTGATGGTTTCTGGTATTCAACCTTGACCCTAGCACAGGTCAAACATTTACTAACATAGGTCGCTATGTTAGCTTTCATGTGGGGCCACCAGTATGTAGCTTTTAGATCGTGGTACATCTTATCAGAACCAGGATGCACTGAGTAACGTGACTTGTGTGCTTCATCCATCACAAGCTCATGTAGATTACCATAAAATGGAACCCAGATGCGCCCTATCACGTAGTAAGTGCCGTCTTCCTTTTGTTATAACCATTTCTTCGATCCTCGCAGGGACTCAGCCCTGATGTTCTCTGCTTTCAATGCTTCGACCTGAGCATCACGAATTTGAGCGGGAAGACTAGAGTGGATGGTAAGCTGTAATGCACGTACACGCTTAGGTTTAGTCTCCTTTCAAATTAGGGCATCGGCCACAACATTGGCTTTGCCCGGATGGTACTTGATCGCGCACTCATAGTCATTCAAAAGTTTGACCCACCGACGATGTCGCATGTTCAACTCCTTCTGTTCGAAGATATGCTGGAGACTCCTGTGATCGATGTAAATGGTTCACTTGGTACTGTACAGGTAATGCCTCCATATCTTGAGTGCGAAAAAAACAGCTCCCAGCTCCAGATCGTGGGTAGTGTAGTTCCTTTCGTGAACCTTAAGTTAGCGTTGTGACACTTGTGCTCCGTAAACACACACAATGTAGGACACTATCTTTATCAAATAAACAATGTGTTTTGGTCTCAAAAATTTGTTTATTTTGGTTTTACAATTTCACGTTTTGATTCTAGTTCATTTTTAAACCTTAAATCGCTTTCTGGGAAGTTATACGCGAACTGATGCGTAAACATAATCAGTTTAATGCGGAAAACACTCCGGAACAGTAACTTAGGCTTAACATACCTTAAATAACTTTTATACAACTTAGAAATAAGTTTTGAAAGCTTTGGTGTGTCAAAAACAAATTTATTCACACCCAGGGACTATTTGCGTCAAACTGCGAAAGTCTGCTGATTCACATAGTATCGAACATTCCGAACCTTTATCATAAGTTAAACATGCCCGAAATATCCTTTACAAAGCTTAGAAATAGGCTTTGAGGTGTTTGGTGCGCAAAAATAAACTTATTTGATCAATAGGGACTAAAAGCGTCAAAAAGTGCATAAGTTTGCATTTTCGCGCATATCTTACGTTCTGAATATATCCGGACATCCAAAAATTTATGTAATCATTAAAATATTTTATTTTAGTGATTGGCATGATAAAATTCCATTCGTCACGTAGTTTGGGTCATTTTTCGCGTCCGTTCGTGTTTCGTCGTAATTAACCGAACAGCGCAACCGTACAGCCAAACGAACCGACATCTGAGATATTTTTGAGCATGTTTCATGTTACCTATACTTTAACTTCATTTTAGAGCCTTGAAATGGGATTAACGGGGCTTAGACGTGTCAAAAATGCATCAAAAACCATGTTTTGCACATTCAGGGACCATAGTTGACAATCTGCCATAGTTGTCTTAGGCAGGGACCAAAGTTGAAAATCTGATTTCCAGCTTGTTCCAGCTGTTCCCCTTATTTTCACATGGTTTTAATGAAACTATGGGCTTGTTTTGGGGTACCCATGGTATTCTAAAACCATGGGCACACTTGGACGGTCCAGATTGAT
This sequence comes from Helianthus tuberosus, assembly GCA_030545235.1. Lineage (NCBI taxonomy): Eukaryota > Viridiplantae > Streptophyta > Magnoliopsida > Asterales > Asteraceae > Helianthus > Helianthus tuberosus. The sequence continues at coordinate 116,125,949 of CM060370.1, forward strand.
GCAAGTTTTTCGATGAACGATCTTAGCGGTCTTGGAAATCCTATAAATACCCCACCCCATTTTCAATTCATTTCACACATGATCTGATTTATTGCTCTAAGTTGAAGCTTTATGCTTCATACGTGGATATTTAAATCAAGATCTTCCTAGCTTGGACCTCTTGTAAGCTTCTTTTGTTCTTTTATGCGTTTTTAAGCATGAAAGTCAAACAGTGTTTGACTTTCAGCTTTGACCAGTCTATGGTCAACACGAAGTTCGTTTGAACTTCGCAACATGAGCGTAATCACGATGGTCATAGTCCCTTGTGACTATACCTATTGATTACCACGTTAATTAGGTGTAGTGACGAGTCATAGTTTCGGTCAAAATACGCGTCTATGCGTATTTTGCAACCAAACTATTTTTGGGTATCAAAACCGTTTGTTTTGATATCAAACTTGTTTTCTAACTTCGTTAAACATGTTTTAACATGTTTAACTCATCACTTTTAGGATAGTGCTTATATAGGGTCGTAAGATAAGCGGTCTAAACAACCACTTAGACTTTCGAACCCGACCCATTTGGTCGATCGTTAGGATCCGACCAAACATGTATTGTGACCATAGTTGTATAGGGAATATCCTTCCAAGGTTATACCTTATGGTCACCTCGTTTAGTTAGTCGTATGATAGGTAGTATATATGCCCTAGGAAAATGACCAAAATGCCCTTTTTTCGCTTAATTTCATTTTAAACATATGTAACCAATATTTAGACATCTAAACTGATTATATAACATAATTAGATATGTTAAGGCATATAATAATTATCATAGGACTAGTTAGGCGTCTCGAACGTGCTTTTGCGCGAACGACGCGTTAAAGTGGCGTAAGCTACCTTAACGGGTCGTAAAGGGTCGTAAGCACTTAGGATAGGTTCTGATTTAGAATGTAGGCTTTGTTAAACCATATCACATGATTTCCAACACTCATTTGGTTTACAAGACCTCATTCTACCTGATCTTCCAATTTAGGTGTCGATTCCCTAACATAGTATTTGTTAACCTAGGAACCGCTTCAACACTTAAACTCCTGGTCTTTTGAGCTTTGTTATACCCTTTGAACCAGGACTGTACGCAACCCCAGGCGAGTACATAGTCCCCTCTTTTGTCACACCCAGAAATTATCAGAGCTGGCGTGACTGGACTGGTATCTTCATTGCACAGCGGAAGCAAATAAGCTAAGTCTTCTAGAAATTGAACGCCTGCTAAGTACTCGAGTCTCTAATGGTTCTCCTATTCCAACCGTGCCTTGTCTTAGAACTGTAACCTGAGAAAGAACATGCGAGAAAAATCAACATAATGTTGAGCGAGTTCATAGTTTGTTTGTAAAAGATTTGAAATAAATCTTTTGAGTTGTGAAAGGTTTGAAATAAATCTTTTGAGTTGTGAAAGATTTGAAATAAATCTTTGGAATGACCAGTTTTTGAAATAGTATTGAGAAAATGAATTTAAAAATCATTTTCTTGCCAAGTTATATGGAAACGTTGTATTTGTAACACGTAATGTTCATAAAACCATGTATTTGTAAAGTCTTGTATTTGTAATGTTCGCATAACCGTCAATGCCCACCCTGACTTGACTCCATACCCGCATAATTCTTTAAATTTGTATAAAACATGGTAGTTAATTTGTATGAACAAGAAGTTTCCGTAAGTATAAAATCCCTGATATGTAGCAAATAAGGAAAAAGAGATCACCAATGGTTTGCAAGACCATTGATATGTGTGAAGTGCAAGTAGGAAGACTCAAACCTAGCAGATTTATGCGTTGGGTAAAAAGTCACCCCGAGGTCCGTTCTGTTTGGGCCTGGGGCTGGGCTCGCTACACCCAGATAGATCTACCGCTCCTGCCCCTCGGTCCTACCCTGAGGATTAATGGCCTCAAGTTTCCGCCTACCCACTCACATGATCTAAGTAGTAACCCTCCTTACGCTAAACATACCATGTGTAAAAATGTCTGTAAAAATTGTAACATGTATTTTACCCCAGCCTCTAAGGCTGAATCTCCCCAGCCACTAAGGCTGATCCTCCCCAGCCACTAAGGCTGGCTCCTCATTCTCTATATATCATTACCAAACGATCCATCCCTAGTCATGAAAATCATTCATTTCGATAATACACCTTTGTTTTGTAAAAACCGGTATGTTTAGTATAAACCTTTCGTAAATCATTTGAGTTCCTTGAAATCCCTTCGTAATATGATTTAGAAATACTAGTGTTGCGTTTGTTAAAAACTTTGTTTGTTTTTGAAAAACGTGCATGTCTTTCCACCCCGAAAACATTTACAAAACTGTAAAACAGTAAAAAGTGGGGTTATGAACTCACCTGAATATTCTTGTGCAAAGCGAGCTAATTACGACCTCGCGATGTCGTTTCCAAGATGAGACTCGCTAGCGTGCATTCTACAATATTCCTAACGCGGAATATCTAATAAGTTTCTAAATAAAAGCGGTAACTAGTCTACGTGTCACCGAGCTCTACCGAATCATTAATCGAACGATTCAACGGTAAGTTGTTAACCTAATGGAAAAGATTAAGTTATATGAATATTTATATAAAAGTATATAAATATACTGATATAATCGCGTTAGTTGTCTCGAGAAATCGTACGTGAATGTACAAAAGTTTGTATGAAAATAACGTATAACAAATTCGTATGAAAAATGATATATAATAACTTGTATTATATATATCACGTCTTGTGTATATTTGCCAAAAATATACGTATAGGCCGTTTAGGCGTATAAAATAAATATGAAGAGTTATATTTATTTTATAGAGGAATCGTCGAGTTGTTATGTTTGAAAATAAATATATAAACCATATTTATTTTGTGAAAAGAAGCCACCTTGTTTGGTATTCGAAATAAATATAGAATCTATATTTATTTTATAAAAAATATAATCCGTGTTATCGTAGTTTCTTGTATGCTATAAAGTGTCGTCGAAAGTAAAATCACATTTGTGTACGTATTCATTTGACAGTTTCGTTTCATAATAAGACTCGTTTTATTTTACGGGTTTTCTCGAAAAACGGGCAGAGTTTCCTCTGTTTTTGGACGCCCCGACAACGCAAGTTGTCGTTATTTTTCAAAATCAATCAATTTATTCAACCTTATTTACGTATGATCAATTTTATATAAACAATGTAGTAAATAACTTCAAGTGACTTTTACTAATAATTCGTTGATTAACTTGGTTCGTTTTTCACGTATATAATAAAACTATGTAAAAATAATAAAACAACCGTGCCGTTAATCTTTACCAAATTATCATGTCGAAACGTCGTACGTGTTGACTAAGTTGACCGAGTCAACCAGGTTGACTGGGTTGACTTGCTGAGTTGACCGAGTTGACTCGGTTTGACCGAGTTGGACCGGATCGAGCCGAAATGCACCGAGTTGAGCCGAGTTGGACTGAGTTGAGCCGAACCCGTCTCCGAACCGCTGACTGAGTTGACCGGGTCAACTGAGTTGACCGAGTCAGCTCTTGTTGAACCGAGTCGAGCCGAGTTGGACCGAGTCAAGCTGAGTCGGACCGAGTTTGACCCGGGTTGACCCGAAATCCCGATTCTGAGCCGATGTCCGATGTGAACCCGAACTTGACCCGCGACTAAACTGAAACACAAACCGAATCGCCAAACCAATATAACTGCATATGAACCGAATCAAATATAAACAACCTCGAAGCAAGCTGAGCTAAGGAGATCCCGAGATAAAACCCGAAATCGAACATAACCTGTCGGATAATGCCGCTGACCGCCGGACCAAGGCGCGGACCGCCGGACCGATATGCGGACCACCGGACTGAGACGCCAGCCGCCGCTACGGTAATCATCATCATCGTCAAACGTCGTCATCATCACCTCCGACTAAAACCTGCCGGATAATTGCATCGACCGGCGGTCCGAGTCTTTGACCACCGGTTCTCCCTCTCTCCTTCTCTTAGTCTCTCTTTTTCTGCTTGTAGCCGCCGCACCACCACCGGTTCGTGGTGGTGGTGGCCCGTTCCGTCAGTCACGAAGGAAGAAGGAAGGGGGGGGTGTTCGGTGTGTGTGGACTGTCGGAAAAATCAGGAAGGTCGGAAGAGGGAGGAGGGGTGTTTGGCCGGACCAGTTCGCCGGACCACCGCCGCCTACGGCGGCTCCGCCGCCGCGCCAGTTCGCCGGAGAGAGAGAGGAAATCGTGGTGTGTGCTTGGTCTGGGTTTTGTTGTTTATCTGCACAAGTGAGAAAATAGAAGACCATAAGGTCTCTTATATACACAAGCAGGTTAGTCTTTGTGGGTTTTGGGCTTAGGCCCAAGGCCCACAAGCCTGATTCACGCGCTTAAGTGGCCTGAAATTCCATACGAGACCCGTTTCCAAAACTCGAATCCACCGTATCATCGTAGAATAATATTTCAGAGTTAAAAACGTGTAAAAATAATGTCGGTAACCGTCGTATTCGCGTTCGCGCGTTGATAACGGTAATAATCACGAAAAAAATTATATTGTTGTCGTCTTTAATCCGTTTTTCAATCTGGTTTCTACTACGGGTATTAAAATGTGAAAACGAAACCGATTATATCCTAATATATTAATATCGAGACAAAATTCGAGTCCGGTGCTTCCATTTCGTCATTGTTTGTCGGTACGTTACTGTTTCCGCGTCCTTCGTTCACGTATGCGTGTTGTGATGTTTGGAAGCATGATAATTTTGCGAAACGAAGTTCGTAAGTTTAAATAATCCGTATAAAATTCGTATTTGTCGGCGTTGTCAGTATTTTGTACGGTTTCAATCCGTTGTCGTTTAACATTTCACAGGTTTCTCTGTAAACAACCGTTCGCGCACTGTATAGTCGAATAAACGTTCCTGGGCACTCCAAGGGATTGATTAAGTTAATTTGCGCTGTTATCACTATTTATTGTCGTGTTAATCACTTGTTAATCACATAATTAGGTGCCGTAAATCACGGGTTGTCACATTCTCCCCCTGTTACAGAAATTTCGTCCTCGAAATTTATACTATGTTATCTCCTCAGAATTGTGTTGTTCGCAGGTAAGTCGAATAATAACAAAGTGAATGACCGTGTAATCGAAACAAGACTTATTCCAATCATGACATTCCTCAACAATAAGAACCCAACGGTTTAAAAGGGATGTGTTTCAGAAATTGATGTCAAACGAAACATGACGTATAGGTACAGTCACTAAAGTGACTAAGTTAACAGGGATCCAACAATGAACAGGAACTTCGACCAATCGAATTCCATATGAACGTTTATAACATGTAAATGAGTTCTAGCAGCAATAACATCCACTGGATGAACTTAGAATCAACAATCTCAAATGTAATAGTTTGCATGAAACGTTCGATCGTGATCAGCGCAAGCTGCAAGTCATACCGACGCCACAAGGTGTCGCAATGAATGAAACAATTTAATAATAGAGGTGATCGAACAAGTGTCACCTGTGTTTTGCATAAAACGCTCAATCATAAATAGCCCAAGCTACAAGTTTGTACTGACACCACAAGGGTCGTAGTGATTTAAATAATTCAATAATAGCGGTGATCAAACAAATCCACCGTGTTTGAAGTCAAATGAAAGCGTAATAAGGTGAATCCGAAAGTTTGTTTCAAATGACATCATAGAATTTTCAATTGAAATTTGAACATCAAAGAAATAATGTTTTCGATCGAAGGTGAAGAAGCAATGAATGTCGCAAAGCATTCGATCGATGTTGAAAGAACCGTTACGAGGTACACCGGAATATGAAATGAATTTGTGTACCATTGTCTTAACACACGATTGTGTTAAGACTGCTTTAATATGATGATTCAAAGCGGATTTAAAACAAATTAATAAAGAAATAATTAAATCCGTGCATGAGACGCGTAAACAAGTTTAGCGCAAGCTTCAAGTTAATGAATACACCACCACAAGGTGTCGAAATCAACAAATGACTTATTGGAGTCGTAGACCAAACAAGTCTACTATGGCTCGGAACAAATGAAACTCTTGTTAAAACGAATTTGAATATGATGTCTTTAATACATCATATGGTATCTTGAATTGAGTATGTGTAACGCAGAAGTTCAAACAATCGAACTTGGTTTTAGCGCAATCCGACAATAAATATATGTGTTGACAAGAAAACTTTAGGTATGGTTACAACGAAAAACCATGTATGTAACTTGTAAAGAAATGATCGTGATACAATGACCATTAAGAGGAGTAGAGATACGAAAATCTACTCAGTAAGTGTGAAATTCGAAATTTCAATAAAAGAAATTTGAGGACTTTACCTGGGGTTTCGTGTGACGACCAATTGTTAGGTGACATTACCATGGAATGTCGAACATAGCGTATTCGTCATTAGTTAGGTGGGGGGGATGCGAAGACAATCGTCTTCTCCCTGGCGTGATTCGTGTCGTTGCAGGATCGCGTGACAAGTTGTCGTTTCCTGATCGTTAGTTCTCCTACTAACAGGGATCTAGCGTCATCGTTAAATTTGCGTCATCGTTCCTTCTCAAAGGCCTCACCTCGATAGTCGTTTGTGTCGTACTTCAACCTCCGTTGATGTACAGCTTAAGTTTCACGTATACCTGTGCAATAGCGTTGTGTGTCGCGTAGAAGGTGATGTACCCCGACATCCGTTGACGTAGAAATTGAGTTCCATGTATTCTCGTGCGCTAGTGTTTCGTTTTGCGTAGAATGTGATGTACTCCGACATCCGTTGACGTAAAGATTGAGTTGCATATATTCTTGTGCACTCGTTTTGTTATGCGTAGGCTGCCTGCTCGGGAAGTTAAAATATCATAGACAATATGGATAATAGTGTGTGCCCAAGTCAATATTCACGGTTCCTACGTGATGACCTTTAATAAACATGTTAGTCACCAATAAGCAATCAAGTAATTTCCCCTAGTCCTACTAGTCTATCCTCCCAGCCTCTCAGACTGAATCTCCTAGTCCCACTAGACTATCCTCCCAGCCTCTCAGACTGAATTTCCTAATCTCTCAGACTACCTCCCTGTTCCGAAGGTCTTAAATGCATGTTTCCTAAACTCTCAGAGTGTTGTGTGCTGTATGTAATTGTTTTGTGTACTGTGTATAAAACATCACAATAGCGTATGTTTGAAAACAAAATTTTGACTGCTTGCTTTTTGCCAACGGTTGGAGACCATATTCGAGTACTAGGCGTTCTGTATGTATTCAACGTCTTAATAGTCTAAGTCCCAGAGAAAAGTGAGGTTAGAGCCTAGGTATCACAACAGAAACCTAATTCGCTGTAACCTATAGCTCTGATACCAATCTGTCACACCCCGAAATTATCAGAGCTGGCGTGACTGGACTGGTATTTTCATTGCACAGCGGAAGCAAATAAGCTAAGTCTTCTAGAAATTGAACGCCTGCTAAGTACTCGAGTCTCCAATGGTTCTCCTATTCCAACCGTGCCTTGTCTTAGAACTGTAACCTGAGAAAGAACATGCGAGAAAAATCAACATAATGTTGAGCGAGTTCATAGTTTGTTTGTAAAAGATTTGAAATAAATCTTTTGAGTTGTGAAAGGTTTGAAATAAATCTTTTGATTTGTTAAAGATTTGAAATAAATCTTTGGAATGACCAGTTTTTGAAATAGTATTGAGAAAATGAATTTAAAAATCATTTTCTTGCCAAGTTATATGGAAACGTTGTATTTGTAACACGTAATGTTCATAAAACCATGTATTTGTAAAGTCTTGTATTTGTAATGTTCGCATAACCGTCAATGCCCACCCTGACTTGACTCCATACCCGCATAATTCTTTAAATTTGTATAAAACATGGTAGTTAATTTGTATGAACAAGAAGTTTCCGTAAGTATAAAATCCCTGGTATGTAGCAAATAAGGAAAAAGAGATCACCAATGGTTTGCAAGACCATTGATATGTGTGAAGTGCAAGTAGGAAGACTCAAACCTAGCAGATTTATGCGTTGGGTACAAAGTCACCCCGAGGTCCGTTCTGTTTGGGCCTGGGGCTGGGCTCGCTACACCCAGATAGATCTACCGCTCCTGCCCCTCGGTCCTACCCTGAGGATTAATGGCCTCAAGTTTCCACCTACTCACTCACATGATCTAAGTAGTAACCCTCCTTACGCTAAACATACCATGTGTAAAAATGTCTGTAAAAATTGTAACATGTATTTTACCCCAGCCTCTAAGGCTGAATCTCCCCAGCCACTAAGGTTGATCCTCCCCAGCCACTAAGGCTGGCCTCCCCAGCCACTAAGGCTGGCTCCTCATTCTCTATATATCATTACCAAACGATCCATCCCTAGTCATGAAAATCATTCATTTCGATAATACACCTTTGTTTTGTAAAAACCGGTATGTTTAGTATAAACCTTTCGTAAATCATTTGAGTTCCTTGAAATCCCTTCGTAATATGATTTAGAAATACTAGTGTTACGTTTGTTAAAAACTTTGTTTGTTTTTGCAAAACGTGCATGTCTTTCCACCCCGAAAACATTTACAAAACTGTAAAACAGTAAAAAGTGGGGTTATGAACTCACCTGAATATTCTTGTGCAAAGCGAGCTAATTACGACCTCGCGATGTCGTTTCCAAGATGAGACTCGCTAGCGTGCATTCTACAATATTCCTAACGCGGAATATCTAATAAGTTTCTAAATAAAAGCGGTAACTAGTCTACGTGTCACCGAGCTCTACCGAATCGTTAATCGAACGATTCAACGGTAAGTTGTTAACCTAATGGAAAAGATTAAGTTATATGAATATTTATATAAAAGTATATAAATATATTGATATAATCGCGTTAGTTGTCTCGAGAAATCGTACGTGAATGTACAAAAGTTTGTATGAAAATAACGTATAACAAATTCGTATGAAAAATGATATATAATAACTTGTATTATATATATCACGCCTTGTGTATATTTGCCAAAAATATACATATAGGCCGTTTAGGCGTATAAAATAAATATGAAGAGTTATATTTATTTTATAGAGGAATCGTCGAGTTGTTATGTTTGAAAATAAATATATAAACCATACTTATTTTGTGAAAAGAAGCCACCTTGTTTGGTATTCGAAATAAATATAGAATTTATATTTATTTTATAAAAAATATAATCCGTGTTATCGTAGTTTCTTGTATACTATAAAGTGTCGTCGAAAGTAAAATCACATTTGTGTACGTATTCATTTGACAGTTTTGTTTCATAATAAGACTCGTTTTATTTTACGGGTTTTCTCGAAAAACGGGCAGAGTTTCCTCTGTTTTTGGACGCCCCGACAACGCAAGTTGTCGTTATTTTTCAAAATCAATCAATTTATTCAACCTTATTTATGTATGATCAATTTTATATAAACAATGTAGTAAATAACTTCAAGTGACTTTTACTAATAATTCGTTGATTAACTTGGTTCGAGCTCGTTTTTCACGTATATAATAAAACTATGTAAAAATAATAAAACAACCGTGCCGTTAATCTTTACCAAATTATCATGTCGAAACGTCGTACGTGTTGACTAAGTTGACCGAGTCAACCAGGTTGACTGGGTTGACTTGCTGAGTTGACCGAGTTGACTCGGTTTGACCGAGTTGGACCGGATCGAGCCGAAATGCACCGAGTTGAGCCGAGTTGGACTGAGTCGAGCCGAACCCGTCTCCGAAGCCGCTGACTGAGTTGACCGGGTCAACAGAGTTGACCGAGTCAGCTCTTGTTGAACCGAGTCGAGCCGAGTTGGACCGAGTCAAGCTGAGTCGGACCGAGTTTGACCCGGGTTGACCCGAAATCCCGATTCTGAGCCGATGTCCGATGTGAACCCGAACTTGACCCGCGACTAAACTGAAACATAAACCGAATCGCTAAACCAATATAACTGCATATGAACCGAATCAAATATAAACAACCTCGAAGCAAGCTGAGCTAAGGAGAACCCGAGATAAAACCCGAAATCGAACATAACCTGTCGGATAATGCCGCTGACCGCCGGACCAAGGCGCGGACCGCCGGACCGATATGCGGGCCACCGGACTGAGACGCCAGCCGCCGCTACGGTAATCATCATCATCGTCAAACGTCGTCATCATCACCTCCGACTAAAACCTGCTGGATAATTGCATCGACCGGCGGTCCGAGTCTTTGACCGCTGGTTCTCCCTCTCTCCTTCTCTTAGTCTCTCTCTTTCTGCTTGTAGCCGCCGCACCACCACCGGTTCGTGGTGGTGGTGGTCCGTTCCGTCAGTCGCGAAGGAAGAAGGAAGGGGGGGTGTTCGGTGTGTGTGGACTGTCGGAAAAATCAGGAAGGTCGGAAGAGGGAGGAGGGGTGTTTGGCCGGACCAGTTCGCCGGACCACCGCCGCCTACGGCGGCTCCGCCGCCGCGCCAGTTCGCCGGAGAGAGAGAGAGGAAATCGTGGTGTGTGTTTGGTCTGGGTTTTGTTGTTTATCTGCACAAGTGAGAAAATAGAAGACCATAAGGTCTCTTATATACACAAGCAGGTTAGTCTTTGTGGGTTTTGGGCTTGGGCCCAAGGCCCACAAGCCTGATTCACGCGCTTAAGTGGCCTGAAATTCCATACGAGACCCGTTTCCAAAACTCGAATCCACCGTATCATCGTAGAATAATATTTCAGAGTTAAAAACGTGTAAAAATAATGTCGGTAACCGTCGTATTCGCGTTCGCGCGTTGATAACGGTAATAATCACGAAAAAAATTATATTGTTGTCGTCTTTAATCCGTTTTTCGATCCGGTTTCGACTACGGGTATTAAAATGTGAAAACGAAACCGATTATATCATAATATATTAATATCGAGACAAAATTCGAGTCCGGTGCTTCCATTTCGTCATTGTTTGTCGGTACGTTACTGTTTCCGCGTCCTTCGTTCACGTATGCGTGTTGTGATGTTTGGAAGCATGATAATTTTGCGAAACGAAGTTCGTAAGTTTAAATAATCCGTATAAAATTCGTATTTGTCGGCGTTGTCAGTATTTTGTACGGTTTCAAGCCGTTGTCGTTTAACATTTCACAGGTTTCTCTGTAAACCACCGTTCGCGCACTGTATAGCTGAATAAACGTTCCTGGGCACTCCAAGGGCCTGATTAAGTTAATTTGCGCTGTAATCACTATTTATTGTCGCGTTAATCACATGTTAATCACGTAATTAGGTGCCGTAAATCACGGGTTGTCACATCTTTAACCGTTTTCAAATGTTTTGGTGTGATTCATATGTGTAATCGATTTGTTTTCAAAATGTATGGCATATATGTGTTCACTAAGTGCTTTTATGTGTATTATTCCTATTATCCAAATGAAATGTTTTATCCTTAAGTGATCAACCTATCTTCATAGTTAGATTCATGTGGATATTTGAAGTACAGTCTTAGATCTTCCTATCTTCATAGTAAGATTTTTAAGAAGTACTTTACAACTCGATGGTTGGTTTTTGTGTAGTTTGTTGGTGATTTAGATAACGAAACTAGATAATACAATAATCACATGGTGGATACGCCGTTGGTACTTCCTATATAAGTGTGCTTATTGTATTATCCTTCGTGGCGTTATCCCGAATCACCATTAGCATTTAGGATTATTTTGATTCAATGTGACAGAACTCAGAATCCTTATAGCATCTATCTATCTTCATAGGTTGATTCTTGTAAGATGTTTAGAGTACTAATATTGGAGTCCATGTTGGAATTCATTGTGTACTTTAATGCATGTTTGACTAGACAATGTGACAAGAACCTGATCCCTGTAGAATCTATCTATCTTCACAGTTAGACGTATATGGGATGTTTAGAGTACTAATATTGGAGCCCCTGTTTGGATTCATTGTGTACTTTAATACATGGTTACGAGGTGGAACAAGTTGATGATTATGTGTTTATGTGGTAGTTGTGATTTAGATAACGAAACGGGTACAATAAAATATGAACATGGTGGATACGCCGCTGGTACTTCCTATATATAAGTGTTCTTATTTTATTATTCTTGTAGCGTTATCTGGATCACCTTAGGATTTTCTGTATGATTGTTTCAATGTTCAATTATCCAAATCTTTGTAGAATCTTCCATATCTCTATATGTTGGATTATTAGAAAGATATCTGAAGTATTATCATGTCTCATTGATTTGATTTATATAATACTTTCAGAAGTTTTGATTTATTTCAAAACAGTTATTATTAGTCCTCGATAGGATTCCTAATAACATATTTACTAGTTTTTACGATGGTTTTGTCACACCCGCTCATAGCGGAAGCGCGAGGTGTGATCTGATCGGTTCTCATTGCATAACAATATAAGTGAACATACTAAATGAATAAAAACAAGCTCCAATGCCATTGTCGTAATCGTTTCAAAAGAACGCAACATAAGTTAAATGTATTGGTTACAAACCATCAAATGAAAATAAGTTGTCGTCGTTTTATACATCCAAATGTAAGTCTTAAAATGTCAAGGCTTTGACCACTATATCACCGCAAAGAGGCGGTATATAATGGGCAAACCCTTCAAATGGTGGCATGGAGTCTTGATACTTGCTTTCCTTGACTGAAATGTCCGTATGGTCCACTAATTTCCTGAAATACGTGTTAAGTTGGAAAACATCAACAAAAGTTGGCGAGTTCATGCAATTTAGTTGTATGAGATGTATCTGTAAAATGTGAGTTGTATAAAATGTATCTGTAAAATGTGAGTTGTATAAAATGTTTCCATAAAATGTGAGTTGTATAAACTGTATCCATAAAATGTGAGTTGTATAAAATGTATCTGTATGTAATGATGTAGTATGTAAAGCGTCAATGAAATCGTTGATCATTAATGTTTCGCGAGGACATTAATATGTGTGACGAATTAGGAAGCAATCTAAACCTAGACGATTTCATGTCGACAACTATCGACTGGGACACAAACGCACTCTTCTGTATGGGTCCACGACCAAGAGTGGGGCTCACCAATACCCATTAGATCTAACCCTCTGTACCTAGGTCCAAACTGGATTAATGGTGCTTAGATGTATGACCCTAATCGCACATGATCTAAGGTCTTTCATTCCATGACTTAACATACAATTGAACATGTATTTTCCCCGATAGTTGTAAAGCATTTAAAATGAATAGGGGACATGAACTCACAGAATCGCGTCCGTGAATTGAAGTAACTATGATCTCACGTGCGGTCATCCTGAATAGTGTTGCGACCTACAAATGTTCTTATATTTGTTAGACACTTCGGTCTTTATAAATGACTTGAGTACAAGTCTTGTGTCTTGAATGTGTGTAAGACTTGTATGTCTTTGTTTTTCGTTAAACTGTGTATTAGATGTATGATTTGTTAAACTGTTATATATATATTTCACCAAATATATATATATATATATATATATGTATTCTTGTATCTTGTGAGTTGTATCATCGGGTCTTGTCTTCTTGATTTCATGTCTTGTATAAGTAAATTGTATAATTGTATTTTTATCAATTATATGTCATTGGGCTTAGCCCAAGAATTTATGTTATTGGTGTTAGGAAACTTTATTTGTAAGTATTGAAGAAAATCACAATCAACTGGATCTATGAAGAGATCACAGTCCTGAAGATCACGAACTAGAAAAACAAGATCAGATGGGACAACTGGAATGCATAGCATCAACTTCAAAGAATCACAAGTTGATCAAGAGCTGAATTGGATTATCAGAAAAGGTCACTTCTGATGGATCTGATGATATTTCTGATGAAATATCATCAGTTTCTGACGATTCTGATCATCAGGATTTTTCTGATGATTTGTTCATCAGAATTTCTGATGAAGTGGTTTATCAGAATTCTGATGAAATACCCCACTTGTCTGAAATTGGCTCTGTCCAGCCACACTTACCGAAGCAAGTTGACATTAATTGATATCATGATGAAAAAGGCAACTTGAACGTTGGATTCAATGAATATGTCAATTGGGCACTTTTCGCAGGAATTATTGCATGAATAAACTATTGTTTATTCATGAACCCAGCCTTCTATAAATAGAAGGCTCAACCAGGAGAAGTAAAGTGAGTTTGAAGCTTAGCATTCATACATACATCAAAACTCCATTGCCCTCTCACCCACAGAATTCAAGATTCGTTTGTACTAGATAATAATCTTACAATCACCTTGTAAACCTTTTTGTTTTCAAAGTGATATAAACTTGATAATTCTGTAGGTCTTGTTTCTTGAAAGTCTGATTTCCATTTCCGCACATCTTTTTCACATCTACTGAAATCACTTGCCATATTACGTGAAAAGAAGTTGTTTTAAGGACGAACTGGGTCCAACAATTGGTATCAGAGCAGATTGAATAAACTATTTTCAAACGATCAATCCCTCATCTTCTTTTCTCTAAATATGGCCAGCTTTCAATCCTGGAATAATGCTTTTAACATTGGTTCTATGTCCAAACCTCCGACTCTGGTTAGAGAGGAATACCCCCAATGGAAAATCAGGATGGTCAATTTCCTTAACGGTCATGACCGAGCTCTGTTTCAATCCATTGAAAGGGGTCCACATACACCAATGACTGATATACCTGCTATTCCAGCAACTAACCAATCACCAGCTATCCCTGCCTCCCACGCTCCCAAAAGTGAAATAAACTGGAGTGCGGAAGACAAGGACCTGGTGGCTGGGGATGAAAGGGCAAAGTCTCTTTTAATAATGGTCATCCCCAATGACATATTTTCACAAGTCGATGCATGTGCATCAGCTAAGGAAATATGGGATCAGTTGGAAAACCTTTGTGAAGGAGGAGAAAGGATGAGAAGAAACAAGAGAACAAACAATGTCTCATCTTATGAAAGGTTTAAAAGATTGCCAAATTAAAGGTTAAATGATACATATCAAAGATTTACAAAACTTTTAAACGAGCTAAAGAAATTTGGTATAACAAAATCAAACGATGAAAGAAACATAAAATTTCTTGATGCACTTCCTAGAGAATGGAGAAGACTAACCATGACTTTATCATCAACCTTAGAACTAGGAAACATGAGTCTTCATGACTTATACAGCATCTTGATCCCCAGAGAAGAAGAAATATTTGAAGAAACCATTCAAAGAGGGGGATCTTTAGCTCTTATCTCCAACTCACAAAGATCAACAACAACCAATGATCCACAACCATCAAACAGCCAAAATCTTGAAACTTCTGATGCATCATCAGACTTTTCAGCTTTTGCTGAAGCAATAGCACTGCTCACCAAAACATTTGAGCAGAGGTTGAGGGGAGGTAGCCAGAGATACCAGAGGAGTGACAAAGGAAGCATGGATGGAAGATCTAAAGAAGAGGTTAGATCTAAGGATAAAGGGAAGGCTGAAGTTGTGTGTTACAAGTGCAAGCAGAGAGGTCATTATGCATCAGAATGCAAGACCAAAAAGCTGAAGGATGTTGCCTATTATGAGAAGAAGCTTGAAGAAGCAAAGAAGCAGCAACAAGTAAGCTTAATTGCTGGAACAGATACATGGTTATCTGATGATTCTTCTGATGATGAAGAAGAAGAATTGGCAAATTTCTGCCTGATGGCACTTTCTGAAGGACTACTAGAAACTTCAGAACAAAAGGTAAATTTAGACAATCTTGATCTTGAACACAAGCTAAATAAGCTCATGTCAAATTTTCTAAATCTGCAAGAAAAACATCAATAAGATATTAGAAAATCTGATGAGTTGCAAAGGACTTTGAATAAAATCATTCTTGAAAACCAACTTCTTATAGAGGATAGTTTAGATCAAAGAGCAAAAATTGAGTTTTATGAAAATGAAAGAAAAGATCTTTACAAGAAAATCAATGACAAAGAAATCAATGTAAGAGGTTTTCAACAGGCTAAAGAGTTCATAAATTTTATTGAGTCCACACTAAAGAACAAAGGAGAGGGTTTAGGCTATACAAGTTCTACAAGATCAAATAGAAATAAACCCACTATCTTTGTAAAAGCAACTCATCAGAATTCTGATAAATTTATATCAGAATCTGAATCTGAATCTTGCAAAACAACCTATTCTGAATACTCTTTTGAAAAACCAAACTTCAAAACAAACAATAGTGAATGCAGTCAAAAATCTGTAAAAACTCCAGAAGTAGTTCACTCATCTTTTCAAAATTATCCACTCATTCCATCACAAGAAGAAATATCAGAAAATTCTGATAACTCTTGTATGTGTGTTGACATACTGAAGCTTGTTCAACACCATCTTCAAATAAAAAATGTAAAATCTGTTAATGGGTCAGCATATAACAGAGTTTCTGATGTAAAAACAAGAAGAAGAAAAAATAAAGTGATTAATATTCCATCAGAAATAGTACCCAAGCATGCCTGGGTACCAAAAACCCTCTAATCATTTCATTTCAGGACCATCATGAGCAGCAGATCTGGTACTGCGACTCAGGAAGCTCCAAGCACATGACTGGGGACAGGAGCTTACTCAACAACTTTGTTTCAAGGCTGGGGTAGAATGGTAAATTTTGGAAATGGAGTGAAAGGAGGGATCATGGGATATGGATGCATAAGGTATGGATGTGTGACCATAGAGAGAGTAGCCTATGTTGAAGGCTTAACAAATAATCTGCTTTGACATGGTCAGATCAATGATAAAAATTACTCAGATAATTTTATCACCAGAAAAATGTTTGATAAATTGCTTTAGTGATAATCAAAATCATATATCTGGTAAATCACCAGAAAATCTGGCAACTTATCATAAATTCTGATGAAGTCATCAGAAAATCTGACACAACATCAGAACACCTGATAAGTCATCAGAATTCTGGTGAATCATCAGAAAATACGTTGGATAATCAGACTTGTCAAAATTCAGTAAAACAAATTGCTGCATATCATCATCCTTATTCATATCTCGTGACTGTATATTCATTAGTTGTACATTTGTTTTTTTTTTAAAGGGGAAAGGTTTTTTATTCTTGTTAGTGCTGATAACGTCATCCAACAGAAAATTTCTGGGAACTCGTTAATATAGAACTTTCTCTCTCCTTCATTTAATACACCCCATCATGTATTAAGAAGAATGAAGTGACATATTGGTAGGCTATCAGATTACATCACCAGAAATTAGCCGCCTGTATCATTAAATTGCATGTGAAATGGTGAAGAAACATATCTCTGTTTTTTTGTCCTCTGGTAATCATTAAAATAACAGAGATTGCGGTGAAGAAAATCTACAAGTTGGTAGCTTCCATTTATGGCAAATATTAAATTTACTATAAATAATCACCACTTTGTGTTAAAATTCTTCTTCCTCACTTCTCTTCTTCACCACATTCACACACACTCTCACAAAATGAACACCATCAAAGATGAATGCTTCCCACTTGTTCTTTATCCATATCATAACCTCAGATTGAAGACCAACCTAGAAGGTCCTCAGTGGGAAGGGTGTCAAGTCGTACTCAAAATACTCATGAACAGCAACTTGAACTATGCCCTTGCCGCTCACAAAAGTGTTCATACAGAGATTCTTCAAATCTTCTGGAAAAATGCAACAC
Organism: Helianthus tuberosus; assembly: GCA_030545235.1. Classification (NCBI taxonomy): domain Eukaryota; kingdom Viridiplantae; phylum Streptophyta; class Magnoliopsida; order Asterales; family Asteraceae; genus Helianthus; species Helianthus tuberosus. The sequence goes on from CM060370.1 coordinate 116,143,507, forward strand.
TATCTGAGTATCAGAATAGGGAACAGATGGCCATCAAGAGTGTGGTGCTAAATCAAAAAATTCTGTTAAATGAAGCCACCATCAGGACAGCTCTTCAACTCAATGATAATAATGACGTCCTGGTGTTCACAAGGGCAGAGAAGGATAATGTCTTGAGACAAATGGGTTATCACACACAAACACAACAACGAGCAATCAACAAACATGGCTTCATCAGGCCATGGCAATATCTGGTCACACAGATGGGCGCATGTTTTTCAAAGAAGGTCATCAATCATCATGAGGTTTCTCTTAGATTGATGGAGCCCATACTAGCACTTGTACTCAAAGTGCCTTACAACTTCTCTCATTATCTAATGAGTGATTTTGCAAGTAATATGTGGGTTGGCAAGCCATTCTTGATGTATCCTCGTTTTCTGACAAAGATAATAACGAGCCAGCTAGACTTTGCAGGCATACCTGCAAGTTATCCAAGAGCTGATATGAGACTTCAAGAAAAAATGGGTCTCAGCATGCTTGTACCCACCAACCACAACTATGGGCTAATAACTGATCTGTTATTACTTCTGGAAATAGAACATGGTGAAGGAATAGATATTGATTAGTTTTTGTTTATTTTGCTTGTACATTTTTTTCTGTTAATATTCAGTGCTTGCTTGGTTTGTTGGTTTATGTTTTTTTTTTTTTTTTTTGAAATGGGTAAATATGATTTGATCATCAGAAGTTAACATTCTGACTCAAAACTCAAGTTTTCTGATGATAGAAGACAAAATCTGGTAAATCAAAATTGGATCTTAAATTTTTCTGATAAAACTTTAAGATGATAAAATGTTTTTAGAAAATATCAGAAAAGGCAAAGAGACATGGATGCCACCAGAAAAAGAAATGTGAGTCTTCTAATCTTATCTTATTCCCTCTCATCTCAAAAAAAAATTTGTTGAAAAAGATCATAAGTTTAGGGGGGAAACTCAGAGATTCTGTTGAAAAGTCTGTTCACTTCTGTTGACCACATCTAAAAAGTCAACAGAAGTCAAAGCAAAAGAGGGATACATATGATCAACAGAATTTCTGATGACTTTATAAGAATGGGACTTTCTGACTTATGAAGAAAAGAGGGTACGTATGAAGGAAGTTGATTGGACCTTCTATCAAATAGGGTCCACAAAGAAGAAAAGGTGTCATAGAACCGATAGTCTTCTCCAATCAAAAATCAATGCAACATTTTCAAGAAGGCATGATTGAAGAAACTACAAATTGAAGAGTCAATATTGAAAAGGCATAACCATGATTTCACGATAAAACAATTTCATTAATGTCTTAATACCCACAATCCAACGGTTACATTTTGAACCAGAAACTCAGCACCCACTATCTAACGGTTATAAAGACAATTAATGATCTATTTATCACTATTTCATACCACGTTCTATATCCTTTCAACTCCTTCAAACTCCATACACTCGCAATACTCTGCTGAAACACTCCTATAAAACACACACGTAGGAGAAACTCAAAAACACTCATATTCCTCACAAAAACAACATATCCTAAAATCCCCTGTTTTTCACTCACAATTCGAAAATCCCTAAATTTCAAACCCTAACTCTCAGAGGCCAACAATGGCAGAAGTTAACCTCAATATTCCAATCGTTCAACACGAAGTACCTTTTGTCGAGGAAGCAGAATTTCTACCAATGAAGGAAAACAATCTGCTGATGAATACAGAGCATTCAGAATATGATAAAAGATGTCAACTTCTGGTAGAATATCTCACAAAATGTCCAATCTCAGGAGCACTAACAAAAGGAAGAGAAATACCAGAAAGGCTGCTACAGCAATTTGTTTACACCTTTAATGAAGTTGAAAAAAATCAGGTGTCTGCTCATGTATGGGGAAGTGTTTATGTAACATTAACCCCCGCAAGAGTAAGAGAATGGCTTGGACTGCCCATTCTTGGCAGTTACATTGAAGCCCCAAGCAGAGAAGATTTATTAAACTTCGTCATTGGGCTTGGATACAAGAAAAGAGATGTCAACAAAATTGGAGCAATAAGAAGAAGTGAATTGCCAGCCATCTGGCAAGTGATGATGGAAGTGTTAAACAAATGTCTCACCTCAAAGATAGGAGGAACTGATCAAATCAACCAAGCTATTTTGACAATCATGTTTGGACTCATAAATGGGTTCAAGATCGATTATGGGTCAGAAATTTTTAACCTTCTCAAAAGATCAATCATCACCAGAAATGGAAGAATAACCTCTCATCTGCCATATCCAAGGTTAATCTCAATTTTCATTTCTGAAGCATTTATTGAAAGAAAAATGGAAATTCCAATCTTGGAAGATGTCTGGAGATCAAAAACCATGAAGGCATAGCATCTACTTCAAAGTCCTGAAGATCACGAACTAGAAAAAGAAGATCACAATCAACTGGATCTATGAAGAGATCACAGTCCTGAAGATCACAATCTCAACTTTATTTGTAAGTATTGAAGAAAATCACAATCAACTGGATCTATAAAGAGATCACAGTCCTGAAGATCACGAACTCAACTTTATTTGTAAGTATTGAAGAAAATCACAATCAACTGGATCTATGAAGAGATCACAGTCCTGAAGATCACGAACTAGAAAAAGAAGATCAGGTGGGACAACTGAAATGCATAGCATCTACTTCAAAGAATCACAAGTTGATCAAGAGCTGAATTGGATTATCAGAAAAGGTCACTTCTGATAGATCTGGTGATATTTCTGATGAAATATCCTCAGTTTCTGACGATTCTGATCATCAGGATTTTTCTGATGATTTGTTCATCAGAATTTCTGATGAAGTGGTTTATCAGAATTCTGATGAAATACCCCACTTGTCTGAAATTGGCTCTGTCCTGCCAAACTTACCGAAGCAAGTTGACATTAATTGATATCATGATGAAAAAGGCAACTTGAACGTTGGATTCAATGAATATGTCAATTGGGCACTTTTCCAGGAATTATTGCATGAATAAACTATTGTTTATTCATGCACCCAGCCTTCTATAAATAGAAGGCTCAACCAGGAGAAGCAAAGTGAGTTTGAAGCTTAGCATTCATACATACATCAAAACTACATTGCCCTCTCACCCACAGAATTCAAGATTCGTTTGTACTAGATAATAATCTTACAATCACCTTGTAAACCTTTTTGTTTTCAAAGTGATATAAACTTGATAATTCTGTAGGTCTTGTTTCTTGAAAGTCTAATTTCCATTTCTGCACATCTTTTTCACATCTACTGAAATCACTTGCCATATTACGTGAAAAGAAGTTGTTTTAAGGACGAACTGGGTCCAACAATTGGGCCCAAATAGTGTTGGGCCTAAATAGTGTTGGGCCTAATTAGTGTTGGGCCTAAATAGTGTTGGGCCTAATTAGTGTTGGGCCTCAATAGTGTTGGGCCTCAATAGTGTTGGGCCTCAATAGTGTTGGGCCTCAATAGTGTTGGGCCTAAATAGTGTTGGGCCTAAATAGTGTTGGGCCTAAATAGTGTTGGGCCTAAATAGTGTTGGGCACAATTGTTATTGGGCTTAATGTTATTGGGCCTTTGCCCATATGTTTGGTTTTGGGCTTAGCCCATGAGTCTTGATATTGGGCTTAGCCCATGTATTTATGTTAAGCCCAATTAGGATGATAAGCCCATTTGTAAAATAGCCCATTTGTATCATAAATAAACCCATTTATATAAAATAAGCCCATATGTAAAATAAGCCCATTTGTTATAAAATAAGCCCATGTGTTAAATAAGACCATTTGTTATAAAATAAGCCCATGTGTTAAAAACATATTCTTTCATTTTTTATAAAAGTTACTAACTATAGGATTTTTAATTAAAAGAATACATAGTAGTTTTTATAAGTTTCAAAACATCCGGATATTGTTGTCGGTGATTTGTATCTATTTGTGTCGACAAATCGCCAAAACGTCGTAGTAACTCCTCGGAATGGCGATATGTTCATAGATTCGTCTGTCGTCCGTTTTGACCATAAGTTGTGTCCGACAGCTCGGAATGTCCGTAAGTGTGTTTTAAGGCGTGCTTACATGTAATCTTGCAAGACATTAGTCGAAATGTACATTGTGTTTATTTGTACTATTGTATTCAAGTTCCTAGTTATCGTACGTATAACTAATACAAACAAATAACACATAGTACATAAGTTGTTAAGTTAACTAAATATATATTTTCTCAAAAATATATACTTATATCAAGCTTTACTTTTATAAAAACTATTCTTTAAAATCTTTTTAATCTAATAAAGATTTTGTCGAAAATAATAGTTTTTATAACTTATGATTTTTAAGAAAAATTGGCCATTTTTTATTAGAAATATGGACTTTGCCATGTTTAATAAAACATATCTTTTTCTTATAAAATCACCAATAATCTTCTCATATTTTTCTTAATAAAAACATATGAGATTTATAACTTAAACTTAACAAGATGAACTCATACTCATGTAGGGTTTTGGTACGATCTTTACATATGTTTACTAGTTCAAAAATCATACTTTACTTCTAGTTTTAACAAGCTTTTTATAAAAACCCATCTTGTATGTTTCTTTTTATAACTTTGTAAAAGTATTATTTTTGGTTAAAAACTGTCACACCCCAACCACGTAAAACAACAAAACGTGGCGGAAACGTCGGGGAGTGTTGTAACAGAATCATTGTTTCATAACACATGGAAATTTAAATATTTGTTTTATTAAATAAAAGATTTACATTGTCTTGACAATCAAAGAAACATAACATAAATAACTAGTCTTGCATCTTTTATTGTCACTAAGGCCCAAGTCCGCCTAAGTGTATCTTGATAAATCTTATGCATCATATCCTGAAACACATGTGAAAATAGGTACGTCAGCATAAAAATGCCTGTGAGATACATAGGTTTTGTGAAAATAGGATTCATGACTTGTAAGTTTAGAAAAGAGTTGTTTAGCAAAAGTCAGTCATGAACCTTGTAATTCGTTTTGTTTTGTTTTGTAAATCGTTTAAAAAGCGATAAGATAGAATGATATGTATAAATAAAAGAATAATGTATAACCAAGTAAAATGAGTTTGTATTAGATAAGTTGTTTGTAAAACAATGTATTGTGAAAAGTATGTTATTTGTAAAAATGTTATAGGTCTAAATTGAAATGATTCAAATAACGCTACGATATGTAATACCATACAAGCACTTATATATAGGAAGTACCAGCGGTGTATCCACCATACTTGTATCGTATTACACACGCCTCGTTACTTAAATCACTTACCCAAACCAAACCACCAAAGTAAAATGTTTATGTATAATCAAATGTCAAAATGTTTATGTGTATATCAATGTCTAATGTCTATGTCTAATGTTTATGTCTAATGTAAATCATGAATTGTGTATGTAAATGTCAAAATGTTTATGTATGGTAAGTAAAATATATCAACTAAACCATATGTAAAAAGCACAAAAACAAGGTATTGAAGTAAAACATGGTTTAAATCAATGTTATGTTTTGTGTAATAAATGCATGCTATACTGATATAAACATTTATGCGGTATTGTGAAAATTCATACATCCAAGCCTTGAGACAGTCGGATAACCCTTTCAGTCAAGGTTATCAAAAAAATGTATTCGGATTCGGTCATTCCTTCCATCCAAACAAACCCGAGATTACAGGAATGGGATTTGTCAAGTCCTATGGTACCACTACCTACTACCGAGCGGCATGATCGGTGTTAATGAATGTACATTGTCTCATTTAAACAAACCAAATGTCATACCAAAATGTAAGCATGTGATGAATAGAATAATGTACTAAGTATGCACACAATGGGCATACATACCATAGATTGTAATGTAAAATAATGTACTAAGTACGCACACAATGGGCATACATAGCATAGAATGTAATGTAAAATAATGTACTAAGTACGCACACAATGGGCATACATAGCATAGAATGTAATGTAAAGTAATGTACTAAGTACGCACACAATGGGCATACATAGCATAAAATGTAATGTAAAATAATGTACTAAGTACGCACACAATGGGCATACATAGCATAGAATGTAATGTAAAGTAATGTACTAAGTACGCACACAATGGGCATACATAGCATAGAATGTATTGTAAAGTAATGTACTAAGTACGCACACAATGGGCATACATAGCATAGAATGTAATGTAAAATAATGTACTAAGTACGCACACAATGGGCATACATGTAACACCTGTGCCTCCACGGCCATCAAACAAATACCGAACCAATGAAATATTATATTTCATACTTGGGATTTGTAAAAATATGTGTATCATTTGCACATATCAATTTTTGTTCAATTCCAAACTCTAAATCGCTTTCTGGAAGGTTATACGCGCACCGATGTGTAAATATAACCAGTTTAATGCAACAAACACTCTGGAATAGTGACATAGTCTTAACATACCTTAAATAACCTTTACATAACTTAGAAATAAGTTTTGAAGGCTTTGGTATGGCAAAAACAAGTTAATTCGCTTACAGGGACTAAACTTGACAAACTGCGAAAGTATGCCAATTTGAACTGTAACATACATTCCGGAACATGACCATAAGTTAAACATACCATAAATATCCTTTACATAGCTTATAAATAGGCTTTGAGGGGTTCGGTATGCTAAAATAAACTTTTGGGGTCATTCAGGGACAAAAAGCGTCAAAAAGTGCACAAGTTTGCATTTTCGCGCATAACTTACGTTCTGAATACATCCGGACATCCAAAAATTTATGTAATCACTAAAATATTTTATTTTAGTGTTTGGCATAAGAAAAATCCATTCGTCACGCCATTTGGATCATTTTTCGCGCTTACGCGCATTCCGTCGTAATTAACCGAACAACGTAACCGTACGGCTAAACGAACCGACACCCGAGATATTTTTGAACACATTTTAAGTTCCCTATACTTTAACTTCATTTTAGAGATTTGAAATGGGGTTAACGGGGCTTAAACGTGTCAAAAAAAACGCATCGTAAACCAAGTTTTGAGGTTGCAGGGACTGAAACTGTAAATCTGCCAAACTAGGTCCCTAAGTAGGGGCTAGATGCAGCAAAATGTCTTTTTTACAGCTGTTAACAGCTGTTAACCACTCCCTAACCCCTTGCCACATGTTGATCTCTTATGGTGAGTGGCCATTTTGGGTACCATAAGGTTCCGACACATGTACGGATGTGATTAAGGCACGATATTCGACAAACGATCCTAACGGTGGACCATTTACTATAAATACCCACCTCCACCCTTCACTTTTCCTCACAAGAATCTGATCCAAAAGACTCTAAGTTGGAACCATTGTTTCATACCTGAGTTATTTGGATCTAGATTAGCATTCGGGGACCCTTTGTAAGTGTTCCTTCGTTCTTTTATTGCTTTTCGAGTCCGAAAGCCAAACCTTGTTTGACTTTCTGCATTGACCAGTTTATGGTCAATGCGAAGTTCGTTAGAACTTCGCAACGTGATTGTAATCACGATGGTTATAGTCCTTGTGACTATGCCTACTGATTACCACGTTGTCTAGGGTCGTAAGGGTAAGCGACTTGATCAGTCGCTTATGCTTTCGAACCCGACCCATTTGGTCGATCAATAGGATCCGACCAAACATATTAGGTGACCATAGTATATAGGGAATAACCTTCCGAGGTTATACCTTATGGTCGCTTCGTTTAAGTAGTTGTATGATAGGTAGTTTATATGCCTTAGGTAAATTACCAAAATGCCCTTTTTACGCCAAAATTCATTTTAAGCATATGTAACATAAATTTTGGTATCTAAACTGATATGGCAACAATATTAGACATGTTAAGGCATATTTTACTTATCATAGGACTAGTTATGCGTTCCGAACGTGTTTTACGCGAACGACGCGTTAAAGTAGCATAAGCTACCTAAACGGGTCGTAATGGGTCGTAAGCACTTAGGTTAGGTTTCATTTAGTATGTAGGCTTTGTTAAACCATGTTACATGAGTTCCTACACTCATTTGGTTTACAAACCCTCATGCTACCCGATCTTCCGATTATAGGTCCGGTTTATTAATATAGTTACCTATATTAGGTGCCGTTTGATTCCGTGATCTCTAGCATTGCTTGGTGGTTATCTTAGGACTTTTGAGCAATCTCAAGTGAGTACATAGACCCCTCTTTTACTATTTTCCAAACTGTTTTGGGGTGAAACACATGTGCCTACTTGTTACTTTCATGCTTTCCTGTTTTCACATCATATACTGCTATGTTCGTTAGTACATTATAGTACATGATTTCATTACACTTCATGCTAGGTGTGCCCATTGTGTGCATTACTTAGTACATCGTTTTACATGACATTTCACGCTATGTATGTTCATTTGATTACATACTTAGTGCATTGTTTTCACATGCTTACATTTTGATATGACGTTGGGTTTGTTTAAATGAATTTTTCACAATACCGCATAGATGTTTATATCAGTATAACATGCATTTATTACACAAAACATAACCTTGATTTAAACCATGTTTTACTTCAATACCTTGTTTTTGTGCATTTTACATATGGTTTAGCTGATACATTCCACTTGCCATACATGACATTTGACAAAGACATTTGACAAAGACATTTGACATGGACATTTGACATAGACATTTTGACATGATTTACATTTGACACATAAACATGTTTGACATTTGTTTTACACTACATGATTTACATCTTGACATAAACACTTTGACATATTATCCAATACATTTGACAATTGGTCTAGACATAGACATCATACATTGTTGGTTTGGTTTGATTAAGTGATTAAGTAACGATGCATGTGTAATATGATACAAGCATGGTGGATACGCCACTGGTACTTCCTATATATAAATGTTTGTATGGTATTACATATCGTAGCGTTATTTGAATCATTTCAGTTTGATACATATAACATTTTATACAAATAACATACTTTTCACAAGACATTGATTTACAAACAACTTATCTTATACAAACTCATTTTACATGATTATTCATTTAACCATACATTATTCCCTTATTTATACATATCATCTGATCTTATTGTTTTTCAAATGATTTACAAGACAAAGCAAATTACAAGGTTCATGACTAAACATTTTCTCAAACATAAGTCATGAAACCTATTTTCACAAAACCTATGTATCTCACAGGCATTTTTAAGCTGACGTACCTATTTTCACATGTGTTTTTCAGGAGCTGTTGCATAAGATGATCAAGATACACTTAGGCAGACTTGGGCTTTAGTGACAATAAAAGATACAAGACTAGTTAATTATGTTGTATTTCTTTGTTTGATAAGACATTGTAACACTTTTAATTAATAAAACGAAACTTCAATTGCCATGGATTTGAAACATTAATTCTGTTACAACACTCCCCGACGTTTCCGCCACGTCTTGTTGTTTTTACGTGGTCGGGGTGTGACAATACATAGCATAGAATGTAATGTAAAGTAATGTACTAAGTATGCTAAGTTAACATACAAAGTAGAAAAGTCATGTAAATCAATGTGCTAGCATGCTATCAGTCAACATACATAGCAGAAATGTAATGTAAATCATGTACTAATAGTGTACTAATGAACATAACAAGTATATGATGTGAAAACAGGAAAGCACGAAAGTAACAAGTAGGCACATGTGTTCCACCCCAAAACAGTTTGAAAACAGTAAAAGAAGGGTTTATGTACTCACTTGAGATTGCTTAGTAGTCCTTGAGTAACAACCAAACAATGCTAGAGATCACGGATATCAAACGGCACCTAATATAGGTAACTATGTTAATAAACCGGACCTAAATCGGAAGATCGGATAGAATGAGGGCTCGTAAACCAAATGAGTATGGGAACTCATGTAGTATGGTTTAACAAAGCCTACATACTAAATGAAACCTAACCTAAGTGCTTACGACCCATTACGACCCGTTTAGGTAGCTTATGCTACTTTAACGCGTCGTTCGCGTGAAACGCGTTTGGACCGCTTAACTAGTCCTATGACAAGTAACATATGCCTTAACATGTCTAATATTGTTGTCAAATCAGTTTAGATGTCAAAAGTTATGTTACATATGTTTAAAATGAATTTTGGCATCAAAGGGGTATTTTGGTAATTTACCTAAGGCATATAAACTACCTATCATACAACTACTTAAACGAAGCGACCATAAGGTATAACCTCGGAAGGTTATTCCCTACATACTATGGTCACCTAATGTGTTTGGTCGGATCCTAATGATCGACCAAACGGGTCGGGTTCGAAAGTATAAGCGATTGTTTAGATCGCTTACCTTACGACCCTATATAAGCACTAAACTAAAAGTGACGAGCTAAGCATGTTAAAACATGCTTAACTAAGTTTAGAAAACAGGTTTGGTATCAAAACAAATGGTTTTGATACCTAAAAGTAGTTTGGTTACAAAATACGCAAGAATGCGCATTTTGGCCGAAACTACGACTCGTCACTGAGCCTAGATAACGTGGTAATCAGTAGGTATAGTCACTAAGGACTATAACCATTGTGATCACGCTCACGTTATGAAGTTCAAACGAACTTCGCATTGACCATAAACTGGTCAATGCAGAAAGTCAAACAAAATTTGACTTTCGGACTCGAAAAGCCATAAAGAACAAAGGAACACTTACAAAGGGTCCCCGCAAGATTGATAATCCAAGTATTCTCAGGTTTGAGGTGATGAAACACACCAACTTAGAGAAATCTCAGATTTCAAGTGGGTTTTGCAATGAAGTGGGTTGGGTATTTATAGTTTTCGGTTCACCGTTAGGATCGTTTCTTGGAGAAGAGGGAATGATCACATCCCTACACTTGTTGGCAAGCTCATGAACATCAATTGGCCCCCCATGATCAGTTAGCAACATGTGGAAATGGCCTTTGGAGTGTTTAAAAGCTGATAACAGCAGCCAAAAACAATTTTCTGCATCTGACCCCTGCTTGCGCACCGTAACGTGTTTTGTGTTGAGGTGTGCAAGCACCTGCAGACCAGAAGTTTGAAAAATGACAAAACAGGCCCCTGAAGCTCCAAACTTGCTATTTGATGCACTTTTGACACGTTTAAGCCCCGTTAACCCCATTTCAAAGCTCTAAAATGAAGTTAAAGTATAGGGAACTTAAAATGTGTTCAAAAATATCTCGGGTGTCGGTTCTTTTGGCCGTACGATGGCGATGTTCGCTTAATTACGACGGAATGCGCATAAGCGCGAAAAACGATCCAAATGGCGTGACGAATGGATTTTTCTTACGCCAAACACTAAAATAAAATATTTTAGTGCTTACATAAATTTTTGGATGTCCGGATGTATTCAGAACGTAAGTTATGCGCGAAAGTGCAAACTTATGCACTTTTTGACACTTTTAGTCCCTGAATGTCCCAAAAGTTTATTTTAGCACACCGAACCCCTCAAAGCCTATTTCTAAGCTATGTAAAGGATATTTATGGTATGTTTAACTTATGGCCATGATCCGGAATGTCTGTTACAGTTCAAATTGGCATACTTTCGCAGTTTGTCAACTTTAGTCCCTGTAAGCGATTTAACTCGATTTTGCCATACCAAAGCCTTCAAAACTTATTTCTAAGTTACGTAAAGGTTATTTAAGGTATGTTAAGCCTATTTCACTATTCCAGAGTGTTCGTTGCATTAAACTGGTTATATTTACGCATCAGTGCGCGTATAACCTTCCAGAAAGCGATTTAGGGTCTGAAATCGAACAAGAATTGATATGTGCAAATGATACACACATTTGTACAAATCCCAAGTATGAAATACAATATTTCATTGGTTTGGTATTTGTTTGATGGTCGCAGTGACCCAGGTGTCACAGTCTCCCCTACTTTAGGAAATTTCGTCCCGAAATTTATTCAGAGGAAACTTGTTAGAGTTTAAAACATGAAGTTGAAAAGATCAAACAACACTGGTTAGAGTTCTTGAAATTCTAGTAACTTTAAATAACATCATGCTTACAATGTAGGAGGGACACATATATAATAGTCTATTATGCGTTATTGATGCGTCCACCGTACCTCCATTACATCGTTCACATTTTGTTATTGTGGTCGCTATCGGTTCTTACACATAATAAATCTTACTGTGGTTTCCGTGTGACAACCCTCACTAAACCAGGTATCCGTACGACGTAATTAATAATTAATTACCGCTTAATTACTGTGCTTATTTGAAATTACTGATGAACTGCTACTTGATTTCTGATACATGCATATACCTGCATCATACTTTATTTTCCGTCACTACATTATTTACATGCTGAACCTTAGTGACAAACATGATGCACAAAAAGCACAGTAGCACTATAACGGATAACCTATTGAACATGCTGATAAGCCAGCATCAGGCAGACACTGCCTCTAAGGCCTGTAAGAGCCAGAAATATTTTGCTACACTAGTGGTGAGTGTAGGGATATAAGGGTTGTAGAACTGCGTCTCTAGGAATAAGTTACAATGACTGGATGTGCCTAAAACGTGCTCTAAACACAAAATTCAGCACTTTACATAATAATTCCGCCTTTAGCTAACTAATAAAGTGCCAAAACATGGGAAAAATATTACTAGACACTTTCCAAAGTGTCAGAAATGAGTTGTGTCACTAAAAAGGGTATTAACGACACTTTAAAGCTTTGTTAAGCACTTTAACGGATTACTATCCAACCGGACTTTACCCGGAACCTGAAAATATTGTTATTTTCATTATTTATCTTTTTCTGAGCCAGTTAGGGTCCCTGAATACCCTAACACCCATTGTAACGCATGACACACCACTAACCAGGTTAAGCACTTAACTAACTTACTTAACCTAACTAATATCCAACTAATTAGTTGAAAATGGACTAGGACCCCCCCCCCTTAGGAACCGTCCCCATCTAGGGGACATACATGGTACAATGTTGATTATTTTAAATCCCCATGTTTAATATCTAGGAGGCATAGTGACCATTGAGTATTAATCTTGTGAGTTGTCTATAAGATCTAGAGATTACACCCCATAATCATTCATCACTTTCCACTCAACAAACACACCCTCCTCACTCTCTTAAGGCTTCGGCCGAACATCCCCTTGTACACCCATCATATTTTCGGCTTCCATCATCACATTTCAAGCTCATATAAGTGTTAAGGATCTCGTATAAGGAGTCTTGGTGCAAACGGAAGGCGAAGGACCTCTCTACTTTGCTTTTATCCACGCGTTTTTCGCTTAGATTCTTCCCTAGCCTCGAGCTAGTAGTAAGTTGCTTAAATCACTCTCTCGAACTATTTTAAGATGGTTAAAATGATTTGTAACGGATAAAAGTTATGAACATACAAGTTGAAGCTTAAAAGTCTACTAAAAACACTAAAAGTGTTGGTTAAAAGCTCATATGTTGTGTAAAACTTGTAGTATTTGATTTGTGTGTTTATTTGGACCCGATCTATGTTGTGGTAGCTCGGATCGTCATTTAACCCGGGTTGGTCACGATATTGGATCATGACATAAGGTTGTTTTGGAAGTAACGAGGGTTAAAGGGCGAAACTCTACCACACACATATCATGAACTTGTGTAAAAGCGATTTTGCTGGTGAAATAGTGTTTAAAACTAGTAGATCTACGTATCTGCAAGCGGTATTTTCAAAGGACCACGTGTCAAGAGAAAACATATTTTAAAGACGGATCTTACACTAACACGAAGGGTTTTTAGAACACACAAGGGTGTAAACACTTGTGTAACACAAAGTTTCGACAAAATAACTATTTTTGAAACGGATGACGAGAAGTTGTGAAGACGGAACTTTCATAAACCCGAGGTTTTTACAAAAATCGGATAGTTTTATATAAAGATCCACTAAAAGTAATGGGATTTACTTCATAGTTTGAATAAATCACAAGTTCATGAAATTTATGCGATTTATATATATTTTGACTAGTTTGTGATTTGGACATTGTTTTGATTGAATGATAAAAATGGTTGGTTTGATTTATAAAAGAAAATGATACGCTTGAAAGCGTGGCCACCTCCAGTTACAGAGGAAACTCGGGCGAAATTTTTCTAAAAACCTAACACTTAGAATTATTTTCACTATAAGTGTTAGAAATACTTTTCGACTTGTTTTCAAAATATAGATTTCGCCACGACTTATTTACAAAATACTGGGGGTGGGATTTCACAAAATAAAACGTGATACATATATATATTTAGTATATATTTTTCACAACATCACTCGTATAAGTGTTTATGATTATTTTGTGAACTATGTAAATATTATTTTTAGAGTAAAAATAATATTACTAAGTGTTATTTTGGGAAAATCACATGTATTAAAATATAATATTTTTGAGAAGAATATTTATATTTTGGGAGTTAGAAATAAAATATATTAAGTGAGACTTAATAGTGTAATCCGAAGTATACGAACGCACATGTATTAAATCCCCCATCCTTGGGAAGGAAAAATGACTACCAAGTATATACAGAATGTAAACACGAAATAGTTGCCTAACTATTTCCCAAAAACTTAAACCAAAAAGCTAAGGCACGGCCGTCCGTCTAATAGAGTTAGTACGTGTAGGTCGTCATACAGCTGATTGATTTGGAGGCATACTTGGTAGAGACGCACCACTGTGAGTTCATGTCCCCCTTTTCTCTTAACTGTTTTCAGTTTTCTAAACTGCGGGGGTGAAATACATGTTACTATGATTACGAGTACTTTATACATGGTATGGTTAGCGTAAGGAGGGTTATTACTTAGATCATGTGAGTGGGTAGGCGTGAACTGGAGACCATTAATCCTCATTGTAGGAACCGAGGGACGTAAGCGGTAGATCTATCTGGGTGTAGCGAGCCCAACCCCTGAGCCCGCATAATGGACCAGGTGGTGACTTTGTACCCATCGCCAAATACGCTAGGTTTGAGTCTTCCTACTTGCACTTCACACATATCATTGGCTTTGCAACCCAATGGTGATCTCTTTTTCCTTATTGCTACATACCAGGAATTTTCATACGAACAGACGTTTTTACAAAGGTTTTACTTACTCACTTACACATGAACTCGCTCAACATTATTGTTGATTTTTCAACTTACATGTATTTCAGGGAACTAAAGGATCTGGCACGGTATGGCACGTTTTCCCGCTGCACTAGTTACGAGGTCATCCAAGTTTAAGGGATGTGACTTTTTCCTGGACGGGTCACAGTTCTTAAACTGTGTTTATGTCATGTTAATGTTTGTGTCTGTTGAACACTGTTTATGTTGTTAGGATGTGTTTCCGTTGAGACAATGTTATGGTATTTTACTTTTCAACTTAAATCTATGGATGATCTTGCATGATTTTATTTCATATAGCTTTGTTATGATTAAGCTATGGTATTAAGAAGTCACACCAAAATTAACCACGCTTCCGCAAAGCCAGGGTGTGACAGCTTGGTATCAGAGCTCTGATCATAGCGAACTAGGATTCTTTCTCGAGTCTAGAATATGATCACTAGGGCTCTGACGAAAACATTTTTACTGCATACCACTTAAGTCCAGATCCAAAACTTTTTATAAACAAATGTTGAGCACATTTTATTAATTATAGGCTCAGTCTAGAAAGGCTGAGGCTCGGTCTTGGAGGCCGAGGCTCGGTCTGGGAGATCGAGGTAATTGGCTAGTGGGACTAGGAGAATTGGCTAGTGGGACTAGGAGAATTGGCTAGTGGGACTAGGAAGAGCAGTCTGAGAGGCTGGGAGAAATTGGCTAGTGGGACTAGGAGAGCTGGCTAGTGGGACTAGGAAGAGCAGTCTGAGAGGCTGGGAGAATTTGGCTAGTGGGACTAGGAAGAGCAGTCTGAGAGGCTGGGAGAATTTGGCTAGTGGGACTAGGAAGAGCAGTCTGAGAGGCTGGGAGGCTAGTGGGACTAGGAGAACTATTTGATTGCTTATTGGTAACTAATATGTTTATATGATTATATGATTATATGATTAATTGTTATACGTATGTGTGTTTGTGTCACAAACGTCATGCCTTCATCATGTACTAGAAATATGGACGTTACGAATCCCATGGCCATAGTATCAGACGACATAGTTTCATCGGAGCACGAGGTGTACATTTCCGATACTACCGGCACAGACGATGACGACTTTCAGCCCTTTGCGCTGCCTGATGTCGTAGCAGAGCCTGTTGATGGCCATCTTGTTAGGGATTTGCCACTCGCGGTCATCCCTGCTCCTATGCCCCTTACCGCTTATCCCGTTGATGATATGCCCCCGACGTGGTCTCTGACGACGATAACGATCTATTAGAGGAGGACCCATTTGAGGGCGAGGCCCTACTGCTGCTGGTGATAGCCTGCTGCTTGCTGACGCTCCTGCAAGAAGAGGCTAATGCCCATTCACCTGTCCCAGACCCATTTGAGTCTGTGGCGTCCGCATCTCGCATATACAGGGAGTGCAGCACCACTCACACGACGCCGACCCTGATATGGCGTCATCAGCTGCACCGGTTCCCGCACGCAGCTTTGAGTTTGATCACGATATTGAGGATGATCCTGGTTTTTTTTTTCCACCTGGTTTTGATCCAGACCATGACATGGAGTTCATACACTTAGACCAGCCCTTGGAGGATTCTGTAGTCCCTATCAACCCTATGTTTGTTGATCCCGCTGATTTTGAGATCGAGTTTGTTGATCCGGAGCCAGCCATGGCCCCTGAGCCAGGCGTTGCTCCTGACCCCGCATTGGAGCATGACATTGTTCATGCCGATGCACCTGCAGTTGCTCCTTGATTGATCATCTGCTTGGACGAGAGAAAACTTGGGGTAACTGTGCAAGACAATTTATTATTACGGGGGCCCACGTAATAACGACTTGTAGTGCACAGAAATCCTGGTAGACTCTGCGGGTCAAGCTAATGAAAACCAATGTAGCAGGAAATAACTAAAACACGAGTGACAAAGGCGATGTAGCCTCGAGTTCATTCTATTATAAGCAACAAGCCAAATTGGCAAGCCTATGTGAAGGCTCAGAAATTTATTTCCCCACTCATACATTGAGTATATTTGCGTGTAAAATTGGGTGATTACCCGATGGCTTATGGTGCTATGTATCTCATAGACAATTGAAATGATGTCTAACCCGCTTCATGCCACTTCGGCAGAAGAAAATGCCACCCAGGCGTGACACAAACACCAGTACGTTGCCAAGGATAAAAGCCGAGCTGCAAAAATGCATCTCTCAGGCAATTTCACGAACATGAGGCCCTCTGCTTTAAGCACAGCAATGGCACTACTGAAAATAACCCTCCAACTGACTGCGCCTATAAGCAGTTCCTGAACTGCAAGCCTTTGAATTTTGACGGAACGAGAGGCGACGTTGCATTTGTTCGTTGGTCCGAAAAGACTGACCCCATTCTAAGAATGAGTAACTGTTCGCCTCAAAGAGAGGGTTACCTATATCTCGGGGTTAATTCTAGATGACACACTCTCATGGTGGAACCTCCAGGTTCAGACCCTTGGTACAGATGCTGCTTATGCACTGAGCTGGGACGAGCTCAAGGAAATGATGAAGAAGAAATACTGTTCTAAGGCTGGAATCCAGAAGCTTGAGGTGAAATTCTGGAATTTGAGGATGGACGGACCGAAGATTCCTGAATACGTCCAACGATCTCACGACTTGTCTAGGGTCGTCCCCTACTAAGTCATTGATGTTGTATGATACAGTTGTGTACTTGTAAACCTTACATTGTGGCCTCAATTTATGGCAATGCAATCGCAGTATTCTCATCACTTGTGATGATTGATCTACTGTTTATGTTCTATGACATGAGATGTTATGTGGTTGATTTATTCATAGCAGGAGATGTTATGTGATATTGTTGAATACATACGTACACTTTACTCGCTATGACCTAACCTACGTGAAACATCTTTTAGAAGATGCCACCAAGACGCAAGATGCGCATACCCACCTCGGAGGCAGAACTTCAAGAGATAATTGCCACAGCTATAGCACAGCACGAGGCCCATCGCTCCGATTGCAGCAAAGGTACCTCAGGAAATAACCCCCCTAACGGCTGCACCTACAAGCAGTTCTTAGACCACAAACCTCGAGAGTTCGACGGCACCGGGGGTGCCTTAGCCTTCGTGCGCTGGGTTGAAAAGACAGATTCTATTCTATGATTGAGCAAATGTGACCACGAACATCAAGTCAAGTATATAACTGGACTATTGTTGGATGAGGCTCTGTCATGGTGGAACCATCAAATTCGGACGATGGGCGAGACCGCTGCGCATGCTATGACGTGGGACGAACTGAAAAATCTGATGCGTGAAAGATATTGCTCGAGGGCAGAAGTCCAGAGATTGGAGACAGAACTGTGGAACTTGAAAATGAAAGGACCAAAGATAGCAGAGTATGTGCAGAGATTTAACGAATTATCACAAGTTGCCTTACTCCTGGGGACACCAGAGTTTAAGAAAATCGAACAGTTCATAAGGGGATTGGCACCTCAGATTCTAAGCCTGGTAACAACATCAAAACCCTCAACGATCACCGAGGCTATCAACATAAGCATAGCACTCACGGAAGAAGCAGTTAGACGAGGAAAATTTTCCACTGCGGAGGAGAAAAAGGAGACTGCTATAAAGGCATCTGGGGATAACATGAGGGAGCTCGCAAATTTCAAGATGGTTACTCGGGTAAGTAACAAGAAGAAGGCCAAAAAGGGAAAAGATTACAAGGGTATCCTACCTAAGTGCGACAATTGTTTACGTTATCATGTCGGGCGATGCAAATATGGAAATTGTGGTAACTGTGGCAAGGTGGGACATGTCAAGGAAACTTGTTGGCAAAATACTGAGCATAGTAATGGGGGCCAAGACGGTAGTGAGAATCACGAAGGGGACAACGACAATGATAATTGTCGAGGCAGAATGAGTGATAAACAGAAGCGTGCTCGAGGATGTTTAAACTGTGGAAGCAAAAAGCATTTCAGAAGATATTGCCCGAAAAACAATCAGGCGCAAGGATGAAAGCTCCCCATCGGAGCTAGGGAGGCACGCCAGAGATCCAAGCATGGATAGCGGTACGTCCCATATTACTCAATATTATGCATCTGTATTGCCAACTACTGTTGCAAATTTTACGATTCGCAATTCTAGTGTTCAAGGATATAATTGGTTTACGTAGCGAGTGAGTAGTTATTCCAGTACCCATTAGAACTAGCTTAGGGGAAGCTAGTGGAAGCCAACGCAGTAACTGGAATCGGCACGATAGAACCCGGAGAGCGTAAGTTTACGCTCGATCTATTGCCAGTTGAGTTTGGAGGCTTCAACGTGGTAATTGGATGTATTAGTTGGCAAGCGATCGAGCGGAGGTTGATATCCGCACCTCGATGTCGAATGAAGGAATGATTGTGACTCACGAAGCAAGATACGCCACCGCCGATCACAAATTACTTAGGGCTCGAAAGTTGTTGTAGGAAGGATGTGTTGTTTCCTGGCTCGTATCGGGGACAAGGGAGCTGAAGAACTAAACCTTAACGATACCCCTGTGATCGGAGTATACCCTGAAGTCTTCCTCGAAGACTTGCCGGCGTAATCTCCTGGACGATAAGTCGAATTTTGGCTTCAATTTGATTCTAGGCGCCGCGCCTGTAGCTAGGTCACTTTATAGACTTGAACCGCCTAAGAGGCAGGAATTGTCAACACAACTTCAAGGGTTGCTAGACAAAGGATTCATCAGACCAAGCTTCTCACCTTGGGGAGCTCCGGTCCTGTTTGTTAAGAAGAAAGACAGCAGTTTTCATATGTGCATCGACTACCGGGAGTTGAACAAGTTGACTATCAAGAATAGGTATCCCCTGCCGAGGATCGATGACTTATTCGATCAACTTCAAGGTTCAAAGCTTTTACTCAAAGATCGATTTATGATCTGGATACCATCAGATAAGGATACAAGAAGAAAGTATCCCGAAGACAGCCTTCAGAACTCGTTATGGACACTACGAGTTCCTTGTTATGCCATTTGGGTTGACAAACTCACCTGCAGTCTTTATGGACTTGATGAATAGAGTTTGCAAGCCGTACTTGGACAAGTTCGTGATTGTGTTTATCAACGACATCTTGATTTATTCAAGAACAAAGGCTGAGCACGAGCCGCATCTAAGAGCTATTTTGGAGCTGCTAAGGAAAGAACAACTATATGCCAAATTCTCTAAGTGCGAATTTTGGCTACGTGAGGTCCAATTTCTTGGACATGTGGTAAATGGAGATGGAATCCATGTGGATCCAACCAAGATCGAAGCGATTAAGAATTGGGAAACGCCAAAGACGCCAACTGAGATTCGACAATTCTTGGGTTTGGCTGGCTACTATCGAAGGTTCATTGAGGATTTTTCAAAGATCGCTCAACCTTTGACACTCCTCACGCAGAAAGATAAGAAGTTTGATTGGGGAATCAAACAGGAAGAAGCGTTCCAGATATTGAAGGATAAGCTCTGCAATGCGCCAACCTTAGCACTACCGGAAGGTACAGATGATTTCGTGGTATGCTGTGACGCTTCGCGTCAAGGATTGGGTTGTGTGGTGATGCAACGCCAAAAGGTTATTGCTTACGCATCGTGTCAATTGAAAGTGCACGAAAAGCACTATGCCACACATGATTTGGAACTTGGCGCAGTGGTTTTTACATTAAGGATCTGGAGACACTACCTTTATGGTACAAAGTGTACAATTTTTACAGATCACAAGAGCCTACAACACATATTCAACCAGAAGGAGTCGAATATGAGACAAAGACGATGGGTTGAGTTGCTGAACGATTACGACTGCGAGATAAAGTATCATCCAGGGAAGGCGAATGTGGTCGCCGATGCCCTAAGTCGAAAGGAGAGGATCAAGCCCATAAGGGTTAGGGCTTTAGAAATGATTATTCGAACCGATCTTTCCTTGCGCATTCGTGCCGCGCAGAAAGAAGCTCTCAAGGAAGGAAACCTTGAAGAAGAATATCTCCGTGGGATGGAGAAGCTACTGGTACCAAACAAGGAAGGAACGTTATGTTTTGAGAAAAGAATTTGGGTTCCTTTGTTTGGGGATTTAAGGAAGGTTATTTTCGATGAAGCTCACAAGTCGCGTTACTCTATCCACCCTGGAGCGGATAAGATGTACCAGGATCTCAAAGATTATTATTGGTGGCCTAGGATGAAAGGCGATGTTGCTGTTTATGTGAGCAAATGTTTAACGTGTGCTAAGGTGAAAGCGGAATACCAGAAGCCTTCAGGACTTCTGCAACAACCTGAGATTCCCAAGTGGAAATGGGAACAAATCTCCATGGATTTTATTACAAAGTTGCCAAGAACGCCTAGGGACCATGACACTATTTGGGTAATAGTGGATCAATTAACAAAGTCAGCACACTTCTTACCTATCAGAGAGAAGGATAATACGAGCAAGTTGGCCTAAATTTACATGAGAGAGATCGTTACGCGCCATGGAGTACCTCTCTCAATCATCTCTGATAGAGACAGAAGGTTTGTGTCAAGGATATGGCAATCCTTCCAAGAAGCTTTCGGCTCACAATTAAATCTGAGCACTGCGTTTCATCCGCAGACTGACGGTCAAAGCGAGCGAACGATACAGACTTTGGAAGACATGCTGAGAGCGTGTGTTATGGATTTGGGCGGTAGCTGGAATAAGCATTTGCCTTGGGTCAAATTTTCATACAACAACAGCTACCACACCAGTATTGGTGTCGTGCCATTCAAAGCCCTTTACGGACGCAAGTGCCGATCACCCCTATGTTGGGCTGACGCAGGTGATAGGCAACTTGCTGGTCCCGAAATCGTCCAAGAAACGACAGACAAGATTGCGCAGATTCGAAAACGCATCGAAGCAACTAGTCACAGACAGAAAGCCTATGCGGATCCAAACCGGAAAGACTTGGAATTCCAAGTTGGAGAAATGGTCTTATTAAAAGTTTCACCCTGGAAGGGTGTGGCACGCTTCGGAAAGCGTGGAAAGTTAAATCCGCGCTACATTGGTCCTTTCAGAATTTTGGAAAGAATAGGACTAGTAGCATATAAGCTGGACTTACCTGCTGAACTCCATTCAGTTCACGATACCTTTCATGTATCCAACCTGAAGAAAAGTCCAACTCAAGATACCATTGCCATTCCCACCGACGAGATTCATGTTGACGACACGCTCCATTTCGTTGAAGAACCGGTGGAGGTTACGGATTGGAAAGTAAACAAGACCCGCCAGGGCAGTGTCAAGCTCGTCAAAGTTTGTTGGAATGCCAGACATGGTCCTGAATACACCTGGGAGCATGAGGACCGAATGAAAGAGAAATACCCCCACTTATTTCCGAACAACCCTGCATCTACAAGCAGAACTTAAAATTTCGGGACGAAATTTTTCTAACGGGGGGAGAATGTGACAACCCTCACTAAACCAGGTATCCGTACGACGTAATTAATAATTAATTACCGCTTAATTACTGTGCTTGTTTGAAATTACTGATGAACTGCTACTTGATTTCTGATACATGCATATACCTGCATCATACTTTATTTTCCGTCACTACATTATTTACATGCTGAACCTTAGTAACAAACATGATGCACAAAAAGCACAGTAGCACTATAACGGATAACCTATTGAACATGCTGATAAGCCAGCATCAGGCAGACACTGCCTCTAAGGCCTGTAAGAGCCAGAAATATTTTGCTACACTAGTGGTGAGTGTAGGGATATAAGGGTTGTAGAACTGCGTCTCTAGGAATAAGTTACAATGACTGGATGTGCCTAAAACGTGCTCTAAGCACAAAATTCAGCACTTTACATAATAATTCCGCCTTTAGCTAACTAATAAAGTGCCAAAACATGGGAAAAATATTACTAGACACTTTCCAAAGTGTCAGAAATGAGTTGTGTCACTAAAAAGGGTATTAATGACACTTTAAAGCTTTGTTAAGCACTTTAACGGATTACTATCCAACCGAACAACCGGACTTTACCCGGAACCTGAAAATATTGTTATTTTCATTATTTATCTTTTTCTGAGCCAGTTAGGGTCCCTGAATACCCTAACACCCATTGTAACGCATGACACACCACTAACCAGGTTAAGCACTTAACTAACTTACTTAACCTAACTAATATCCAACTAATTAGTTGAAAATGGACTAGGACCCCCCCCCCCCTTAGGAACCGTCCCCATCTAGGGGACATACATGGTACAATGTTGATTATTTTAAATCCCCATGTTTAATATCTAGGAGGCATAGTGACCATTGAGTATTAATCTTGTGAGTTGTCTATAAGATCTAGAGATTACACCCCATAATCATTCATCACTTTCCACTCAACAAACACACCCTCCTCTCTCTCTTAAGGCTTCGGCCGAACATCCCCTTGTACACCCATCATATTTTCGGCTTCCATCATCACATTTCAAGCTCATATAAGTGTTAAGGATCTCGTATAAGGAGTCTTGGTGCAAACGGAAGGCGAAGGACCTCTCTACTTTGCTTTTATCCACGCGTTTTTCGCTTAGATTCTTCCCTAGCCTTGAGCTATTAGTAAGTTGCTTAAATCACTCTCTCGAACTATTTTAAGATGGTTAAAATGATTTGTAACGAATAAAAGTTATGAACATACAAGTTGAAGCTTAAAAGTCTACTAAAAACACTAAAAGTGTTGGTTAAAAGCTCATATGTTGTGTAAAACTTGTAGTATTTGATTTGTGTGTTTATTTGGACCCGATCTATGTTGTGGTAGCTCGGATCGTCATTTAACCCGGGTTGGTCACGATCTTGGATCATGACATAAGGTTGTTTTGGAAGTAACAAGGGTTAAAGGGCGAAACTCTACCACACACATATCATGAACTTGTGTAAAAGCGATTTTGTTGGTGAAATATTGTTTAAAACTAGTAGATCTACGTTTCTGCAAGCAGTATTTTCAAAGGACCACGTGTCAAGAGAAAACATATTTTAAAGACGGATCTTACACTAACACGAAGGGTTTTTAGAACACACAAGGGTGTAAACACTTGTGTAACACAAAGTTTCGACAAAATAACTATTTTTGAAACGGATGACGAGAAGTTGTGAAGACGGAACTTTCATAAACCCGAGGTTTTTACAAAAATCGGATAATTTTATATAAAGATCCACTAAAAGTAATGGGATTTACTTCATAGTTTGAATAAATCACAAGTTCATGAAATTTATGTGATTTATATATATTTTGACTAGTTTGTGATTTGGACATTGTTTTGATTGAATGATAAAAATGGTTGGTTTGATTTATAAAAGAAAATGATACGCTTGAAAGCGTGGCCACCTCCAGTTACAGAGGAAACTCTGGCGAAATTTTTCTAAAAACCTAACACTTAGAATTATTTTCACTATAAGTGTTAGAAATACTTTTCGACTTGTTTTCAAAATATAGATTTCGCCACGACTTATTTACAAAATACTGGGGGTGGGATTTCACAAAATAAAACGTGATACATATATATATTTAGTATATATTTTTCACAACATCACTCGTATAAGTGTTTATGATTATTTTGTGAACTATGTAAATATTATTTTTAGAATAAAAATAATATTACTAAGTATTATTTTGGGAAAATCACATGTATTAAAATCTAATATTTTTGAGAAGAATATTTATATTTTGGGAGTTAGAAATAAAATATATTAAGTGAGACTTAATAGTGTAATCCGAAGTATACGAACGCACATGTATTAAATCCCCCATCCTTGGGAAGGAAAAATGACTACCAAGTATATACAGAATGTAAACACGAAATAGTTGCCTAACTATTTCCCAAAAACTTAAACCAAAAAGCTAAGGCACGGCCGTCCGTCTAATAGAGTTAGTACGTGTAGGTCGTCATACAGCTGATTGATTTGGAGGCATACTTGGTAGAGACGCACCACTGTGAGTTCATGTCCCCCTTTTCTCTTAACTGTTTTCAGTTTTCTAAACTGCGGGGGTGAAATACATGTTACTATGATTACGAGTACTTTATACATGGTATGGTTAGCGTAAGGAGGGTTATTACTTAGATCATGTGAGTGGGTAGGCGTGAACTGGAGACCATTAATCCTCATTGTAGGAACCGAGGGACGTAAGCGGTAGATCTATCTGGGTGTAGCGAGCCCAACCCCTGAGCCCGCATAATGGACCAGGTGGTGACTTTGTACCCATCGCCAAATACGCTAGGTTTGAGTCTTCCTACTTGCACTTCACACATATCATTGGCTTTGCAACCCAATGGTGATCTCTTTTTCCTTATTGCTACATACCAGGAATTTTCATACGAACAGACGTTTTTACAAAGGTTTTACTTACTCACTTACACATGAACTCGCTCAACATTATTGTTGATTTTTCAACTTACATGTATTTCAGGGAACTAAAGGATCTGGCACGGTATGGCACGTTTTCCCGCTGCACTAGTTACGAGGTCATCCAAGTTTAAGGTATGTGACTTTTTCCTGGACGGGTCACAGTTCTTAAACTGTGTTTATGTCATGTTAATGTTTGTGTCTGTTGAACACTGTTTGTGTTGTTAGGATGTGTTTCCGTTGAGACAATTGTAACACCTGTGCCTTCACGGCCATCAAACAAATACCGAACCAATGAAATATTATATTTCATACTTGGGATTTGTAAAAATATGTGTATCATTTGCACATATCAATTTTTGTTCAATTCCAAACTCTAAATCGCTTTCTGGAAGGTTATACGCGCACCGATGCGTAAATATAACCAGTTTAATGCAACAAACACTCCGGAATAGTGACATAGGCTTAACATACCTTAAATAACCTTTACATAACTTAGAAATAAGTTTTGAAGGCTTTGGTATGGCAAAAACAAGCTAATTCGCTTACAGGGACTAAATATGACAAACTGCGAAAGTATGCCAATTTGAACTGTAACAGACATTCCGGAACATGACCATAAGTTAAACACACCTTAAATATCCTTTATATAGCTTAGAAATAGGCTTTGAGGGGTTCGGTGTGCTAAAATAAACTTTTGGGTCATTCAGGGACTAAAGGTGTCAAAAAGTGCACAAGTTTGCACTTTTGCGCATAACTTACGTTCTGAATACATCCGGACATCAAAAAAAATTATGTAAGCACTATAATATTTTATTTTAGTGTTTGGCATAAGAAAAATCCATTCGTCGCGCATTTTGGATCGTTTTTCGCACTTATGCGCATTCCGTCGTAATTAAGCGAACATCGCGTTCGTACGACCAAACGAACCGACATCCGAGATATTTTTGAGCATGTTTTGAGTCCCCTATACTTTAACTTCATTTTAGAGCCTTGAAATGAGGTTAACGGGGTTCAAACGCATCGAAAAAGGCCTTAAAACACCACAGGGACCAAAACTGTAAATTTTGAAACTTTTCTGAAGCTGGTGCATGGTGGCTTAGCGCGACTGCATAGGGCCTTTACCGTCGCGCTACGCGAGCGCCTTATCTGGACAGAAACATCAGTTTTGCACTTTCGGGGCCAGATTCGATGTATAAACAGCCGTTTAATTCACAACCACACATTCTAACATGCTTAGTCAGCTGATAAGGATGGATTTTAGGCACCATAACTTTCCGACACTTGTACGGATACGATTAAGGCACGATATTCGACAAGCGATCTTAACGGTTCGGGTATTCCTATAAATACCCATCCACCCCCATTGCTAAAATCACTAGAATCTTGATCTTAGGAACTCAAAGTTGAAACCATTGTTTCATACCTGAGATTCTTGGATCGAGATTAGCATTCGGGGACCCTTCGTAAGTATTCATTCGTTCTTTTATTGCTTTTCGAGTCTTTCGAGTCTGAAAGTCAAACTTTGTTTGACTTTCTACATTGACCAGTTATGGTCAATGCGAAGTTCGTTTGAACTTCGCAACGTGAGTGTAATCACGTTGGTCATAGTCCCTTGGGACTATGCCCACTGATTACCACGTTGTCTAGGGTCGTAGGGTAGGCGATCTAATAAATCGCCTATACCTTCGAACCCGACCCATTTGGTCGATCATTAGGATCTGACCAAACACATTAGGTGACCATAGTAGGTAGGGAATAACCTTCCGAGGTTATACCCTATGGTCACATCGTTTAAGTAGTTGTATGATAGGTAGTTTATATGCCTTAGGTAAATTACCAGAATACCCTTTTCATGTATAATTGGTAATTAAGCATATGTAACCTAAACTTTTGTCACATAACTGATTATGTAACATGTTTAGGCATATAACACTTGTCATAGGACTAGTTAGGCGGTCCGAACGCGTTTCACGCGAACGACGCGTTAAAGTAGCATAAGCTACCTAAACGGGTCGTAATGGGTTGTAAACACTTAGGTTAAGTTTCATTTAGTATGTAGGCTTTGTTAAACCAAATGACACGAGTCTCTACACTCGTTTGGTTTACAAACCCTAATGCTACCCGATCTTCCGATTTAGGTCCGGTTTATTAATGTAGTTACCTATAGTAGGTGCCGTTTGATTCCGTGATCTCTAGCTTTGCTTGGTAGTTATCCTAGGACTTCTGAGCAATCTCAAGTGAGTACATAGACCCCTCTTTTACTGTTTTCCAAACTGTTTTGGGGTGGAACACATGTGCCTACTTGTTACTTTCATGCTTTCCATGTTTTCACAACATATACTTGCTATGTTTATTAGTACATTTATAGTACATGATTTCATCGTTTTACATTACATTTTATGCTATGTATGTCCATTTAGTTCATACTTAGTACATCATTTCACATCACATCACATCACATGCTATGTATGTTCATTTATTGCATACTTAGTACATCGTTTTCATCACATGCTTACATTTTGTTATGACATTTAGGTTGTTTACAATGGAACAATACATTCATTAACATTAGCTACGCCGTTCGTTGGTAGGAAGTGGTACCATAGGAATTGACAACTCCCGTTCCGGACATCCCAGGGAAAGGGGATGAAAGGAATGACCGATTTCGATATACATAAGCACAGATAGACCTTTAAGTGGTTTAAGGGTTTATCGCCTCAGTCTCAAGGCTTGGATGTATGCATTATAACAATACCGTATAGATGTTCGTATCAGTATAGCATGCATTTACACAAAACATAGCTTTGATTTAAACCAAGTTTTACTTCAATACTATGTTCTTGTGCATATGGTTTAGTGATATTTATCACTAGCCATACAGATCAGTTTGGTTACACATTACATGATTTACATTGATCATGCATTTACACATTACATGATTTACATTGATCATGCGTTTACACAAAACATAACGTTGATTTAAACCAAGTTTTACTTCAATACTATGTTCTTGTGCATATGGTTTAGTGATATTTATCACTAGCCATACAGATCAGTTTGGTTACACATTACATGATTTACATTGATCATGCATTTACACATTACATGATTTACATTGATCATGCATTTACACAAAACATAACGTTGATTTAAACCAAGTTTTACTTCAATTCTTTGTTTTTGTGCATTTCACCTATGGTTTAGTTGATGCGTTTTCACTAGCCATACATATCATTTAGGTTACACATTACATGATTTACATTGATCATGCATTTTGACATATTATTCAATACATTTGACAAATTCATTTATACATGGACAATTTACATTGGTAGTTTGTTTGGGTAAGTGATTTAAGTAACGAGGCGTGTGTAATATGATACAAGCATGGTGGATACACCGTTGGTACTTCCTATATATAAGTGTTTGTATGATATTACATATTGTAGCGTTATTTGAATCATTTCAATTTGAGACATAGAACATTTTATACAAATAACATATTTTTCACAAGACATTGATTTACAAACAACTTAACTTATACAAACTCATTTTTACATGGTTATTCATTTAACCATGCATTATTTCTCTTATTTATACATATCATCTGATCTTATCGTTTTTTTCAAATGATTTACAAAACAAAGCAAATTACAAGGTTCATGACTAAACATTTTCTCAAACATAAGTCATGAAACCTATTTTCACAAAACCTATGTATCTCACAGGCATTTTTATGCTGACGTACCTATTTTCACATGTGTTTTTCAGGAGCTGTTGCATAAGATGATCAAGATACACATAGGCAGACTTGGGCTTTAGTGACAATAAAAGATGCAA
The DNA here is from genome assembly GCA_030545235.1 of Helianthus tuberosus. NCBI lineage: Eukaryota > Viridiplantae > Streptophyta > Magnoliopsida > Asterales > Asteraceae > Helianthus > Helianthus tuberosus. Next base: position 116,172,752 of record CM060370.1, read on the forward strand.
GACTAGTTAATTATGTTGTATTTCCTTGTTTGTTAAGACATTGTAACACTTTTAATCAATAAAACAAAACTTAAATTTCCATGGTTGTGAAACATTAATTCTGTTGCAACACGCCCCGATGTTTCCGCCGCGATTTGTTGTTTTACGCGGTCGGGGTGTGACAGAAAAGATGGTATCAGAGCCAATGGTTATAGGGAATTAGGTTATTAGTAATACTTTGACCTAGTCTATAACCTTTCTAGGACCCTAACGCGAGTTTACTTGCGTTTAGTCATAAAACAATACTGTCACCTATCCTTAGGTGACAACCACAACAAGAACATAAATTTCAAAACCACTTTGAAAACTAATCATCTGTTCTAGGATGATTAATTACTAGGTTTTGAACCCTCAGTTATAAGGTTTTGAACCCCTTTGAAATTTCAAAATCTCGTCAAAGTTTTGGGTTTTAAATAATGTGAACATGTGCAAACTGGAAGGGTGAATGCCTGTATTCTGGGTTTTCTGTCTAGGCAAGCACTTCGTATACATCTCATCAGACGCGAGACCAGTTGTGCTTACCTGGGAATTCTTGGGATGAGTGTTCACTTATAGGCGAGCATGTCTTCGCGATACATTATTTTTGACCCATTTACTTTGATTAGTCACCGTCTCATTTGTTTGCCTTAGGTAACAAACAAATGATCGCAATTTTCATGCGTTATCTTTCTGTTTTTGATTGTCCAATAATCTTTCACCTGTTTCTCCCTATGCCTTTCTTTTTCTTCAAGAATGTCTCTTCATCACGATGATGCCCAGATATCTGAGCAAGCAGCCAAAATTCGCTCAGCGAATAGGCGAAGTAGTCCTGAAGACTGTTGAATTAGCTACTGCCATGTATCATCTTCAGGATGAAGCCACTCAAGAGTCACCAAGACAAGCAGGACCTAGTCAGGCGACAACACCATCAGCCAATAAACCAATCGAGGAATCAAAGACCATGGATGAACGATCCCCTAAGAAGTCAAAGAAGCGAAAGGCTTCTCAGAACTTCGCCATGGTCGCTCACAATGGTAAAGCAGTCCCCAACCAACCAGCTCAACCCCCTGCTAGGTGTGTATGGCTTTTCCTATGATACCTACATCAAGGAACTATGTACCTTACAAACTACTCTTGTGATTTCTCTCTTTCAAATGATTGCTCATGATTCCCTCGAAAATTTTAAGTACTCGTTTCACTCTAAGAAACAAAGTACAGAAAATTAAGTGACATTATGAGTAATCGTGCTTTTCGCACATCTGTGCCTTTAAATCCTTGGTTAGATAACTAAGGGTATTTTCAAATCTCATACCCATTACAATTAGATTTTTCAACATACACAGTACCAGTATTTCAAAACAATCTTCATAATCTCAAAACATTTCATATAGTTTGAAAACAATTTTTCTAAATGCAATGTCTATGTTATTTCAAAAACATTGGCCATGTTATCAAAACCAACCTTCCTAATTTCAAAATATTTCATATAGTCTGAAAACAATATTAACACAGTACATTTTCTCATCAAGTGCATGATTTCGAAAAACATCATTCATGTCTTTCAAAAACCTTATACATAATTTCAAAATTCATCTCTCATGATTTTAAAACATCTTTGTAAATATATCTATCTAATACACCTACTTTATTTCAAAAGTATTATATATAAGGTTTCAAAAACGGTAAACACATTTTTTCTTAAAAGAACCCCATGCACAGTTTTCAAAAATATTTTCCTCATACAGTGATTTAACCTTCAAATTCTGCTTCATATGTCGCCTTGGCATATCTGGCATCTCAACTTCGTAAAGTTTTTTTTTACTTGATGTTTTGACATAAGCACGTCCAGTGCAAGGTTTCAAAACATCTTCAACTTCTAAAATCCATATGGGATCTTTTTATCTTCATATTGAGACCCTTGTGGATGATCTTCATTCAAATCAGAGTCCTTAATTGGATTCCTTTTATACCTAAATTCGAACATTTCGGTTCCTTAAAATAGAAATCGAATTTTTCTTTTAGAAATCTTGCTATCTTTATAGTTAGATTCTTGATAATATTTAAAGTACCAAATGAAATCCACGAGATGGGTTCCTAGTGTGCTTTAAATACATGTACTCTGTTAGCAGAACAAACTTCTAGTTAAACAATTTTGTGGTTATGTGACTATGTGTTTATTCATCTCATGTTTTCTTTTATGCATTTTTGTGTTTTTAATACTCTGGATATCCGTTATCCAAATCCTCGCAGAATCTTTCATATCTGCATATGAGAGATTCGTAGCAGGATATTCAAAAGGTACTACCTTCAATCCTTAATGGGCTTCTATGTAATAGTTAAGACCCTTGGATTATATAGTACTGCTCCATGATTCATAAGAAACCCTTTAGTGGTCTAATCAAAAAGACTGATTCACAATTTGGTTAAAGAACGACATCTAGTGATGTAGCTGGACAGACTCCTTGATAGTCTATTTAGATCATTTAGTGATTTAATTAAAAGGACTCTATGGCGGTCTAGTCACACTCATCACAGGATTGTTCATTTGGTTTTCCCCTGCACATTATAAAATAGACTGTGTAAACTGTGCAAGGAATTGTCTGATTATGGACGCGTACATAATTATGAGATTCGGTGCACGGTAACCACAGTAAGATTTATTATGTGTAAGAACCGATAGTGACAACAATAACGAAATGAGAACGATGTAATGGAGGTACGGTGGACGCACCAATGACGCTTCATATACTTGTATATAAGTATCCCTCTTACATTGCAATCATGATGTTATTAAAGGTTACTAGAAGTTCAGAACCCTAATCAATATTGTTCGATCTTTTCAAACTTCATGCTTTCAAGCTCTCACAAGTTTCCTCTAAATAAATTTCGGGACGAAATTTCCTAAAGTAGGGGAGACTGTAACACCTGTGCCTTCACGGCCATCAAACAAATACCGAACCAATGAAATATTATATTTCATACTTGGGATTTGTAAAAATATGTGTATCATTTGCACATATCAATTTTTATTCAATTCCAAACTCTAAATCGCTTTCTGGAAGGTTATACGCGCACCGATGCGTAAATATAACCAGTTTAATGCAACAAACACTCCGGAATAGTGACATAGGCTTAACATACCTTAAATAACCTTTACATAACTTAGAAATAAGTTTTGAAGGCTTTGGTATGGCAAAAACAAGCTAATTCGCTTACAGGGACTAAATATGACAAACTGCGAAAGTATGCCAATTTGAACTGTAACAGACATTCCGGAACATGACCATAAGTTAAACACACCTTAAATATCCTTTATATAGCTTAGAAATAGGCTTTGAGGGGTTCGGTGTGCTAAAATAAACTTTTGGGTCATTCAGGGACTAAAGGTGTCAAAAAGTGCACAAGTTTGCACTTTTGCGCATAACTTACGTTCTGAATACATCCGGACATCAAAAAAAATTATGTAAGCACTATAATATTTTATTTTAGTGTTTGGCATAAGAAAAATCCATTCGTCACGCATTTTGGATCGTTTTTCGCACTTATGCGCATTCCGTCGTAATTAAGCGAACATCGCGTTCGTACGACCAAACGAACCGACATCCGAGATATTTTTGAGCATGTTTTGAGTCCCCTATACTTTAACTTCATTTTAGAGCCTTGAAATGAGGTTAACGGGGTTCAAACGCATCGAAAAAGGCCTTAAAACACCACAGGGACCAAAACTGTAAATTTTGAAACTTTTCTGAAGCTGGTGCATGGTGGCTTAGCGCGACTGCATAGGGCCTTTACCGTCGCGCTACGCGAGCGCCTTATCTGGACAGAAACATCAGTTTTGCACTTTCGGGGCCAGATTCGATGTATAAACGGCTGTTTAATTCACAACCACACATTCTAACATGCTTAGTCAGCTGATAAGGATGGATTTTAGGCACCATAACTTTCCAACACTTGTACGGATACGATTAAGGCACGATATTCGACAAGCGATCTTAACGGTTCGGGTATTCCTATAAATACCCATCCACCCCCATTGCTAAAATCACTAGAATCTTGATCTTAGGAACTCAAAGTTGAAACCATTGTTTCATACCTGAGATTCTTGGATCGAGATTAGCATTCGGGGACCCTTCGTAAGTATTCTTTCGTTCTTTTATTGCTTTTCGAGTCTTTCAAGTTAGAAAGTCAAACTTTGTTTGACTTTCTACATTGACCAGTTATGGTCAATGCGAAGTTCGTTTGAACTTCGCAACGTGAGTGTAATCACGTTGGTCATAGTCCCTTGGGACTATGCCCACTGATTACCACGTTGTCTAGGGTCGTAGGGTAGGCGATCTAATAAATCGCCTATACCTTCGAACCCGACCCATTTGTTCGATCATTAGGATCTGACCAAACACATTAGGTGACCATAGTAGGTAGGGAATAACCTTCCGAGGTTATACCCTATGGTCACATCGTTTAAGTAGTTGTATGATAGGTAGTTTATATGCCTTAGGTAAATTACCAGAATACCCTTTTCATGTATAATTGGTAATTAAGCATATGTAACCTAAACTTTTGTCACATAACTGATTATGTAACATGTTTAGGCATATAACACTTGTCATAGGACTAGTTAGGCGGTCCGAACGCGTTTCACGCGAACGACGCGTTAAAGTAGCATAAGCTACCTAAACGGGTCGTAATGGGTCGTAAACACTTAGGTTAAGTTTCATTTAGTATGTAGGCTTTGTTAAACCAAATGACACGAGTCTCTACACTCGTTTGGTTTACAAACCCTAATGCTACCCGATCTTCCGATTTAGGTCCGGTTTATTAATGTAGTTACCTATAGTAGGTGCCGTTTGATTCCGTGATCTCTAGCTTTGCTTGGTGGTTATCCTAGGACTTCTGAGCAATCTCAAGTGAGTACATAGACCCCTCTTTTACTGTTTTCCAAACTGTTTTGGGGTGGAACACATGTGCCTACTTGTTACTTTCATGCTTTCCATGTTTTCACAACATATACTTGCTATGTTTATTAGTACATTTATAGTACATGATTTCATCGTTTTACATTACATTTTATGCTATGTATGTCCATTTAGTTCATACTTAGTACATCATTTCACATCACATCACATGCTATGTATGTTCATTTATTGCATACTTAGTACATCGTTTTCATCACATGCTTACATTTTGTTATGACATTTGGGTTGTTTACAATGGAACAATACATTCATTAACATTAGCTACGCCGTTCGTTAGTAGGAAGTGGTACCATAGGAATTGACAACTCCCGTTCCGGACATCCCAGGGAAAGGGGATGAAAGGAATGACCGAATTCGATATACATAAGCACAGATAGACCTTTAAGTGGTTTAAGGGTTTATCGCCTCAGTCTCAAGGCTTGGATGTATGCATTATAACAATACCGTATAGATGTTCGTATCAGTATAGCATGCATTTACACAAAACATAGCTTTGATTTAAACCAAGTTTTACTTCAATACTATGTTCTTGTGCATATGGTTTAGTGATATTTATCACTAGCCATACAGATCAGTTTGGTTACACATTACATGATTTACATTGATCATGCATTTACACATTACATGATTTACATTGATCATGCGTTTACACAAAACATAACGTTGATTTAAACCAAGTTTTACTTCAATACTATGTTCTTGTGCATATGGTTTAGTGATATTTATCACTAGCCATACAGATCAGTTTGGTTACACATTACATGATTTACATTGATCATGCATTTACACATTACATGATTTACATTGATCATGCATTTACACAAAACATAACGTTGATTTAAACCAAGTTTTACTTCAATACTTTGTTTTTGTGCATTTCACCTATGGTTTAGTTGATGCGTTTTCACTAGCCATACATATCATTTAGGTTACACATTACATGATTTACATTGATCATGCATTTTGACATATTATTCAATACATTTGACAAATTCATTTATACATGGACAATTTACATTGGTAGTTTGTTTGGGTAAGTGATTTAAGTAACGAGGCGTGTGTAATATGATACAAGCATGGTGGATACGCCGTTGGTACTTCCTATATATAAGTGTTTGTATGATATTACATATTGTAGCGTTATTTGAATCATTTCAATTTGAGACATAGAACATTTTATACAAATAACATATTTTTCACAAGACATTGATTTACAAACAACTTAACTTATACAAACTCATTTTTACATGGTTATTCATTTAACCATGCATTATTTCTCTTATTTATACATATCATCTGATCTTATCGTTTTTTTTCAAATGATTTACAAAACAAAGCAAATTACAAGGTTCATGACTAAACATTTTCTCAAACATAAGTCATGAAACCTATTTTCACAAAACCTATGTATCTCACAGGCATTTTTATGCTGACGTACCTATTTTCACATGTGTTTTTCAGGAGCTGTTGCATAAGATGATCAAGATACACATAGGCAGACTTGGGCTTTAGTGACAATAAAAGATGCAAGACTAGTTAATTATGTTGTATTTCCTTGTTTGTTAAGACATTGTAACACTTTTAATCAATAAAACGAAACTTAAATTTCCATGGTTGTGAAACATTAATTCTGTTGCAACACGCCCCGATGTTTCCGCCGCGATTTGTTGTTTTACGCGGTCGGGGTGTGACAACAATGTTATGGTATTTTACTTTTCAACTTAAATCTATGGATGATCTTGCATGATTTTATTTCATATAGCTTTGTTATGATTAAGCTATGGTATTAAGAAGTCACACCAAAATTAACCACGCTTCCGCAAAGCCAGGGTGTGACATTCCGTGCACTGAATTTCATAATTATGTACGCGTCCATAATTAGACAATTCCTTGCATAGTTCACACAGTCTATTTTATAATGTGTAGGGGAAAACCAAATGAACAAACCTGTGATGAGTGTGACTAGACCACCATAGGGTCCCTTTTATTAAATCAATAAATGATTTTAATAGACAACCAAGGAGTCTTTTCAGCTTATATCATCACATGTCATTCTTAACCAGATTTTTTTTAATCAATCTTTTAGTCTAGACCCCTAAAAGGGTCTCTTATGAATCATGGAATAGTACTATATAATCCAAGGGTCTTAACTATTACATAGAAGCCCATTAAGGATTTAAGGTAGTACCTTTTTGAATATCCTACTACGAATCCGTCATATGAAGATATGAAAGATTCTACGAGGATTTGGATAACGAATAACCAGAGTATAAAACACAAAATGCATAAAAGAAAACACAAGATGCATAAACACATAGTCATATAACCACAAAGATTGTTTATCTAGATCTTTAATTTGTTAATTTGTTTTGCTCACAGAGCATATGTATTTAAAGCACACTAGGAATCCATCTCGTGGATTTCATTTGGTACTTTAAACATTATCAAGAATCTAACTATAAAGATAGAAAGATTTTTAAAAGAAAAATTCGATTTCGATTATAAGAAACCGAAATGTTCGAATTTAGGTGCACAAGGAATCCAATTAAGGATTCCGATTTGTATGATAATCATCCACAAGGGTCTAAATGTGAAGATAAAAAGATCCCATATTGATTTTAGAAGTTGAAGATGTTTTGAAACCTTGCACTGGATGTGCTTAAGTCAAAACATGTAGTAAAAATGCTTATGAAGTTGAGATGTTAGATATGTCAAGGCGACATATGAAACGAAATTTGAAAGTTAAGTCAATGTATGAGGAAAAATATTTTTGAAAACCATGCATGGGGTTCTTAAAAAAATGTGTTCAATGTTTTTGAAACCTTATATATAATACTTTTGAAATCATAAAGTAGGTGTACTAGGTAAGTATATTTATAAAAATGTTTTAAAATTATGCGAGATGAATTTTGAAATTATGTATAAGGTTTTTGAAAAACATGAATGATGCTTTTCGAAATCATGCACTTGATAAGAAAATGTATTGTGTTAATATTGTTTTTAGACTATATGAAACATTTTGAAATTATGAAGGTTGTTTTTGAAAACATAGCCAATGTTTTTGAAATAACATAGACAATGCATTCAAAAAAATTGTTTTCAAACTATATGAAATGTTTTGAGATCATGAAGATTGTTTTTGAAATACTTGTACTGTGTACGTTGAAAAAAAATCAAAACGTAATGGGTATGAGATTTTGAAAATACCCTTAGTTATCTAACCAAAGATTCAAAGGCACAGATGTGCAGAAGCATGATTACTCATAATGTCACTTTATTTTCTGTACTTTGTTTCTTAGAGTGAAACGAGTACTTAAAACTTTTGAGGGAATCATGAGCGATCATTTGAAAGAGAGAATCATAAGAGTAGTTTGTAAGGAACATAGTTCCTTGATGTAGGTATCATAGGAAAAGTCATACACACATGTAACTACACTTGTATATCAGAATTGTGAACAACAACTTTTATTTATAAACAAATAAGATTGTTTCACATTACAAGCAATAGAAGAAACAAAAGCATAAGACAGCAACATCTTCTAGTCAATCAACTGCTCATCCGTGGGTTGGATTTGCATTAGCAAGCTTTGGGCAATCCCTTAGGAAATGGCCCATCTCGCCACAGTTGTAGCAAGACCCTCGTGAGAAACGAGCTTGAGCAGGATTGTCGCCAGTTTGATTTGGTACAGCTGCAGTTGGGCAAACCCTTCCTGTATGACCTATAAGTCCACAAATCTGGCATTTGCGGCACCTCATACTAGCATGATGATGAAGGTTACATTGGTTGCACAAGGGTGCAGTTCCATTGTATGGCTTCCTAGCAGGGGGTTGAGCTGGTTGGTTGGGGACGGCTTGACCATTGTGAGCGACCACGACGAAGTTCTGAGAAGCCTTTCGCTTCTTTGACTTCTTAGGGGATCGTTCATCCATGGTCTTTGATTCCTCGATTGGTTTCTTGGCTGGTGGTGCTGTCACCTGACTAGGTCCTGCCTGTCTTGGTGACTCTTGAGTGGCTTCATCCTGGAGACGATACATGGCAGTAGCTAATTCAACAATCTTCAGGACTACTTCGCCTATTCACTGAGCGAATTTGGCAGTCTTCTCGGATATCTGGGCGTCATCGTGATGAAGAGACATTCTAGAAGAAAATGAAATACATAGGAAGAAACAAGTGAAACGTCATCGGCTAAACAAAACAGAATGGCAATGCATAAAAATTGCGATCATTTGTTTGTTATCTAAGGCAAACAAATGAGACGGTGACAAATCAAAGTAAACGGATCATATTAATGTATCACTGAAGACATGCTCGCCTATAAGTGAACACTCACCCCAAGAGTTCCCAGGTAAGAGTGACTGGTCCGTTACTGCGGATTTGTACGAACACTCTAGCCTTCGACAGAAAACTCAGGGTACAGGCATTCACTCTTCCAGTTTGCACGTGTTCACATTATACGACCCAAACTTTGACGAGATTTGAAAACTTAGAGAGTTCAAAACCTTACAATAGAGGGTTCAAAACCTAGTAATCAATCATCCTAGAACAGATGATTAGTTTTCAAAGCGGTTTTGAAATTTGTGTTCTTGTTGTGGTTGTCGCCTAAGGATAGGTGACAGTATTGTTTTATGACTAAACGTAAGTAAACTCGCGTTAGGGTCCTAGGAAGGTTATAGACTAGGTCAAAGTATTACTAATAACCTAATTCCCTAAAAACATGGGCTCTGATACCAACTTTTCTGTCACACCCCGACCACGTAAAACAACAAAACGTGGCGGAAACGTCGGGGAGTGTTGTAACAGAATCATTGTTTCATAACACATGGAAATTTAAATATTTGTTTTATTAAATAAAAGAGTTACATTGTCTTGACAATCAAAGAAACATAACATAAATAACTAGTCTTGCATCTTTTATTGTCACTAAGTGTGACAACTCGAGTTTCCGACATTCTTTATTCGCATTAATTGCACGATAACTGTTTAGTTGTTTGCTTATTAGACTTGTTTGATTTGTAATTGTACACATTGTGTTATAATGAAACGTATTGTGATCGTTGCATGTATGTGTTGATGATATAGCATGAGAATTATTATAAAACACTTAGACTGATTAAACCATGAAGTACTCGACGAAACAGTGAGGTGTTTCGCCAACTTTATCACGACGAAACAAGTGTTTCGCAGGCCCAGTAATTCGCGAAGCCCATTAAGGGCCCAGTACGTTAACTTGAGTATATTACGTTAACCGATTTCCTGTTTCACACATTTGAACAAAAATCAAAACCCTAGAGCTTCCTCTCCCTGTTGACGGTGAACTAGTGTCCCGAAGCTTTTAGACCAATCAAGTTAGTGCTTTCGATTATCATCGGTTAGTTGCGTGTTTGATTAGTCGGTTTCATTGATGTTTGATTACTCGATATATGTTTGTGTTTACAACGATTTCTGGAATAGTTGTGGTTATGCTTGACGAATCGGTTATACAACCTTATGTGAAACATGATGCGATTAGGGTTTCATAAGCATTGCGTGTTAACATCCATTGCACTTGATTAAACCGTTTAGTATATAGTTATATGATGGTTCGTTGAATTAACAGATTTGAACTAGTATTAATTGTGTAAATGTTTAGTAAGATTTCGGATTACGTATTACGTATCTTGTCAATAACAGTTATGCGGAGGGTACGGGTTCCTGGTATGATACTCAATGATTGGTTATATGATTTGTACTGTATGATGATTGCATAATTGATGACGGCTGCTAGCATGATTAGGGTTGCTATGAAAACTTTGTAACTGATAACATGACGTAACTGACATGACGAAATAAATGCATTTCGCCGAAACCAATTGTGACGAAACAAACATGACGAAACGAATGTGTTTCGCCGAAGGGTATATGACGAAACAAACGGGACGAAACAGAAGTGTTTCGTCGAAGGGGTTCATGGCGAAACAAGGGTGTTTCGCCAAATGGGTAATCGGCACAGTAACTTGATGTCCTTCTGTTAAAAGTTAACTGGACTAATTAACTGATGTTAAATGATACGCATGACTAGTACGATCATGGATGCATGCAATGTGTTACTTGGTGATTGTTTGATGTGCCGTCTACTATGATTATACTTACGTGCCAACTTTGTGGATACAAACTGATTATGTATACGTGCGTACTTTAGGACGTGATTGATTAACTGTGAGCATACTTAGCATACCGAGCAAACCAAGGTGAGTTCACACTATCCAAGGCATGGGATTCCCAGGGGTTGGGAATGGGATTGAATAACTACTCGTACAACTATTACTATTAAACAAATTATTACTGTCCTCGGTTGAAGGGCACGTACGTAAAACCTACGTACAGTTATACTTACTACTGCCCTCGGGTTGAAGGGCACGTACGTAAAGCCTACGTACATGATCTTAAGACCATCACCTCTATCAAAGGAAGTCCCTCAATTATCGACTTAATCGCCGAGGCCTAGGGCGAGCGGGTCATTAGTTAATAGCGCTATTAGGTTTAACAAACCTCACACCGTGCCAGTCGGACGGGCGTGTACTAATGGACTATGGGCAAAGGGTCAATGCTGATAGACATTGACTTAGGGCACCTCTTATATTTTCTTAGCAGTCGATACGCGTGGTCTTGTAACACATGGGAAGCCCCCACTAATCATCGCACGCATGCCTGGACTGGCAGCAAGGATTAACGCGATACATGGTTTACAAAATGAATATATACGATTTATGAAATGAATACTTTAACCAAACAAGTATCTGTGAACTCGCTCAACTTTGTTGTTGATTCGTTGCTACATGCCTTGCAGGTCATTAGGTACCCATGGAGCTTGCACAGGGAGGAACGGTCGTTGTGGAACATGGCGATGTGTGCCATGCTTTAGACTTTACCTTATTTCATATTTAATACTTGCTATGGGTTTTACAAATTATGCTTCCTCTAAACACTTAACTATGCTTTGGTTTTGAACACCTTTCATATTGGTTTGTTGAATTATGTTTACTTATCTACTTGTTCAATATGATTGGTGGCTTGATCCTGGTCAGTCACGCCTCCAAGCGGTGATACTCCGCGTGTGGATTTTGGGGGTATGACACTAAGGCCCAAGTCCACCTAAGTGTATCTTGATAAATCCTATGCATCATATCCTGAAACACATGTGAAAATAGGTACGTCAGCATAAAAATGCCTGTGAGATACATAGGTTTTATGAAAATAGGATTCATGACTTGTAAGTTTAGAAAAGAGTTGTTTAGCAAAAGTCAGTCATGAACCTTGTAATTCGTTTTGTTTTGTAAATCGTTTAAAAAGCGATAAGATAGAATGATATGTATAAATAAAAGAATAATGTATAACCAAGTAAAATGAGTTTGTATTAGATAAGTTGTTTGTAAAACAATGTATTGTGAAAAGTATGTTATTTGTAAAAATGTTATAGGTCTAAATTGAAATGATTCAAATAACGCTACGATATGTAACACCATATGTGACAACCCTCACTAAACCAGGTATCCGTACGACTTAATTGATAATTAATTACTGCTTAATTACTGTGCTTGTTTGAAATTACTGATGAACTGCTACTTGATTTCTGATACATGCATATACCTGCATCATACTTTATTTACCGTCACTACATTATTTACATGCTGAACCTTAGTGACAAACATGATGCACAAAAGCACAGTAGCACTATAAACGGATAACCTATTGAACATGCTGATAAAGCCAGCATCAGGCAGACACTGCCCCTAAGGCCTGTATGAGCCAGAAATATTTTACTACACTAGTGGTGAGTGTAGGGATACAAGGGTTGTAGAACTGCGTCTCTAGGAATAAGTTACAATGACTGGATGTGCCTAAAACGTACTCTAAGTACAAAATTCAGCACTTTACATAATAATTCAGCTTTTAGCTAACTAATAAAGTGCCAAAACATGAGAAAAATATTACTAGACACTTTCCAAAGTGTCAGAAATGAGTTGTGTCACTAAAAAGGGTATTAACGACACTTTAAAGCTTTGTTAGGCACTTTAACGGATTACTATCCAACCGAACAACCGGACTATACCCGGAACATGAAAATATTGTCATTTTCATTATTTATCTTTTTCTGCGCCAGTTAGGGTCCCTGAATACCCTAACACCCTTTGTAACGCATGACACACCACTAACCGGGTTAAGCACTTAGCTAACTTACTTAACCTAACTAATATCCAACTAATTAGTTGAAAATGGACTAGAACCCCCCCCCCCCTCTCTAACCGTCCCCAACTAGAGGGGACACACTTGTCCTATTTGTTGATTATTATATTAAGTGTGCTTAGTATCTAAATGACACAATATCCATTGGTTAAACATGTTGAGATTGTCTATAAGTATAAGCTTAAACCCACATGATCATTCACACATCACAACTCAACTTCAAACACTCCTCTCTCTCTCTCTCAAAGGCTTCGGCCGAACACCCCCTTGAACACACCACCATTTTCGAGTCTTGATCAACCAATTCCAAGCTCATAAAAGTGTCAAGGATCCCGCATAAGGAGTCTTGGTGCAAACGGAAGGCGAAGGACCTCACTCTCTTGCTTTTATCCACCCTATTTGCGTCTAGATTCTTCCCTAGCCTCGAGCTAGTGGTATGTTGCTTAAATCACCTTCTCGAACTATTTTTAAGTGGTTAATATGATTTGTAACGGTTAAAAATTATGAACCTACAAGTTGAAGCACAAAAGTCCACTTAAAATGCTATAAATGTTGGTTAAAAGCTCATACGTTGTGTAAAACTTGTAGTATTTGATTTGTGTGATTATTTGGACCCGATCTATGTTGTGGTAGCTCGGATCGTCATTTAACCCGGATTGGCCATGATCATAGATCATGACATAAGGTTGTTTTGAAAGTAATAAGGGTTAAAGGATGAAACTCTACCACACACGAAACATGAACTTGTGTAAAAACGATTTTACTTACAAAATAGTGTTTAAAACCAGTAGATCTACGGATCTACAAGCGGTATTTTCAAAAGACCTCGTGTCAAGAGAAAACATACTTTAAAGACGGATCTTACACTAACACGAATGGTTTTTAGAACACACAAGTGTGTAAACACTTGTGTAACACAAAGTTTCGACAAAATAACTATTTTTGGGAAAAGATGATGAGAAGTTGTAAAGATGGAATTTCTTTAAAAACGAGGTTTTTACAAAATCGGATTGTTTTATATAAAGATCCACTAAAAGTAATGGGATTTACTTCATAGTTTGGATAAATCACAAGTTCATGAAATTTATGCGAATTATATACATATTTTGACTAGTTGGTGGTTTGAACATTGTTTTGATTGAATAAGAAGATTGTTGGTTTAATTTATAAAAGAAAATGATACGCTTAAAAGCGTGGCCACCTCCAGTTACAGAGGAAACTCTGGCGAAATTTTTCCAAAAACCTAACACTTAAAAATATTTTCACTATAAGTGTTAGAGATACTTGTCGACTTGTTTTCAAACTATGAATTTCGCCACGACTTTATTTACAAAATATCGGAGGTGGGATTTCACAAAATAAAACGTGATACATATATATATTTAGTATATATTTTTCACAACATCACTTGTATAAGTGTTTATGATTATTTTGTGAACTAAGTAAATATTATTTTTAGGGTAAAAATAATATTACTAAGTATTATTTTGGGAAAATCACATGTATTAAAATATAATATTTTTGGGAAGAATATTTATATTTTGGAGTTAGGAATAAAATATATTAAGTGAGACTTAATAGTGTAATCCGAATTATACGAACGCACATGTATTAAATCCCCCATCCTTGGGAAGGAAAATGACTACCAAGTATATACAGAATGTAAACACGAAATAGTTGCCTAACTATTTCCCAAAAACTTAAACCATAAAGCTAAGGCACGGCCGTCCGTCTAATAGAGTTAGTACGTGTAGGTCGTCATACAGCTGATTGATTTGGAGGCATACTTGGTAGAGACGCACCACTGTGAGTTCATGTCCCCCTTTTCTCTTAACTGTTTTCAGTTTTTAACTGCGGGGGTGAAATACATGTTACTTTGATTACAAGTACTTTATACATGGTATGGTTAGCGTAAGGAGGTTTACTACTTAGATCATGTGAGTGGGTAGGCAGAAACTGGAGGCCATTAATCCTCGTTGTAGGACCGAGGGACGTAAGCGGTAGATCTATCTGGGTGTAGCGAGCCCAGCCCCAGGCCCAAACAGAACGGACCTAGGGGTGACTTTGTGCCCCAACGCGAAATCTGCTAGGTTTGAGTCTTCCTACTTGCACTTCACACATATCAATGGCCTTGCAAACCATTGGTGATCTCTTTTTCCTTATTTGCTACATACTAGGAAATTTTTATACTTACAAGTATTTTATATACTCACTTACACATGAACTCGCTCAACATTATTGTTGATTTTTCAACTTACATGTATTTCAGGGAATTAAAGATCTGGCGCGGTATGTTACGTTTTCCCGCTGCACTAGTTACGAGGTCATCCGGGTTTGGGGAATGTGACTCTTTCCTGGACAAGTCACAGTCCTTAAACTGTGTTTATGTCATGTTGATGTTTGTGTTTGTTGAACAATGTCGTTAGGATGTGTTTCCGTTGAGACAATGTTGTTATATTTGGTTTTTTTTAAAACTTAATTAAATGGATGATCTTGCATGGTTTTATTTCATATAGCTTTGTTATGGTTAAGCTATGGTATTAAGAAGTCACACCAAAATAACCACGCTTCCGCAAAGCCAGGGTGTGACAGCTTGGTATCAGAGCTCTGATCATAGCGAACTAGGATTCCTTCTCGAGTCTAGACTATGATCACTAGGGCTCTCACGAAAATATTTTTACTGCATACCACTTAAGTCCAGATCCAAAACTTTTATAAACAAATGTTGAGCACATTTTATTCATTGTTTTTAGGCTCAGTCTTGAAGGCTGAGGCTCGGTCTTGGAGGCCGAGGCTCGATCTGAGAGATCGAGGTAATTGGCTAGTGGGACTAGGAGAATTGGCTAGTGGGACTAGGAGAATTGGCTAGTGGGACTAGGAAGAGCAGTCTGAGAGGCTGGGAGGCTAGTGGGACTAGGAGAATTATTTGAATGCTTACTTGGTGACTTGTGTGATTATTTAATTGTATGATTGACTGTTTGTGCATGTTTGTGTTTATGTTACAGACACTATGGACACCTCTGGCACAGGTGACTCAGACACCACAGGACCTAGACCTATAGTGTCAGACGACCTAGAGTCTTCTGAGCGCGAGGTTCACACATCTGAAGTTACTAGCACAGACGAGGATGATTTTCAGCCCTTTGCTTTACCTGATGGTTCTGATGAGCTCGCTGATGGGCCTTTGGCCGGGGACCTACCGTTAGTGGAGATCCCTGCTCCCATACCGCTTGCTTCATATCCTGCTTACGATTTGCCTCTCGACGCCGACGATGATGGCGACGTCGATCTGTTTGATGACGAGCCCGTAGAGGACGAGGTTCAGGGCGAGGCCCTTCTTGCTGCTGGTGATCTTTTGATGATCGCAGATGCTCCCGCTGAGGAGTCACCTGCTCACTCACCGGTCCCAGGCTCTTTTGAGTCTGTGGCCTCCGCACCTTCACACACCCAGAGTGCGCAGCACTTCTCACATGGATCAGATCCCGACCAGGCATCCTCTTTCGACCACGATGATGTGGAGGATTCCGATCCTGTCTTTCCCCCAGGATTCGACCCAGATGAGGATATAGAGTTTATACCCATGGATCAGCCTATGGAGGATCCAGTCGACCTAGTTGACCCCATCGATCCCGAGTTTGATTTTGAGATGGCCTTTGATGATCCCGAGCCTGCCATGGCCCCTGAGCAGGTAGTCACTCTAGACCCTGCGTTTGAGCACGACCCAGTTCATGCTGACGCACCTATTATTGAGCCTGTCATTGCTGACCCACCTATTGATGATCACCCAGTAGATGCTCCGTTGTTGGAGGGCGATCATGTCATTGCTGCTGATCATGTTGATCCCCCACTTATTGCTGATGAACCAGTTGACCCTCTTGTTGCACCTCACCATGATCCTATGCCAGTTCAGTTCGACCGTGCCCTTTTTGAGGCACAGGTGGACCCACGAGATGAGCACGCCCAGTGTGGGTGGATTCCTGCTGATGACGAGGTCCCACCTATTCCCCCTCAGATCACTGATACCCGTCACATTGATTTCTCTTTTGCTCAGTACCCTCTCCAGGTCGGCATCGCGTCACGGGAGCTAGAAGGTTCTTCGGCTCACCCTTTTGGACATGTACCGGTATCTATTCCTGCTATACCACCGTCTGCTACTTTTCCCCCTGTTTCTCCATTTCATGTGGCACCTTTTGATCCCACCAGTGAGCCGTTTCTCTGGTCATCACCACCTGCCATGACCCCGACCGACCCTTACCATCGATTCCATATGGGATATTCCATTGAGGATGTTTTGATGTCTTTTGTCGCCCAGCACGAGGCACACACGCAGCGCATTCAGGAGCTTGAGAGAGCCCAGCCGCCGCCGTGTCAGTGCCAGGGTCAGACCCACTCTTTGCAGCCCTCTCGACCTGTACCACCAGACTATGCTGCACGCCTTTTTGCCCTAGAGCAGCAGATTGCTTCTTTCTTGCGTACCCAGAGAGCCATGGAGGAGGACTGGCTCCATTTGCGCCGTTTGTTTTACACTCACTTTCCCCCCTCCTCCACCGCCATCCGTGTAGAGCTCTTCAGTACCGTATAGGTAGACGCTGGTGAGAAGACGGCGATTGCTTTTGACTGCACAACATTTTTGGAGACTACATTTTGATTCTGACTTTTGTTGACATGTATTTGATGTATTGACACTGATTTGATATAGTTTTTGGACTAGGGTGATGTAGCCCTTAGTCGATTGATGTTGTATGACACTGTACTTGTACGCTTACTATGTGGTCTGAATATATGGAAATCGCAGTATTCTCATCATCTTTGATGCTTGATTTGGTTATTTATATTCTATGACATGGGATGTTGTGTAATTGATGTTTGTAACATGGGATGTTGTGTGATTGATATGATTATAACATGAGATGTTATGTACTATTACTATCGCTATATACATACGCTATATTATGACCTGACTTATGTATTATAACATGGGATCTTTACTATGGCCTGACCGAAGTAAACACATCTTTTAGAAGATGCCGCCGAGACGTGAGACACGCATGCCTACTAATGAGGCGGAACTCCAGCAAATTATCGCTGATGCCATCGCACAATACGCCGCCTCTCAAGGAGGGACTAGTGGAAGCAACTCTGGCAACACTGGCAACAACAATAATCCACCTCATGGTAATACTAAGTCATTTAGACCTACCATGACCTAATTGGATATCTTTAGCAATGATGCTAATGCCGATCGTATGTTATAACGTATGTGTAGGGTGCACCTACAAGCAGTTTCTAGACTGCAAACCGGTCAACTTTGATGGCACAGGAGGTGCTGTCGCCTTTGTTCGTTGGGCCGAGAAAACTGAATCTGTTCTTCGCATGAGCAAATGCGCACTAGATCAGCAAGTCACCTATATCTCAGGGCTATTCTTGGATGGAGCCCTCTCTTGGTGGAATCTGCAAGTACAGACACTTGGTGAAGCTGCTGCCTACGCGCTAACCTGGACCGAACTGAAGGAACTTATGCGCAGGAAGAACTGCTCTCGCGCGGAAATCCAAAGATTGGAAACTGAGTTCTGGCATTTGAAAATGGAAGGTCCAAAGATCGCAGAATACGTTCAAAGGTTCCATGACTTATCGCATGTGGTACCCTACATGGTCACTCCGGAGTTCAAGCGGATTGAACGTTTCATTTGGGGATTAGCTCCTCAAATCATAAGCATGGTGACCTCATCCAAGCCTACGACAATTACTGAGGCGATCGATTTGAGCGTGGCTCTCACAGAGGAGGCTATCCGCCTGAACAAGTTTGATGAGATCAAGACGAAGAAGGCAGAGACTCACGTCGAGTCATCAGGAGGTAACAAACGGAAGTTCTCAAACTTCAAACAGGGCGCCAGTGTGGTTGTTAAGAAAGGAGAACCAAGCACGCCAGCTCAGGTTACAGCTAGTAGTGGAAAGAAAGGGAAGGGATATATGGGCACCCAGCCCAAGTGCAACACCTGCCAGCGCCACCATTCTGGCCGATGCGGGCCAAAAGTATGTGAAGCTTGTGGAAAAACTGGTCACTTGAAGGATTCTTGTTGGGCTAGTGCTGGCCGGGGAGGCCAAGGAGGATTTGGGAATAGAAATAATAATCGTGGTGGTAATGGAAATCGCCCACAGGGGAACAATGGAGGGAACAGGAATCGAGGCAACTATGTGAATCAGGCTGGTAATGCGAACCAAAACAACAACCAAGCTGGAAATGGAGGTGGAAATGGGCAAAGACTTGGATGCTTTAACTGCGGTGATGTCGGGCATTTTAAGAGGAACTGCCCAGAGTTAAACCAAGCCCGTGGAAGAGTGTTCCAAATCGAAGCAAGGGAAGCGCGCCAGGACCCCAATGTCGTTACTGGTACGTTCCCTGTAAACCAACGCTATGCATCCGTTTTATTTGATACTGGTGCCGATTATAGTTTCGTATCATTAGAATTTAAGAATATGCTTGGTTTAGCCGCTAGTAAGTTAGATATACCCTACTCAATCGAATTGGCCAATGGGAAGTTAGTAGAAGCCAATGAAGTTATCAAAGGTTGTGCAATCGAATTGGGAGAGCGTGAGTTTGCTCTGGATCTACTACCAGTCCAGTTGGGAAGTTTTGACGTGGTGGTAGGAATGGATTGGTTATCAGGCAACAAGGCTGAGATAGTTTGTCACGAAAAGGTCGTTCGTATCCCAACCGAAGATGGCGAAACAATTGTGGTTCACGGGGAGAAGCGCGATACGCCTTTAAGAATCATCAGCTGCCTGAAAACACGAAAGTGTTTGCAGAAAGGATGTGCTGCCTTCCTGGCACACATTGTAGACAAGAAAGCTGCAGAACCAAAGATTGAAGACATCCCTGTCGTGAGGGAATATCCAGAAGTCTTCCCAGAGGACTTACCTGGACTGCCACCTCAGAGACAAGTAGAGTTCCGCATTGACTTAGTTCCAGGCGCCGCGCCTGTGGCTAAGGCACCTTATAGACTTGCTCCGTCTAAGATGCAGGAACTGTCGACACAACTTCAAGAGTTGTTAGACAAGGGATTTATCCGACCAAGCTTCTCGCCTTGGGGAGCTCCAGTTTTGTTTGTCAAGAAGAAGGACGGTAGTTTTCGTATGTGCATTGACTACCGGGAGTTGAACAAGCTGACGATCAAGAATAGATATCCTCTACCAAGAATCGATGATCTATTCGACCAACTGCAAGGTTCAAGCTTTTATTCAAAGATCGACCTTCGATCTGGATACCATCAGTTAAGGATACAAGAGGAGAGTATCCCGAAGACAGCCTTCAGAACTCGTTATGGACACTACGAGTTCCTTGTTATGCCGTTTGGTTTGACAAACGCACCTGCAGTCTTTATGGACTTAATGAATAGAGTTTGCAAGCCATACTTGGACAAGTTCGTGATTGTGTTTATCGACGACATCTTGATCTATTCAAGGACAAAGGCTGAGCACGAACAGCATTTAAGAGCTATTTTGGAATTGCTGAAGAAGGAACAGTTGTATGCCAAGTTCTCTAAGTGCGAGTTTTGGCTACGTGAAGTACAATTTCTTGGACACGTGGTGAACGGAAATGGAATCCATGTCGATCCCACAAAGATCGAAGCGATCAAGAATTGGGAAACGCCAAAGACGCCAACCGAGATTCGACAATTCTTGGGTTTGGCTGGCTACTATCGAAGATTCATTGAGGATTTTTCAAAAATCGCTCAACCATTGACGCTCCTCACGCAGAAAGATAAGAAGTTTGATTGGGGAATCAAACTGGAAGAAGCGTTCCAGATATTGAAGAATAAGCTCTGCAATGCGCCAATCTTAGCACTACCGGAAGGTACAGATGATTTTGTGGTATACTGTGACGCCTCACGTCAAGGATTGGGTTGTGTGTTGATGCAACGCCAAAAGGTTATTGCTTACGCATCGCGTCAATTGAAAGTGCACGAAAAGAACTATACCACACATGATTTGGAACTTGGCGCAGTGGTTTTTGCATTAAAGATCTGGAGACACTACCTTTATGGTACAAAGTGTACAATCTTCACAGATCACAAGAGCCTACAACACATATTCAACCAGAAGGAGTTGAATATGAGACAAAGATGATGGGTTGAGTTGTTGAATGATTACGACCGCGAGATAAAGTATCATCCAGGGAAGGCGAATGTGGTCGCCGATGCCCTAAGTCGAAAGGAGAGGATCAAGCCCATAAGGGTTAGGGCTTTAGAAATGATTATCCGAACCGATCTTTCCTTGCGCATTCGTGCCGCGCAGAAAGAAGCTCTCAAGGAAGGAAACCTTGAAGAAGAATATCTCCGTGGGATGGAGAAGCTACTGGTACCAAACGAGGAAGGAACGTTATGTTTTAAGAAAAGGATTTGGGTTCCTCTGTTTGGAGGTTTAAGGAAGGTTATTTTTGATGAAGCTCACAAATCGCGGTACTCTATCCACCCAGGAGCGGATAAGATGTACCAAGATCTCAAAGATTATTATTGGTGGCCTAGGATGAAAGGCGATGTTGCTGTTTATGTGAGCAAATGTTTAACATGCGCTAAGGTTAAAGCGGAATACCAGAAGCCTTCAGGACTTCTGCAACAACCTGAGATTCCCAAGTGGAAATGGGAACAAATCTCATTGGATTTTGTTACAAAGTTGCCAAGGACGCCAAGAGGCCATGACACTATTTGGGTAATAGTGGATCGATTAACAAAGTCAGCACACTTCTTACCTATCAGAGAGAAGGATAATACGAGCAAGTTAGCCGAAATTTACATGAGAGAGATCGTTACGCGCCATGGAGTACCTCTCTCAATCATCTCTGATAGAGACGGAAGGTTTGTGTCAAGAATATGGCAATCCTTCCAAGAAGCTTTTGGATCGCAATTAAATCTGAGCACTGCGTTTCATCCGCAAACTGACGGTCAAAGCGAGCGAACGATACAGACTTTGGAAGACATGCTGAGAGCGTGTGTTATGGATTTGGGCGGTAGCTGGGATAAGCATTTGCCTTTGGTCGAATTTTCATACAACAACAGCTACCACACCAGTATTGGTGTCGCGCCATTTGAAGCCCTTTACGGACGCAAGTGCCGATCACCCCTATGCTGGGCTGACGCAGGTGATAGGCAGCTTGCTGGTCCCGAAATCGTCCAAGAGACGACAGACAAGATTGCGCAGATTCTAAAACGCATCGAAGCAGCTCGCCACAGACAGAAAGCCTATGCGGATCCAAACCGGAAACACTTGGAATTCCAAGTTGGAGAAATGGTTTTGTTGAAAGTTTCACCCTGGAAGGGTGTGGCACGCTTCGGAAAGCGTGGAAAGTTAAATCCGCGCTACATTGGTCCTTTCAGTTCACGATACATTTCATATATCCAACCTAAACAAAAGTCCAACTCAAGATAACATTGCCATTCCCATCGACGAGATTCATGTTGACGACACGCTCCATTTCGTTGAAGAACCAGTTGAGGTTACGGATTGGAAAGTAAACAAGACCCGCCGGAGCAGTGTCAAGCTCGTCAAGGTTCGTTGGAATGCCAGACATGGTCCTGAATACACCTGGGAGCGTGAGGACCGGATGAAAGAGAAATACCCCCACCTATTTCCTAAGAACCATGCATCTTCAAGCAGAACTTAAAATTTCGGGACGAAATTTTTCTAACGGGGTGAGAATGTGACAACCCTCACTAAACCAGGTATCCGTACGACTTAATTGATAATTAATTACTGCTTAATTACTGTGCTTGTTTGAAATTACTGATGAACTGCTACTTGATTTCTGATACATGCATATACCTGCATCATACTTTACTTACCGTTACTACATTATTTACATGTTGAACCTTAGTGACAAACATGATGCACAAAAGCACAGTAGCACTATAAACGGATAACCTATTGAACATGCTGATAAAGCCAGCATCAGGCAGACACTGCCCCTAAGGCCTGTATGAGCCAGAAATATTTTACTACACTAGTGGTGAGTGTAGGGATACAAGGGTTGTAGAACTGCGTCTCTAGGAATAAGTTACAATGACTGGATGTGCCTAAAACGTACTCTAAGTACAAAATTCAGCACTTTACATAATAATTCAGCTTTTAGCTAACTAATAAAGTGCCAAAACATGAGAAAATATTACTAGACACTTTCCAAAGTGTCAGAAATGAGTTGTGTCACTAAAAAGGGTATTAACGACACTTTAAAACTTTGTTAGGCACTTTAACGGATTACTATCCAACCGAACAACCGGACTATACCCGGAACATGAAAATATTGTCATTTTCATTATTTATCTTTTTCTGAGCCAGTTAGGGTCCCTGAATACCCTAACACCCTTTGTAACGCATGACACACCACTAACCGGGTTAAGCACTTAGCTAACTTACTTAACCTAACTAATATCCAACTAATTAGTTGAAAATGGACTAGAACCCCCCCCCCCTCTAACCGTCCCCAACTAGAGGGGACACACTTGTCCTATTTGTTGATTATTATATTAAGTGTGCTTAGTATCTAAATGACACAATATCCATTGGTTAAACATGTTGAGATTGTCTATAAGTATAAGCTTAAACCCACATGATCATTCACACATCACAACTCAACTTCAAACACTCCTCTCTCTCTCTCTCAAAGGCTTCGGCCGAACACCCCCTTGAACACACCACCATTTTCGAGTCTTGATCAACCAATTCCAAGCTCATATAAGTGTCAAGGATCCCGCATAAGGAGTCTTGGTGCAAACGGAAGGCGAAGGACCTCACTCTCTTGCTTTTATCCACCCTATTTGCGTCTAGATTCTTCCCTAGCCTCGAGCTAGTGGTATGTTGCTTAAATCACCTTCTCGAACTATTTTTAAGTGGTTAATATGATTTGTAACGGTTAAAAATTATGAACCTACAAGTTGAAGCACAAAAGTCCACTTAAAATGCTATAAATGTTGGTTAAAAGCTCATACGTTGTGTAAAACTTGTAGTATTTGATTTGTGTGATTATTTGGACCCGATCTATGTTGTGGTAGCTCGGATCGTCATTTAACCCGGATTGGTCATGATCATAGATCATGACATAAGGTTGTTTTGAAAGTAATAAGGGTTAAAGGATGAAACTCTACCACACACGAAACATGAACTTGTGTAAAAACGATTTTACTTACAAAATAGTGTTTAAAACCAGTAGATCTACGGATCTACAAGCGGTATTTTCAAAAGACCTCGTGTCAAGAGAAAACATACTTTAAAGACGGATCTTACACTAACACGAATGGTTTTTAGAACACACAAGTGTGTAAACACTTGTGTAACACAAAGTTTCGACAAAATAACTATTTTTGGGAAAAGATGACGAGAAGTTGTAAAGATGGAATTTATTTAAAAACGAGGTTTTTACAAAATCGGATTGTTTTATATAAAGATCCACTAAAAGTAATGGGATTTACTTCATAGTTTGGATAAATCACAAGTTCATGAAATTTATGCGAATTATATACATATTTTGACTAGTTGGTGGTTTGAACATTGTTTTGATTGAATAGGAAGATTGTTGGTTTGATTTATAAAAGAAAATGATACGCTTAAAAGCGTGGCCACCTCCAGTTACAGAGGAAACTCTGGCGAAATTTTTCCAAAAACCTAACACTTAGAAATATTTTCACTATAAGTGTTAGAGATACTTGTCGACTTGTTTTCAAACTATGAATTTCGCCACGACTTTATTTACAAAATATCGGTGGTGGGATATCACAAAATAAAACGTGATACATATATATATTTAGTATATATTTTTCACAACATCACTTGTATAAGTGTTTATGATTATTTTGTGAACTACGTAAATATTATTTTTAGGGTAAAAATAATATTACTAAGTATTATTTTGGGAAAATCACATGTATTAAAATATAATATTTTTGGGAAGAATATTTATATTTTGGAGTTAGGAATAAAATATATTAAGTGAGACTTAATAGTGTAATCCGAATTATACGAACGCACATGTATTAAATCCCCCATCATTGGGAAGGAAAATGACTACCAAGTATATACAGAATGTAAACACGAAATAGTTGCCTAACTATTTCCCAAAAACTTAAACCATAAAGCTAAGGCACGGCCGTCCGTCTAATAGAGTTAGTACGTGTAGGTCGTCATACAGCTGATTGATTTGGAGGCATACTTGGTAGAGACACACCACGGTGAGTTCATGTCCCCCTTTTCTCTTAACTGTTTTCAGTTTTTAACTGCGGGGGTGAAATACATGTTACTTTGATTACAAGTACTTTATACATGGTATGGTTAGCGTAAGGAGGTTTACTACTTAGATCATGTGAGTGGGTAGGCAGAAACTGGAGGCCATTAATCCTCATTGTAGGACCGAGGGACGTAAGCGGTAGATCTATCTGGGTGTAGCGAGCCTAGCCCCAGGCCCAAACAGAACGGACCTAGGGGTGACTTTGTGCCCCAACGCGAAATCTGCTAGGTTTGAGTCTTCCTACTTGCACTTCACACATATCAGTGGCCTTGCAAACCATTGGTGATCTCTTTTTCCTTATTTGCTACATACCAGGAAATTTTTATACTTACAAGTATTTTATATACTCACTTACACATGAAGTCGCTCAACATTATTGTTGATTTTTCAACTTACATGTATTTCAGGGAATTAAAGATCTGGCGCGGTATGTTACGTTTTCCCGCTGCACTAGTTACGAGGTCATCCGGGTTTGGGGAATGTGACTCTTTCCTGGACAAGTCACAGTCCTTAAACTGTGTTTATGTCATGTTGATGTTTGTGTTTGTTGAACAATGTCGTTAGGATGTGTTTCCGTTGAGACAATGTTGTTGTATTTGTTTTTTTTTTAAACTTAATTAAATGGATGATCTTGCATGGTTTTATTTCATATAGCTTTGTTATGGTTAAGCTATGGTATTAAGAAGTCACACCAAAATAACCACGCTTCCACAAAGCCAGGGTGTGACACCATACAAGCACTTATATATAGGAAGTACCAGCGGCGTATCCACCATACTTGTATCGTGTTACACACGCCTCGTTACTTAAATCACTTACCCAAACCAAACCACCAAAGTAAAATGTTTATGTATAATCAAATGTCAAAATGTTTATGTGTATATCAATGTCTAATGTCTATGTCTAATGTAAATCATGAATTGTGTATGTAAATGTCAAAATGTTTATGTATGGTAAGTGAAATATATCAACTAAACCATATGTAAAATGCACAAAAACAAGGTATTGAAGTAAAACATGGTTTAAATCAAAGTTATGTTTTGTGTAATAAATGCATGCTATACTGATATAAACATTTATGCGGTATTGTGAAAATTCATACATCCAAGCCTTGAGACAGTCGGATAACCCTTTCAGTCAAGGTTATCAAAAAAATGTATTCGGATTCGGTCATTCCTTCCATCCAAACAAACCCAAGATTACAGGAACGGGATTTGTCAAGTCCTATGGTACCACTACCTACTACCGAGCGGCATGATCGGTGTTAATGAATGTACATTGTCTCATTTAAACAAACCAAATGTCATACCAAAATGTAAGCATGTGATGAATAGAATAATGTACTAAGTATGCACACAATGGGCATACATACCATAGATTGTAATGTAAAATAATGTACTAAGTACGCACACAATGGGCATACATAGCATAGAATGTAATGTAATGTAAAATAATGTACTAAGTACGCACACAATGGGCATACATAGCATAGAATGTAATGTAAAGTAATGTACTAAGTACGCACACAATGGGCATACATAACATAGAATGTAATGTAAAATAATGTACTAAGTACGCACACAATGGGCATACATAGCATAGAATGTAATGTAAAGTAATGTACTAAGTACGCACACAATGGGCATACATAGCATAGAATGTAATGTAAAGTAATGTACTAAGTACGCACACAATGGGCATACATAGCATAGAATGTAATGTAAAATAATGTACTAAGTACGCACACAATGGGCATACATAGAATGTAATGTAATGTAATGTAACGTAATGTACTAAGTATGCTAAGTTAACATACAAAGTAGAAAAGTCATGTAAATCAATGTGCTAGCATGCTATCAGTCAACATACATAGCAGAAATGTAATGTAAATCATGTACTAATAGTGTACTAGTGAACATAACAAGTATATGATGTGAAAACAGGAAAGCACGAAAGTAACAAGTAGGCACATGTGTTCCACCCCAAAACAGTTTGAAAACAGTAAAAGAGGGGTCTATGTACTCACTTGAGATTGCTTAGTAGTCCTTGAGTAACAACCAAACAATGCTAGAGATCACGGATATCAAACGGCACCTAATATAGGTAACTATGTTAATAAACCGGACCTAAATCGGAAGATCGGATAGAATGAGGGCTCGTAAACCAAATGAGTATGGGAACTCATGTAGTATGGTTTAACAAAGCCTACATACTAAATGAAACCTAACCTAAGTTCTTACGACCCATTACGACCCGTTTAGGTAGCTTATGCTACTTTAACGCGTCGTTGGCGTGAAACGCGTTTGGACCGCTTAACTAGTCCTATGACAAGTAACATATGCCTTAACATGTCTAATATTGTTGTCAAATCAGTTTAGATGTCAAAAGTTATGTTACATATGTTTAAAATGAATTTTGGCATCAAAGGGGTATTTTGGTAATTTACCTAAGGCATATAAACTACCTATCATACAACTACTTAAACGAAGCGACCATAAGGTATAACCTCGGAAGGTTATTCCCTACAAACTATGGTCACCTAATGTGTTTGGTCGGATCCTAATGATCGACCAAACGGGTCGGGTTCGAAAGTACAAGCGATTGTTTAGATCGCTTACCTTACGACCCTATATAAGCACTAAACTAAAAGTGACGAGCTAAGTATATTAAAACATGCTTAACTAAGTTTAGAAAACAGGTTTGGTATCAAAACAAACGGTTTTGATACCTAAAAGTAGTTTGGTTACAAAATACGAAAGAATGCGCATTTTGGCCGAAACTACGACTCGTCACTGAGCCTAGATAACGTGGTAATCAGTAGGTATAGTCACTAAGGACTATAACCATTGTGATCACGCTCACGTTATGAAGTTCAAACGAACTTTGCATTGACCATAAACTGGTCAATGCAGAAAGTCAAACAAAATTTGACTTTCGGACTCGAAAAGCAATAAAAGAACGAAGGAACACTTACAAAGGGTCCCCGCAAGATTGATAATCCAAGTATTCTCAGGTATGAGGTGATGAAACACCCCAACTTAGAGAAATCTCAGATTTCAAGTGGGTTTTGCAATGAAGTGGGTTGGGTATTTATAGTTTTCGGTTCACCGTTAGGATCGTTTCTTGGAGAAGAGGGAATGATCACATCCCTACACTTGTTGGCAAGCTCATGAACATCATTTGGCCCCCCATGATCAGTTAGCAACATGTGGAAATGGCCTTTGGAGTGTTTAAAAGCTGATAACAGCAGCCAAAAATGATTTTCTGCATCTGACCCCTACTTGCGCACCATAACGTGTTTTGTGTTGAGGTGCGCAAGCACCTGCAGACCAGAAGTTTGAAAAATGACAAAACAGGCCCCTGAAGCTCCAAACTTGCTATTTGATGCACTTTTGACACGTTTAAGCCCCGTTAACCCTATTTCAAAGCTCTAAAATGAAGTTAAAGTATAGGGAACTTAAAATGTGTTCAAAAATATCTCGGGTGTCGGTTCGTTTGGCCGTACGATCGCGATGTTCGCTTAATTACGACGGAATGCGCATAAGCGCGAAAAACGATCCAAATGGCGTGACGAATGGATTTTTCTTATGCCAAACACTAAAATAAAATATTTTAGTGCATACATAAATTTTTGGATGTCCGGATGTATTCAGAACGTAAGTTATGCGCGAAAGTGCAAACCTATGCACTTTTTGACACTTTTAGTCCCTGAATGTCCCAAAAGTTTATTTTAGCACACCGAACCCTCAAAGCCTATTTCTAAGCTAAGTAAAGGATATTTATGGTATGTTTAACTTATGGCCATGATCCGGAATGTCTGTTACAGTTCAAATTGGCATACTTTCGCAGTTTGTCAACTTTAGTCCCTGTAAGCGATTTAACTCGATTTTGCCATACCAAAGCCTTCAAAACTTATTTCTAAGTTACGTAAAGGTTATTTAAGGTATGTTAAGCCTATTTCACTATTCCGGAGTGTTCGTTGCATTAAACTGGTTATATTTACGCATCAGTGCGCGTATAACCTTCCAGAAAGCGATTTAGGGTCTGAAATCGAACAAGAATTGATATGTGCAAATGATACACACATTTTTACAAATCCCAAGTATGAAATACAATATTTCATTGGTTTGGTATTTGTTTGATGGTCGCAGTGACCCAGGTGTCACAAAAACCTTACATACTATAACAAAATCAAAGATTATGATCATCCATCTAAACATTTATGTTTAACAAAACCCTTAAACATTTTCATGTACACTTGTTAGATTATGTTTTTAAACATCATCTAACAAGTTATTTGTATGCTAAACATCAAAACTAGATCAAATATGCAAGTAATCATCTTTAAATCACAACATAAACACACTTTTATATCATGATTATTATTTTGCTTCTTTGTATTTTCATATTATTTTGTATGATTGTTTTAGTTATAACTTGTTATTTAAACAATAAATACATAAATAAGTATGAAAAAGAGATTGTTGAAGCTTACTTCTAGCACTAATGGCTAGGGATGATCTTGATGCTTGTGAGCTCTTAGATGGATGAGAAAGCTTGCTTCAACTTGTGTATGCCTTAGATCTTCTCAAGTTCCATGAAAATGCATCTTGATTATCAAGAAAGTGGATTGAAAATGAAGATGGGGGAGGGGTGTTCTTGACCGAAAATGGGGTAATGGATGAGAGCTTTTGTGTTGTGAAAATGGAAGGTGAAAAAGTGTGATGAAATGGTTAGAAATGAAGGAACTAATTGTAAACAATGATCATACTTTCACCACTTGCATCAACTTGCAACAAGAGGTAAATATCTAGGATATTTGTGGTAACAAGTTGAAAAAGTGGGTCCCACAAGGGGGTGTTGCAACCGTGAATGGGGGGGGGGGTTCCCTTTGTTTTTGCTTCTTGATTTACTTAGTAAAAAGTGTTAGAACCTTTAGGTAGTTGTTTAGGAAATTTATAAGTATAAGTGTTTAAGTGTTTAAAGGGTGTTAAATGATCATTACTAGACCATAATGATCCAATTAACACTAGATGACCATTAAAAAAAGATTTTATATTGTTCAGATATTCGTTTCGAATTGTTTCGGTTAGACGTTATTTGAACGCTAAGTTGTGTAACTTGAGTGAATTGATGTAGTTATTGGCTCGGATGATACCCGAATGTATCCTCACATGAATTCTATGTTAAATAACATTTTTACATGTCGTAAAAATATTAGAAAGCTGATTTCTGCAGAATTTCTCCGGAAAAGTATTGAAATCGTCGCTTTTAGTGCTTTCCGGGCAGTTTTTAGTGTTATCGGACTTTCGGAAAGGTTTTAAGTCAAACCCTTGCATTCCTAGTTAGGGTTTAACATATATTAGATGTTGGACTTTCGTCTGAGTCCTAAAGATGTCGTTTAGATGGTTTCTGCGGATCCTGGGTTTTCGTCAGGATACTAGTTTACTAGGTGCTTTTCTAGTAGTTTCGATGCATTGTTTAAACTGTTTCAAATGTATTCAATAAAAATGAATCACGTGTATCTTAAGTAAGTATTCCATGAGTATTCTAAGTGTATGTCACGAAATACGCAGTTCGAGTGTTCAAAATGCATAAAAATGTAGCTAAAATAAGTACTTTAAGTGCAGGAAAGTTACCGAAAAGTGGCAGTTGTCACATTCTCCCCCTGTTATTGAGAATTTCGTCCCGAAATTCAAGCTGAGTCATCCTTTGCAGGAGTATTCTAGAACAGGTGGGGGTATTTTGGTTTTGATTTGATTTTCACGTTCCCAAGTATATTCGGGTCCGTGTCGAGAGTTCCAATGAATTTTGCTAATATGTTACGAGTCCTTCATGTTTTCTGGACCTTCCGATCCATGACCTCAACAGGTGCTTTGGTGAATTGAAGTTTGTTATCAATGTGAACCTCATCCTCCGGGATGAAAACTGTTTCTTGCGTTGGACTCTTCTTGAGATTCGACAAATGAAATATGTCGTGCACACTAATAAGTTCTTCTGGTAACTTCAGCTTGTAGGCTGTGACAACCCTCAAATTTACATGTAACCGTACAATTTATTTTTGATAATTAAAGTGTCTGACGACTGTGTGGAATCACTTAACTGTTTTCTGATATTTGTGTTATACTTACATGTGCATGTTAACATACTAGTAGTATACAGAATAGTTACTAAAAAGTCATGTGTGCTCTCCTGAGTATTGAAAAGTAAAAACGTTACAAATATATATATATATATATATATATATATATATATATATATATGACGCTTTACGGATTAATTAAGCAGTTTAACGGAACAGTATCGAACCGAATAACCGGACTTTACCCAGAACATAAAAATATTGTCAAAGACATTGTTTATACTTTTCTGAGCTAATTAGGGTCCCCGAATACCCTAACACCCGTTATATTAAATAACACACTAATAACTTGTTTAAGGTCCCTAACAAATCTAACTAGTGCTTAACCTTGTCATGGAAATCCAACTAAATACCCACCCCCTCTAACCAAACGGTTCCCCTAGGGAACAACCATCAAAATTTTTGATTATTTTAATCTTTGTGCCTAATATCTTGGTGACATAAAACATGTTGGACAAAAACCAAAGTGGATTATAAAATGGCTAAGAGTTAAGACTGCCATATTCACAAAACACTAACTTAAGATTGCTCTCATCTCTCCCTCCTGTTGTTGAGTTCAGCCGAGAACAATAACCCACACCCACCCACTTTCAAATTTTGAAATTGCTATTCCATAAACATCCTAAGGTGCAAGAGTTCACACGAGGAGACTCGGTGCTTACGGAATCGCAAGGACCAATCTAGTTTTCTTTTATCCACCTCATTTACAACTTGTTTCTTCCCTAGCCTTGTGCTAGTAGTAAATGCTTCTAATCACCATCTTGTTCTTGATTTTAGTGGTTAATAGATGTTTGTATGGTGAAATATGAAGAACACACAAGAACATGACATAAAGTCTTGTACATAAGGAATAAAAGGTGGATAAAGAGAAGTTATGTGTGTAAATCATGTAGATCTTCTGTGGTTATGATTTTTGGTTGATTATCTGATGTTTTGTTGGTTAATATTGATGTTTGATGTTGTTATGATCACAAAATATGCTAACGGAATCAATCGAACGCGTCTTGGAAGATTAACGAATGAAAACAGAATCTGTCCAAGTTTTACAGCCAACTTCAGTTGGCTGTAAACAGGTCATAAACTCTACGAAAAACTGATATTTTGAGTCTAAAACGTGTTATTATGAAATACGGTTCTAATGGCACCAGAATCGTAATTTTTGGACTTCGTTTACTATTTTTAAAGCGTCATTTCGTAACAGCAGCTAGAGCTGCATTTTTCTGCTAAAAATATGTGTATTGTTTTCTGTCATAACTTGAGTTCTATGTAGAGTTGGATCATGAAACTTGTACTGTAGATGACCACCGATGTATTTGTAATTACCCCATTGGAATTTCATAAATCGGACGCTCGATGAATTTTAAATAAATTATTCCGTGGACTGTGGTCAGAAAAATATAAATCTGAGTTCAGTCCGTAAAATGAATTTTTATAAAATATTGGTAATGAACTGGACCCCGATATTTTTACACAATAAAATTTGGAAAGTTTAAGACATTCTGTAAAAATTTGGGAATTTTTGGAATAATTTAACTATTTTATTAAAATGTCCGAAAACAGCCGGTTTTGAATATTAATGCTGAAATGACATTAGCTGTGACTTGCGTGTCTAAATGTCGAGTATGCTATCTGTGAAGGATCTAACATGTTATATGTGTTATGTGCAATATCGTATGTTTGTTTATAAGTGGGGAATGGATGGGAAACTTATATGGACGTAAACCGTTAAAGTGATGCATGTTATGTGATAGATACGTGTAGGAACTTTGTGCTCTATTTGAAAACCACTAAATGACTAACTGGTAAATCATACTAGGACGTGATTGACCGACCTTGACTGTTAGCTATTTTTGAGAGTCAAACCGAGCAACCGAGGTGAGTTCACACCCTTACTAAGGCATGGGATTCCCGGTGGTTGGGAATGGGATTGAATAACTATTTATATTATCAACACTACTAGACTACAACTACTGTCCTAGGATTGAGAAGGGCACGTATGTAAAACCTACGTACACTCACACTTACTACTGTCCTCGGATTGGGAAGGGCACGTACGTAAAACCTACGTACATTCATACTTACTACTGTCCTCGGATTGAGAAGGGCACGTACGTAAAACCTACGTACACTCATACTTACTACTGTCCTCGGATTGGGAAGGGCACGTACGTAAAACCTACGTACACTCATACTTAACACCGTCCTCGGATTGGGAAGGACACTTATGGATACGCCTAGTCTAGTAACATACATAATGGGAAGCCCCCACTGATTATGGTTATGGTTTGGGTAATGAAAGAGGAACTGGTCAAACATACCTTCAACTATGGGGTAACCCCCACGGCAATTAAGCCAACGAAAGTCAAACCACATTTTTTTAGAAACAACTTAAAAACTAAACAACCAAACGTGAACTCACTCAACTTTGTTGTTGACTCATTGTTACATGCCTTGCAGGTCGTTAGATGCTATGGAGCTTGCACATGGAGGTGGTCGTTGTGGAATGCGAACTAATATGTCCCGTACTTACTAAATAAACGTTATGAAACTTATGGTTGGGGTCTTTAATCTTATGAACTACAAACTTATGTTTTTGTTTAACATCTTATGCTTCCGCTGTTTAAATTGAACTTGGTTAACTTCCTTTTGGTCACCAATTGTATTGTGATTGGTTTTATTTACGAAAATACGTTGTTCAATATGATTGGTGGCTCGATCCTGGTGGTCACGTCACGCCTCCAAGCGGTGATACTCCGCGTGTGGATTTTGGGGGTGTGACAGATTGGTATCAGAGCCATTGGTTATAGGGAATTTGGTTTTAATAAGGGAAAAAGTTTTTATTAAAACCAGACTATAACCTGTACAGTGCTTAACGATCCACAACGATGCTTCGCTCCACGTGCAAGACCCAACACACTAAGTGGTATGATTTAAGTTTATATTTCTTACCTGCTAGATTACTTTTGTCCGGTGTGGTGTTTATGGTGTGTTTATTTAGGGTAGTAGCATGCTGTCTATTAGCCCTACTGTGTTCTTTATGATATGTAATTGTTTACTTGAAATTTGACAAGTGGTGGTCAAATTCTTTTCTGATTTCCCGTCACCCCGCTACGACAACTGTTTATGCATTCTATCTGTTTACACGCTTAACTCAACATGACGTCACCATCTGACCCTCCGTACATTCGGCATGTACGTCAACATTCACGAAGACCAGACCTGGCTCAAACGAACTCGGGTTTTGGAGAACTATACCCACGTATCCCTATTGACGAACCTCATCATCTCCACTGGTCGTCGTTACCAGAAACGAAGCAGCCACAGTTACGCGTGTTCGTCGCTTTGCAACTCGCAACCCTACCAACCAAACTCTGCTTTGGACAAGTGATATACTTTCGTGATCAGGATGCAATGAACTTCCCTTTTGTGTGTCGTGCCGCCACACCTCACTACTAGAATTGCTTCTAAGCGACATATTACTTGGTTGAATTCTTCTGTTATTGGTGGACCCCTGTTTTCGCTCGATTCTTCGCATGAACCTCATTAATTCCCTGTTTCTTTGATTGGAAACCAGTATAACGAAACGCTAACAACCATACCATAATTTCCACCGATCACAAGATTTACCCCCCCCCCCCTTACCTTGTTGGGTGGTTAATGCTTATTCTACTTTATTTACCCCTTCGTAAACCCAACCTAGCGAATGGATGCCCTTACTGATGAGATAGTCTTCAGAATGTTCGAGAGCGGAGATATGGATCACTCAACCTACAGGCGAACACGATAATCTATAAGCTTACCTGATCCACCTTACACTATAAGAAATCGTATTATTCCATGATAGTCTTCTTAAATACGCGGAATCTTTACACTAGCTTTTGTACCTACACATGATTGTTGATTTATGTTATGTCTAATTTCTACCATTTGCTTAGACCAAACCGTCATTCTCTTACCACAGTGACATTTCGTTCTCGCTTATCCATGCAAAGACGCTGAAACGAACACCCTCTAGCATAGGGAGTTTGGAAGGCTCGACTCTCGATCCTTGGTGATCACTCCCTGAAACCATGAGGGCGACGCGAGGAACAAACCCGAACGTTGTGATGGGTAAGTTTCCTCTGGATGATTTCTTTGTTACTGTTTTATTCGATTCGGGTGCCGATACTAGTTATGTGTCCTTAAAAGTTAGCCAAATGCTTAAGCGCACTCCAACACTTTTGAACACCAAACACACGGTAGAACTAGCAAACGGTAAAAGTCTTGAAGCCACACACGTAGTTAAGGGTTATAACCGTGTCTTAGCTGGTCAGACCTTCTCTATCGATCTTATTCCCATCGTACTGGGTAGTTTCGACGTCGTTATTGGGATGGATTGGCTATCTCATCATCAAGCGGAAATTCTCTGCAACGAGAAGATTATCCGCATTCCTCGTTCTGGTGAAGAACCCCTCGTGATCCATGGCGACAAGAGTGGTGCTGTTGTAGGCATTATCTCTTTCCTTAAGGCCCAGAAGTGTTTGCGAAAGGGCCACACTGCCATTTTAGCACTCGTTACTGACACATCAACGGAAGAGAAGAGAATTGAAGATATCCCTATTGTACGTGACTTTCCCGAGGTATTTCCTGAGGAATTACCTGGTCTTCCGCCTCATCGTCAAGTTGAGTTTCAAATCGAGCAAGCTCCTGGAGCAGCGCCCATAGCCCGAGCGCCATATCGTCTAGCTCCATCAGAACTCGAAGAACTGTCCTCACAACTACAAGAACTCTTGGAAAAGGGTTTCATACGCCCTAGTTCTTCACCCTGGGGAGCTCCAGTCTTGTTCGTGAAGAAGAAGGACGGTACCTTCAGAATGTGTATTGGCTACCGCAAACTCAACAAGGTGATTGTGAAGAATCGTTATCCTCTTCCATGTATCGACGACTTGTTCGACCAGTTGCAAGGGTCGAGTTATTACTCTAAGATTGATTTGAGATCGGGATACCATCAGCTGAGAGTCCGAGATGAGGACGTCTCCAAAACAGCATTCAGAACTCGTTACGGCCATTACGAGTTTCTGGTTGTGCCATTCGGGCTGACGAATGCACCAGCGGTCTTCATGGATCTCATGAACCGAGTGTGCAAGCCTTACCTGGATAAGTTCGTTATTGTGTTCATCGAAGATATCCTGATCTGATCTAAGAGTCAGGAGGAACACGAGCAGCATCTACGACTTATGCTGAAACTTCTTCGAAAAGAGCAGTTGTATGCCAAGTTTTCGAAATGTGACTCCTGGCTTCACGAAGTCCACTTTCTAGGCCATGTGGTAAACAAGGATGGGATTCATGTTGATCCATCCAAGGTTGACTCAATCAAGAACTGGCCTGCACCCCGCACACCAACAGAAATCCGCCAATTCTTGGGTTTGGCAGGATATTACAGAAGGTTTATCAAGGATTTCTCCAAGATTGCGCAACCTCTCACTTCACTGACTCAGAAGGGTGTCACCTATCGTTGGGGTGATGCACAGGAATCTGCGTTTCAGCACTTGAAAGATAGACTTTGTAGCGCGCCTATCCCCTCATTACCTGAAGGCACAGAAGATTTTGTGGATTATTGCGACGCTTCCATCCAAGGACTTGGTTGCATATTGATGCAACGTGACAAGGTCATTGCCTACGCATCGCGCCAACTTAAAGTTCACGAAAGGAACTACACTACGCATGACTTGGAGCTGGGAGCAGTTGTTTTCACCCTTAAGATATGGAGACATTACTTGTACGGTACCAAGTGCACCATTTACACCGATCACAGGAGTCTCGAGCACATCTTCAAGCAAAAGGAATTAAATATGTGACAACGCCGATGGGTCGAACTTTTGAACGATTATGAATGCGCTATCAAATATCATCCGGGCAAGGCCAATGTTGTGGCCAACGCCCTCAGTCGAAAGGATACTATACCTAAGCGTGTACGTGCGTTACAGCTTACCATTCATTCTAGCCTTCCCGCTCAGATTCGCGATGCTCAGGTTGAAGCATTGAGAGCAGAAAACATCAGGGCTGAGTCCCTACGAGGATCGAGGCAGCGGCTAGAACAAAAGGAAGACGGCGCTTACTATGTAACAGGGCGCATCTGGGTTCCACTTTATGGAAACTTACGCAAGCTTGTGATAGACGAAGCGCACAAGTCTCGTTATTCGGTACATCCTGGTTCGTAATTTTTGGACTTCGTTTACTATTTTTAAAGCGTCATTTCGTAACAGCAGCTAGAGCTGCATTTTTCTGCTGAAAATATGTGTATTGTTTTCTGTCATCACTTGGGTTCTGTGTAGAGTTGGATCATGAAACTTGTACTCTAGATGACCACCGATGTATTTGTAATTACCCCCCTGGAACTTCATAAATCGGACGCTCGATGAATTTTAAATAAATTATTCTGTGGACTGTGGTCAGAAAAATATAAATCTGTCCGGAAAATGAATTTTTATAAAATATTGGTAATGAACTGGACCCCGATATATTTACACAATAAAATATGGAACGTTTAAGACATTCTGTAAAGATTTGGGAATTTTTGGAATAATTTAACTATTTTATTAAAATGTCCGAAAACAGCCGGTTTTGAATATTAATGCTGAAATGACATAAGCTGTGACTTGCGTGTCTAAATGTCGAGTATGCTATCTGTGAAGGATCTAAAATGTTATATGTGTTATGTGCAATATCGTATGTTTGTTTATAAGTGGGGAATGGATGGGAAACTTATATGGACGTAAACCGTTAAAGTGATGCATGTTGTGTGATAGATACGTGTAGGAACTTTGTGCTCTATTTGAAAACCACTAGATGACTAACTGGTAAATCATACTAGGACGTGATTGACCGACCTTGACTGTTAGCTATTTTTGAGAGTCAAACCGAGCAACCGAGGTGAGTTCACACCATTACTAAGGCATGGGATTCCCGGTGGTTGGGAATGGGATTGAATAACTATTTATATTATCAACACTACTAGACTACCTACTACTGTCCTCGGATTGAGAAGGGCACGTACATAAAACCTACGTACAATCACACTTACTACTGTCCTCGGATTGAGAAGGGCACGTACGTAAAACCTACGTACACTCATACTTACTACTGTCCTCGGATTGGGAAGGGCACGTACGTAAAACCTACGTACACTCATACTTAACACCGTCCTCGGATTGGGAAGGACACTTATGGATACGCCTAGTCTAGTAACATACATAATGGGAAGCCCCCACTGATTATGGTTATGGTTTGGGTAATGAAAGAGGAACTGGTTAAACATACCTTCAACTACGGGGTAACCCCCACGACAATTAAGCCAACGAAAGTCAAACCACATTTTTTTAGAAACAACTTAAAAACTAAACAACCAAACGTGAACTCACTCAACTTTGTTGTTGACTCATTGTTACATGCCTTGCAGGTCGTTAGATGCTATGGAGCTTGCACATGGAGGTGGTCGTTGTGGAATGCGAACTAATATGTCCCGTACTTACTAAATAAACGTTATGAAACTTATGGTTGGGGTCTTTAATCTTATGAACTACAAACTTATGTTTTTGTTTAACATCTTATGCTTCCGCTGTTTAAATTGAACTTGGTTAACTTCCTTTTGGTCACCAATTGTATTGTGATTGGTTTTATTAACTAAAATACGTTGTTCAATATGATTGGTGGCTCGATCCTGGTCACGTCACGCCTCCAAGCGGTGATACTCCGCGTGTGGATAGAACCTTTAGGTAGTTGTATAGGAAATTTATAAGTATAAGTGTTTAAAGGGTGTTAAATGATCATTACTAGACCATAATGATCCAATTAACACTAGATGACCATTAAAAAAAGATTTTATATTGTTCGGATATTCGTTTCGAATTGTTTCGGTTAGACGTTATTTGAACGCTAAGTTGTGTAACTTGAGTGAATTGATGTAGTTATTGGCTCGGATGATACCCGAATGTATCCTCACATGAATTCTATGTTAAATAACATTTTTACATGTCGTAAAAATATTAGAAAGCTGATTTCTGCAGAATTTCTGCGGAAAAGTGTTGAAATCGTCGCTTTTAGTGCTTTCCGGGCAGTTTTTAGTGTTATCGGACTTCGGAAAGGTTTTAAGTCAAACCCTTGCATTCCTAGTTAGGGTTTAACATATATTAGATGTTGGAATTTCGTCTGAGTCCTAAAGATGTCGTTTAGATGGTTTCTGCGGATCATGCGTTTTCGTCAGAATACTAGTTTTCTAGGTGCTTTTCTAGTAGTTTCGATGCATTGTTTAAACTGTTTCAAATGTATTCAATAAAAATGAATCATGTGCATCTTAAGTAAGTATTCCATGAGTATTCTAAGTGTATGTCATGAAATACGCAGTTTGAGTGTTCAAAATGCATAAAAATGTAGCTAAAATAAGTACTTTAAGTGCAAAAAAGTTACCGAAAAGTGGCAGTTGTCACATTTGATGGGATTTTAACATGTTTATCAAAGCAATTTCATCCATATGAAATAAAAACGCAGCGGAAAATAAGTTTAAAACATGTTACTTTTATAAGATATAAAACCATTTATATACAAAATCCCAAAACCCGGATCCATATATGAGATGTATACTATCAA
The DNA here is from genome assembly GCA_030545235.1 of Helianthus tuberosus. NCBI lineage: Eukaryota > Viridiplantae > Streptophyta > Magnoliopsida > Asterales > Asteraceae > Helianthus > Helianthus tuberosus. Next base: position 116,213,011 of record CM060370.1, read on the forward strand.
ACACAACCATAGGATGTTTAGAAAACTACCTTCTTGAAGTACAAGGATTATGAAACGGATGATGCTTCTTGAAATGGTTGTCTTCAAGAGTAGAAGACCTCAAGCTTGTATACCCCAAGCTTCCAACAAACACCTCATGTTTAGCTAGGATTTCTTCACTTATGAACTCACTAGAAAAACCCTCTTGACAACCATCTCATGGCCGAAATTTTAAGAGTATTTGCTAGAGTCCTTGCACTTGAGATTGATCTTGAAAATTCCCTCATGGAACCCCTTCCATAACCGAAATTTGAGAGAGTTTTTAACAAGTTTTACACTTGAAAATCATCTACTAAAAAGCTCTCATCTTGGCCGAAAATTATGATGAATTTTTCAAGTCTTCTTGCATTTTTTTGTCATGCAAATCTTTATAAAATATGTGAGAGAATGACCACCCAAATGAACCAATCATGTCCCATCTTCTCATGCAAAATGCATGTACATTCATTGGACCTTTCTTGCTTGGGAAGACCATCCAATCAAGAGGCCTCTAACTTATGACAACATGCATGGAACATTATTGGCCACTTTTGTCTTGGGAAGGGGAGGGGGCGGCCCTAGCTTTTAAAAAAAAATTTCTTTTATATAAAATATAAGTCTTGCATATATATATATTTTATAACTTTTATAAAATATAACATCATATGTTATAAGACTTATGCTATTTTTATTATGTTATTTAACCAATTAAATAACAAAATAAAATATTCTCTCAAAATAAATTATCCATATAATTTATTAGTTTGTCAAGTGCAATTATTTAGAAAACCAATTTCTAAATATTCTAAGTGTTGATATTTATTTATTTGATCATATCATAAATAAATATTGTAAGTGTTTGTCTAGCTTGTTATTGGGTATGACTCGACTTGGATCATAACGTACTAACCACATCAATTTAATATGTGTCTTGGGCATACAGAGTCCAACAATCTCCCACTTGCACAAGATACATAGAAGATTGATGCAAGCAGTAAATAACGCCTAACTACGGTTTACTACCCCTAATACGTATGACTATATGTGCCATTCAATAACATCATCCTCTTCAAGTCCCTTACTTGAAAATGATTTAGGTGAATCTATCATTTATCCTTTCGTTACAGATGTCATGTCAAATCCAGAGACACAGAGTGATCACTCTCTGTTGATTTAACTTTAGCAGGCCTTAGACATCTTACTCTCAACGAATAAGAGGAACAAATCCCATCTTGACTACATACGTCTCTCACAATCACCTTGTACCACACCTAAGCTTAGCCTTATGTACTGTCATATTACTGACAGCGAAGAAAAAGTCAAGGTATAATATTTGGTGAATATCAAGACCCAATATGTATCTCAGGTCTGAGGATACTATGATATTCTCCTTTACTCAAATTTACTTATGATCAATCACAAATGATTCCATGCAGTAATATTTGAGAGCGAGTCAGTCCAATATTTGTATCCCACAAATATCTATGAACCTTGGCAGCAACGCCTTGCTCTATATTCTTACTTCATGAATATCCACCAATCCAAGTTCATAATAGTCTTACATTCATATTTGTTCCCACAAGTATGATCGACTACGGACATTTAGAATAAGTAACTTATTCACGGATTTAAACATGCTAATATGGAACATAACTCAACATATCATAAAGAGTTATAATAACAATTGTTCCAATATCCAAATATAAAATAGATCAAATCCAATCACTAGAATATCGAAGTCCTAAGGCACAAGTATGACCCTTTCATGCTTTGCCCATTCAAGGAGCTTCGTGAGTGGATCCGCAATATTTTGATCAGTGTGAACTTTGCGAATACATATCTTTCTCTTTTTCAACTTCATCCCTTATGTAGTTGAAACTCCACTCAATGTGCCTAGTCTTTTGATGTACACGAGGTTCCGTGATTTAAGCAATCACACCATCGTTATCACAAAGATCTCTAGGGGTCCTGAATGGTAGGGACTTCCCCTAGATCGGCAATAATTCAAGTGGCAAATCCATATGAATTATCACAATCAATGAAGCGGCGATGTATTCTGATTATGTAGTGGACAATGCTACCCTGATTGTGATCGAGGACCAATTTGATCAGTTTGGAAACTCGTTTCTATGTAACCCTTTACAACGAATTCCGAAACTCGCATCCCTGTAACCTTTTACAACGAGTTCTTTTCACCAGATCCATATATTAGAAATATATCCTTAGTCCTTCTAAGGTATTTCAATATACTTTCTAACAGTCATCCAATGACCGTTATTTGGATTTTACTGGTATCTTCTTGTCATGCTTAAAGCGCATAACTTGTCCGGTCTAGTGCATATCATTACGTACATAATGAATCCTATAGCTGACGCATATGGGATTCCTTTCATTCTTTCCCTGCTCATCCTTTGAGCTTGGACATTGAGACGCACTCAATATTGTCCCCTCTTTGAATAGGTACCAAACCTTTCATAGAGTTCTTCATCTTGAACCTTTTCAAGACTTTGTCAATGTATGCATTTTTGTTTAAACCTATCTAGTGCCTTGACCTATCCTTATAGATCTTTATTCCTAAATATAGGCGACTTCACCAAATCCTTAATGGAAAAACAACTTTCAAGCCAGGCTTTTACACCCTCCAAGGTTGGAATGTTATTTCCAAATAGTAGAATGTCATCGACATATAATACAAAGAAAGTAATAATGCTCCCACTAGCCTTCTTATACACAAGATTTATCGACGTTCTTGATGAATCCATATTCCCTAATCTCTTCATCAAAACGGTGATTTCAATTTCTAGATGCTTGTTTCAATCTATAGATTGATTTCTTTAACTTGCATACTTTGTCAGGATGTTATGGATCGACAAGACCTCCAGGCTTAACTATATAGACATCTTCCTTAAGATATCTATTAAGGAAAGTCGTTTTGAGATCCATTTGCCAAATCTCATAATCATATTGTGCAAGCATGGCAAATGATATCCTAGTTGACTTTAGCATCGCCACAGGCGATAAGGTCTCATCACAATCAACCTTTGAGTTTTGGTTGAAACCTTTTGCTACAAGTCTCGCTGTACAAGTATCCAAGTTTCCATGCATATATGTTTTCTTCATGAAAACCCTCTTAATTCCAACCATTTTGGAGTTAAGAGGTGCTACAACCAATTCCCATACTTGGTTGTCATACATGGATTGCATCTCTACGTTCATAGCCTCAAGCCATTTGTCGCAATCGGATTTCGACATTGCATCATGGTATGTGGTTGGTTCATCTGAATCTACCACATAGCATCCATCCATAAAAAATCCATATCTTTCAGGTGGATTACTAATTCTACCAGATTTGCGAACGTTTTGTGTATGTTAATCAACCATTTGATCATCTTCAACAACCTCTTGTTGAGTGCTAGTATCAACCAAACGTGTATCGGCTTTTGGTTCCTGATCCTCATCAAGTTCCACTGTTCTACTAGTTCCTTTCATTAGGAACTTATCTTCCAAGAACTTTGCCTTCCGAGCAACAAATACTTTTGCTCTGTTGGATCGTAGAAATAATATCCTATATCATCTTTAGGATATACTACAAAGATACACTTAGTGGATCGTACTTTTATTTGGGGTGTATTGCTTCACAGAAGCTTCACAACCCATACTTTTAAATATGATAATGATGGAGCCCTTCCATGCCATATTTAAAAGGTGTCTTATCCACTTTCTTGGTTTGGGCCATATTTAATATACGAGCCACTGAGAGCAAAGCGTAACCCCAAAGTGATAGAGATAATGCGCTCCTAGCCATCATAGATCGAACCATATCTAATAGAGTTCGATTCCTCCTCTATCAAAACGAAGAACTTTAAAAGAGTTGATTTTGTACTTCACTTTTGAAGATTCTGAACGTTTCAAAACTTCTTCTTTGTGTCAAGTACACATAACCATAACTACTATAGTTGTCAGTTAAAGTAATGAAGTATCTTTCACCATACCTAGTCATTGGCTTAAAAGGATCACATACATTTGAATGTATGATACCTAAGAAATCTATTGCCCTTTCCCACCAAAGGGTTTCTTAGTCATTTTACCTTGTAAACAAGATTCACATGTATTAAATGAACCAATTTCATTTGTTTCCAAAAGATCATTCTTTCGAAGTGTTTACATGCGACATCTGTTTATATGACCAAGGCGATAATGCCAAAGATAAGTCTCACTCAAATCCATTTTGAGTTTGTTGGTGATTGCTTGGTACATTGAACTATCAAATGATGTATTATTATGAACCAATTCATAACTACCATTTGAAGGCATAGTTTTAAAGTAAAACATGTCATTCATCGAAATATAAATGTCATTGTTTACAAACTTTAAATCAAAAACATATTGTCTTAAAAGGGAAACCTAAATAATGTTCCTAGCATTCAAAACATTTTAAAACAATTTCCAAACCATTTGGAAGTTTCAAAACATAGTCTCCTTTCTTGTAATGTTTATTTCTTTTGAACCTTTTGCAACGAATTGCAAACATGAGTTCCACATCCGGTATCTAATACCCATGTGTTAGAAGAAATAACATTAAGGTCAATATGTATTATTAAGATTGTACCTGAGGTTTTCCTAGCATCCCTCTTGTTTTTCAACTCTTTGAGATAGATTGGACAATTTCTTTTAAATGCCATATCTCACCACACTTAAAGCATGGATCGTTCATGGCAACCTTTGCCTTCTTCTCTTTTGGTTTCGGTGGTTTCGCTTTAGTCTTTCTAATTATTTCCCTTTGAATTACCCGTTTCCATTTGTGTAACACCTGTGTCATTTCAACCATCAAACAAATTCCAAACCAATGAAATATTGTATTTCATACTTTGGACTTGTATAAAAATGTGTATCTTTTGCACATATCAAGTCTTGTTCGATTTCAAGCTCTAAATCGCTTTCTGGAAGGTTATACACGCACTGATGCGCAAATATAACCAGTTTAATGCAACGAACACTCCGGAATAGTGAAATAGGCTTAACATACCTTAAATAACCTTTACATAACTTAGATATAAGTTTTGGAAGGTTTGGTGTGATGAAATCAATGTTTAATCGCTTACAGGGACTAAATTTGACAAACTGCGAAAGTATGCCAATTTGAACTGTAACAGACCTTCCGGAACATGACCATAAGTTAAACATACCATAAATATCCTTTACATAGCTTAGAAATAGGCTTTGAGGGGTTCGGTATGCTAAAATAAACTTTTGGGTCATTCAGGGACTAAAAGTGTCAAAAAGTGCACAAGTTTGCATTTTCGCGCATAACTTACGTTCTGAATACATCTGGACATCCAAAAATTTATGTAAGCATGACTACATTATATTTTAGTGTTCGCCTTAAGAAAAATCCATTCGTCGCGTCATTTGGATCGTTTTTCGCGCTTATGCGCATTTCGTCGTAATTAAGCGAACATCGCGTTCGTACGACCAAACGAACCATCATCCGGCATATTTTTGAGTATGTTTTGAGTTCCCTATACTTTAACTTCATTTTAGAGCCTTGAAATGAGGTTAACAGGGTTCAAACGCATCGAAAAAGGCCTTAAACACGTGCAGGGACCATTCCTGCCACTTTTGAAACTTTTCTGAAACTGGGGGGTCAGTGGCGTAGCGCGACTGCCTAGGCCCTCACCGTCGCGCTACGCGACTGCCTAGTCTGGGGCAGAAACATGCAGAAAACTCATTTTTCGCATTTTCGGGACTGGATTCGATGTATCGACAGCTGTTTACAGCTGTTATCCACTCCTAAAACCCTTGCCACATGTTGATACCCTATGGTGAGTGGCAATTTAGGCACCATAACATTCCGACACTTGTACGGACATGATTAAGGCACGATTTTCAACAAACGATCCTAACGGTTCGGGTATTCCTATAAATACCCAACCCACACAACATCAAAACCCACTAGAATTCTGATTTTGAGAGCTCTAAGTTGAAACCATTGTTTCATACCTGAGTTCTTGGATCGGGATTAGCATTCGGGGACCCTTCGTAAGTATTCTTTCGTTCTTTTCCTTATTTTATTGCTTTTCGAGTCCGAAAGTCAAACTTTGTTTGACTTTCAGCGTTGACCAGTAATGGTCAATGCGAAGTTCGTTTGAACTTCGCAACGTGAGTGTAATCACGTTGGTCATAGTCCCTTGGGACTATGCCCACTGATTACCACGTTGTCTAGGGTCGTAGGGTAAGCGATCTGATGAATCGCTTATACCTCGAACCCGACCCATTTGGTCGATCATTAGGATCCGACCAAACACTTTAGGTGACCATAGTAGGTAGGGAATAACCTTCCGAGGTTATACCCTATGGTCACATCGTTTGAGTAGTTGTATGATAGGTAGTTTATATGCCTTAGGTAAATTACCAGAATACCCTTTTCATGTATAATTGGTAATTAAGCATATGTAACCTAAACTTTTGTCACATAACTGATTTTGTAACATGTTTAGGCATATAACACTTGTCATAGGACTAGTTAGGCGATCCGAACGCGTTCCACGCGTTAAAGTAGCATAAGCTACCTAAACGGGTCGTAATGGGTCGTAGACACTTAGGTTAAGTTTCATTTAGTATGTAGGCTTTGATTAACCATATCACATGAGTTCCTACACTCATTTGGTTTACAAACCCTCATGCTACCCAGTCTTCCGATTTAGGTCCGGTTTATTAATGTAGTTACCTATATTAGGTGCCGTTTGATATTCCGCGATCTCTAGCATTGCTTGGTGGTTATCCTAGGACTTCTGAGCAATCTCAAGTGAGTACATAGACCCCTCTTTTACTGTTTTCCAAACTGTTTTGGGGTGGAACACATGTGCCTACTTGTTACTTTCATGCTTTCCTGTTTTCACATCATATACATGCTATGTTCGTTAGTACATTATAGTACATGATTTCATTACCTTTCATACTAGGTGTGCCCATTGTGTGCATTACTTAGTACATTGTTTTACATTACATTTCATGCTAGGTGTGCCCATTGTGTGCATTACTTAGTACATTGTTTTACATTACATTTCATGCTAGGTGTGCCCATTGTGTGCATTACTTGGTACATCGTTTTACATTACATTTCATGCTAGGTGTGCCCATTGTGTGCATTACTTAGTTCATCGTTTTACATTTCATTTCATGCTAGGTGTGCCCATTGTGTGCATTACTTAGTACATTGTTTTACATTGCCTTTCTGTTGCATATGCTTATCCAGCGTATGAACACGTTATACTACATTTTGAACCGTTGTAATCATTTGACTATGTGATCCGTTGATATATGTGAACCGTTTGTATTTGTAACCGTTGAACCATGTGAACCGTTTATAACCGTTGAACCATGTGAACCGTTTGTAACCGTTGAACCATGTGAACCGTTTGTAACTATTGAACCGTTTGTATCCATTACATGATTTACATAAGACATGAACATTACTTTGGTGGTTTGGTTTGATTAAGTGATTAAGTAACGATGCGTGTGTAATATGATACAAACATGGTGGATACGCCGCTGGTACTTCCTATATATAAGTGTTTGTATGGTATTACATATCGTAGCGTTATTTGAATCATTTCAGTTTGATACATATAACATTTTATACAAATAACATACTTTTCACAAGACATTGTTTTACAAACAACTTATCTTATACAAACTCAGTCTACATGGTTAATCATTTAACCAAACATTATTCTTTTATCTATACATATCATTTGAACTTATTGATTTTCAAACGATTTACAAGACAAAGCAAATTACAAGGTTCATGACTAAACATTTTTCTCAAACATAACTCATGAAACCTATTTTCACAAAACCTATGTATCTCACCGGCATTTTTATGCTGACGTACCATATTTTCACATGTGTTTTTCAGGAGCTGTTGCATAAGATGATCAAGATACACTTAGGCGGACATGTGCCTTAGTGACAATAAAAGATGCAAGACTAGTTAATAATGTTGTTTTTCTTTGTTTGTTAAGACATTGTAACGTTTTTAATCAATAAAACGAAACTTCAATTGCCATGGATTTGAAACGATTAATTCTGTTACAACACTCCCCGATGTTTCCGCCACGTTTTGTATGTTCTACGTGGTCGGGGTGTGACAGAAAAGATGGTATCAGAGCCAATGGTTATAGGGAATTAGGTTATTAGTAATGCTTTGACCTAGTCTATAACTTTCTTAGGACCCTAACGCGAGTTTACTTGCGTTTAGTCATAAAACAATACCGTCACCTATCCTTAGGCGACTACCACAACCAGAACATAAATTTCAAAACCGCTTTGAAAACTAATCATCTGTTCTAGGATGATTGATTGCTAGGTTTTGAACCCTCTATTGTAAGGTTTTGAACCCTCTGTTATATGGTTTTGAACCCCTTTGAGTTTTCAAAATCTCGTCAAGGTTTTGGGTTTTAAATAATGTGAACACGTGCAAACTGGAAGGGTGAATGCCTGTATTCTGGGTTTTCTGTCTAGGCAAGCACTTCGTATACATCTCATCAGACGCGAGACCAGTTGTGCTTACCTGGGAATTCTTGGGATGAGTGTTCACTTATAGGCGAGCATGTCTTCGCGATACATTATTTATGACCCATTTACTTTGATTAGTCACTGTGGGTCGTTTGTTGCTTTGTAGTGACAAACAAATGACCACAATCCTTGCTTTCATCAAATTTGTTTCATCTCATTCTTTTCGTCTAATTCTCTCACTCGTTTCCTTTCATGTTTCCTCTTTTAGAATGCCTCCTCGACGCGAGAACCAGATAGCGACTGCCGAACTGGCAGAAATCATTGCGCAGCAAATGGCTGCTCAATTCCCAAACCTCTTTGCTCAATGGAATCAAGCCAACAACAACAACAATGTTACATGCAAATACAAGGATTTTAACCAGGCTAAACCACTCAAGTTTAGTGGTTCTGAAGGGGCGACTGGGCTTCTTCAATGGTTCGAGAGCATTGAGAATACTTTCCGCCACGTGCAGTGTCCTGACAATCGCAGGGTCGAGTTTTCTTCGAGTGTGTTTCAGAAGAGGGCTCTCACATGGTGGAACGGGGTTATGAGGGATCGTGGTGCAGAAGTTGCTCTAGCACAGACATGGGCCGAACTTAGGGCTCTCATGATGAAGGAGTTTTGTCCTCGTCACGAGATCAGGGCTTTGGAAAGGGAATTTGATGATCTTAAGCAAGATAGCGGTGAGCATCGAGCCTACACGGACCGTTATGAGGAGTTAAGTCTGTTATGCCCAAACATGGTCACACCTTTGGATAAGGCTATCGAAAAGTACATTGATGGCCTTCCCGACTCAATACAAGACATCTTGACTGGTAGCAACCCTACTACTGTTAGGCAGGCCATTGAGCTATCTGCAACCTTGACTGAATCGCAGATCAGGAAACGTAAGCTTTTCCGAAAGGGTGACAAGAAACTGGTCGAGGAATCGAAACCAATCGAGGAATCAAAGACCATGGATGAACAGACTGGATCCTCTAAGAAGTCAAAGAAGCGAAAGGCTTCTCAGAACTTCGCCGTGGTCACTCACAATGATCAAGCCGTCCCCAACCAACCAGCTCAACCCCTTGCCAGGAAACCCTACAACGGAACTGCACCCTTGTGCAACCAATGTGGCCTGCATCATCATGCCGTTGTGAAGTGCCGCATATGCCAAGTTTGCGGACTTATAGGTCATGCAGCGAGGGTTTGCCCAACAGCAGCAGCACCAAATCAGATTAACAACAATCCTGCTCAAGCTCGTTTTCCACCGGGGTCTTGCTACAACTGTGGCGAGATGGGCCATTTTAGTAGGAATTGCCCAAGACTTGCTAATGCAAATCCAGCGCAGGGATGAGTATCTGATCGACAGAAGATAACGCTGTTTAGAAAATAATCGAGCTTTGTGTATTATTTCCTTTTGTTGTCACGATCCATGAAACGGTTGTTGTTATCATTGTTTATAAATAAATCTTTTATTTACATCGCAATGTATTTATGTGATTGTATGTATAAACAACATATCCTCTACAATACCGACAATCAAGGAACCATATTCCTTGAAGAACAGATTACCCCCAAATTTCTTCCCTTGTATAATCTCTTGCGTTTCCACGAAAATCCTAAGTACCCGTTTCTTCCAAGAGAAACAAGGTACGAGGCGCCAAGTTAATATCAATCAATAACAAGATGGTAACAATTAAACAATTATGTGGTTATGTGCTTATGTGTTTCCCTTTTTTTTGTGTCATATGATTCAATTATGTTATCCAAATCCTCGTAGAATCCTACATATCCTTGTGCAAGAGATTCATAGTAGGATACCCAAAGGTACTACCTAAAATCCTTAATGGACTTATACGTTGTAGATAAGTCCCTTGGATTATAAAGTACTGCTTCATAATTAGATCCCTTGAGTGGTCTAGTTAAACTGGATGATACAAGCTGAAAGGACTCCTTGGAGGCCTAATTAAGAAGATCCTCTGTTGATCTAATTAAAAGGACCCTATGGTAGTCTAGTCACCGTCATCACTAGTTCGACATCCTTCCCCACAACATTATAAAACAAACTGTGCGGACTGTGCAAGGAATTACGTAATTATGGATGCATACATAATTATGGAATTTAGTGCACGAAAATCACAGCAAGTTCTATCATGTATCTAGAGTAAACTCTATTCATTTCCAATTCTGATGAAGCATCCGTTGAGGAAAAATGAACTAGCTATTCATTTTTCACTTCTGAAGAATATCCGTTGAGGAAATGAATATCCGTTGTTTATCTTTTCATTTCCTTTCTGAAGAATAACCGTTGAGAAAAAAATGAATTATCCATTCATTTTCATTCTGAAGAATATCCGTTGAGGAAATGAATATCCGTTGTTTATCTTTTCATTTCCATTTCCATTCTGAAGAATAACCGTTGAGAAAAAAATGAAAAATCCATTCATTTTCATTCTGAAGAATATCCGTTGAGGAAATGAATATCCGTTGTTTATCTTTTCATTTCCATTCTGAAGAATAACCGTTGAGAAAAAAATGAATTATCCATTCATTTTCATTCTGAAGAATATCCGTTGAGGAAATGAATATCCGTTGTTTATCTTTTCATTTCCAACTCTGAGGAAATAACCGTTGAAAATGACTCCGTTAGTTCATTTTCGTTTCTGAAGATTTATCCGTTGAGGAAATGAATACCCGTTGTTTATCTTTTCATTTCCAACTCTGAGGAAATAACCGTTGAAAATGACTCCGTTAGTTCATTTTCGTTTCTGAAGATTTATCCGTTGTGGAGATGAATATCCGTTGTGTAATCCTTCATTTCCAACTCTGAGGAAATAACCGTTGAAAATGACTCCGTTAGTTCATTTTCGTTTCTGAAGATTTATCCGTTGTGGAGATGAATATCCGTTGAGTAATCCTTCATTTCCAACTCTGAGGAAACAACCGTTGAAAATGACTCCGTTTGATCATTTTCGTTTCTGAAGATTATCCGTTGAGGAAATGAATATCCGTTTGTCTATCATTTTTTCATTTCCGTTTCTGAGGAAGAAACCGTTGAAAATGACTCCGTTATTTCATTTTCGTTTCTGAAGATTATCCGTTGAGGAAATGAATATCCGTTGATTTTTCTTTCATTTCAAATTCTGAAGAACAAACCATTGAGGAAAATGACCCCGTCTGTTCATTTTCGTTCTGAAGAATATCCGTTGAGAGAAATGAATATCCGTGGATTATTCCTTCATTCCCATTTCTGACGAAGAATCCGTTGAGAAAGAATGAATCATCCATCCATTCTCACTTCTGAAGAATATCCGTTGAGGGAAATGTATATCCGTTTAGTTAATTCCTTTATTTTCCATTTCCGAAGAACCCGTTGAAAAGAAAATGACCCTGTTCATTCATTTTCACTTCTGAAAAATATCCGTTGAGGAAAATAATCAGATTATGCTTTACATATCTTTGATGACTATTTGACACAAAGTCATAGACAGACTCCTACGAATAAATTTCGGGACGAAATTTCCTAAAGTATGGGAGACTGTAACACCTGTGTCATTTCAACCATCAAACAAATTCCAAACCAATGAAATATTGTATTTCATACTTTGGACTTGTATAAAAATGTGTATCTTTTGCACATATCAAGTCTTGTTCGATTTCAAGCTCTAAATCGCTTTCTGGAAGGTTATACACGCACTGATGCGCAAATATAACCAGTTTAATGCAACGAACACTCCGGAATAGTGAAATAGGCTTAACATACCTTAAATAACCTTTACATAACTTAGATATAAGTTTTGGAAGGTTTGGTGTGATGAAATCAAAGTTTAATCGCTTACAGGGACTAAATTTGACAAACTGCGAAAGTATGCCAATTTGAACTGTAACAGACCTTCCGGAACATGACCATAAGTTAAACATACCATAAATATCCTTTACATAGCTTAGAAATAGGCTTTGAGGGGTTCGGTATGCTAAAATAAACTTTTGGGTCATTCAGGGACTAAAAGTGTCAAAAAGTGCACAAGTTTGCATTTTCGCGCATAACTTACGTTCTGAATACATCTGGACATCCAAAAATTTATGTAAGCATGACTACATTATATTTTAGTGTTCGCCTTAAGAAAAATCCATTCGTCGCGTCATTTGGATCGTTTTTCGCGCTTATGCGCATTTCGTCGTAATTAAGCGAACATTGCGTTCGTACGACCAAACGAACCATCATCCGGCATATTTTTGAGTATGTTTTGAGTTCCCTATACTTTAACTTCATTTTAGAGCCTTGAAATGAGGTTAACAGGGTTCAAACGCATCGAAAAAGGCCTTAAACACGTGCAGGGACCATTCCTGCCACTTTTGAAACTTTTCTGAAACTGGGGGGTCAGTGGCGTAGCGCGACTGCCTAGGCCCTCACCGTCGCGCTACGCGACTGCCTAGTCTGGGGCAGAAACATGCAGAAAACTCATTTTTCGCATTTTCGGGACCGGATTCGATGTATCGACAGCTGTTTACAGCTGTTATCCACTCCTAAAACCCTTGCCACATGTTGATACCCTATGGTGAGTGGCAATTTAGGCACCATAACATTCCGACACTTGTACGGACATGATTAAGGCACGATTTTCGACAAACGATCCTAACGGTTCGGGTATTCCTATAAATACCCAACCCACACAACATCAAAACCCACTAGAATTCTGATTTTGAGAGCTCTAAGTTGAAACCATTGTTTCATACCTGAGTTCTTGGATCGGGATTAGCATTCGGGGACCCTTCGTAAGTATTCTTTCGTTCTTTTCCTTATTTTATTGCTTTTCGAGTCCGAAAGTCAAACTTTGTTTGACTTTCAGCGTTGACCAGTAATGGTCAATGCGAAGTTCGTTTGAACTTCGCAACGTGAGTGTAATCACGTTGGTCATAGTCCCTTGGGACTATGCCCACTGATTACCACGTTGTCTAGGGTCGTAGGGTAAGCGATCTGATGAATCGCTTATACCTCGAACCCGACCCATTTGGTCGATCATTAGGATCCGACCAAACACTTTAGGTGACCATAGTAGGTAGGGAATAACCTTCCGAGGTTATACCCTATGGTCACATCGTTTGAGTAGTTGTATGATAGGTAGTTTATATGCCTTAGGTAAATTACCAGAATACCCTTTTCATGTATAATTGGTAATTAAGCATATGTAACCTAAACTTTTGTCACATAACTGATTTTGTAACATGTTTAGGCATATAACACTTGTCATAGGACTAGTTAGGCGATCCGAACGCGTTCCACGCGTTAAAGTAGCATAAGCTACCTAAACGGGTCGTAATGGGTCGTAGACACTTAGGTTAAGTTTCATTTAGTATGTAGGCTTTGATTAACCATATCACATGAGTTCCTACACTCATTTAGTTTACAAACCCTCATGCCACCCAGTCTTCCGATTTAGGTCCGGTTTATTAATGTAGTTACCTATATTAGGTGCCGTTTGATATTCCGCGATCTCTAGCATTGCTTGGTGGTTATCCTAGGACTTCTGAGCAATCTCAAGTGAGTACATAGACCCCTCTTTTACTGTTTTCCAAACTGTTTTGGGGTGGAACACATGTGCCTACTTGTTACTTTCATGCTTTCCTGTTTTCACATCATATACATGCTATGTTCGTTAGTACATTATAGTACATGATTTCATTACCTTTCATACTAGGTGTGCCCATTGTGTGCATTACTTAGTACATTGTTTTACATTACATTTCATGCTAGGTGTGCCCATTGCGTGCATTACTTAGTACATTGTTTTACATTACATTTCATGCTAGGTGTGCCCATTGTGTGCATTACTTGGTACATCGTTTTACATTACATTTCATGCTAGGTGTGCCCATTGTGTGCATTACTTAGTTCATCGTTTTACATTTCATTTCATGCTAGGTGTGCCCATTGTGTGCATTACTTAGTACATTGTTTTACATTGCCTTTCTGTTGCATATGCTTATCCAGCGTATGAACACATTATACTACATTTTGAACCGTTGTAATCATTTGACTATGTGATCCGTTGATATATGTGAACCGTTTGTATTTGTAACCGTTGAACCATGTGAACCGTTTATAACCGTTGAACCATGTGAACCGTTTGTAACCGTTGAACCATGTGAACCGTTTGTAACTATTGAACCGTTTGTATCCATTACATGATTTACATAAGACATGAACATTACTTTGGTGGTTTGGTTTGATTAAGTGATTAAGTAACGATGCGTGTGTAATATGATACAAACATGGTGGATACGCCGCTGGTACTTCCTATATATAAGTGTTTGTATGGTATTACATATCGTAGCGTTATTTGAATCATTTCAGTTTGATACATATAACATTTTATACAAATAACATACTTTTCACAAGACATTGTTTTACAAACAACTTATCTTATACAAACTCAGTCTACATGGTTAATCATTTAACCATACATTATTCTTTTATCTATACATATCATTTGAACTTATTGATTTTCAAACGATTTACAAGACAAAGCAAATTACAAGGTTCATGACTAAACATTTTTCTCAAACATAACTCATGAAACCTATTTTCACAAAACCTATGTATCTCACCGGCATTTTTATGCTGACGTACCATATTTTCACATGTGTTTTTCAGGAGCTGTTGCATAAGATGATCAAGATACACTTAGGCGGACATGTGCCTTAGTGACAATAAAAGATGCAAGACTAGTTAATAATGTTGTTTTTCTTTGTTTGTTAAGACATTGTAACGTTTTTAATCAATAAAACGAAACTTCAATTGCCATGGATTTGAAACGATTAATTCTGTTACAACACTCCCCGATGTTTCCGCCACGTTTTGTATGTTCTACGTGGTCGGGGTGTGACAATTTGCAACATTTGCTTTGGTGTCGGGGTGATGCCCTTTCTTGTTGCCATCCTCATTGATCGTTAGAATGGATAAAAGCCTTTTATCCATATCGAGCCTTTCGAGGTGATCAATGTGGCTTTTCATCTTAAAACATAAGATGAGTCCAATTGGGTTTCCTCCATTCGACATGCATGAAGCGCTCGAACGGTTTCGAAGCGTTCTACCCTTAGGAACATTTCCTATAATTGGGTAATCATGTCGTGTGCTCATGATGTTAAAAACCTTTTGAATCTCGGGAATCATAATTCCTAACATGAGGCAAGAGGCTTGCGTAGTATCCTCGATATACTTAATCCAATCGTTATAGGCATCCTTATCTTCCATAAGATGTTTATCGGGATTAGGATCGTTTTCTAGTGATAGGTTACGGACGGTTTGGGTAATATTGTTAGCGGCCATCTACAAAATTTAACAAGGTTCAATTTTAGTATTTTCGATATTATTATATTTTAATCATTAATACCCTTTTGTGTCTCATAGACAATTAATAATTAAAATCTAGAATCCAATGTTACATTTAAATTTTGGTTAGGTGACCTTTATCCCATTATTTAAATTAACAAGGTAGTCAACGTTTGACAATTGCAACTCTTTGCAACTTCTAGCCATATGGGATCGCTTAAACATCTTTATGTTTAGTTGGCATGTTTAATCCCATCAACACCATTTGTTCGCCATGCTTCGGTGACCCTAAGTTCATGGTTTCCAAATCAAGTCGTCCAACTTACACACACGTGTGAGTTTATACACATAAGTGGTTAGGTGACCTTTATCCCACAAACATGGTAAACCCACCTCGAATATACAAGTTCCCTCAAATGTGGTTAGGTGACCTTTATCCCACGAAAGAGTTCCCAAGTGTTTCGAGTGTTGTATAAAAGGATGGTGTTTGACTTGTTTTATAAAAGGGATTTTTGAGTTTTCAAAAATTCTAGTTTAGAAAACTTTATGTACCATATATTTGCATGCATTCAAATCCTTGGTACTTTTGTGAAACAAATTTCAAGGTTCTTTTTAATAAAACCCATTTTATTATAAAATCATTAATTTTAATAACCTTTATTAACCAATTTTAATGATCTTTTAAAGAACCAATTTTAAGCTTGTTGTTGATTATTAGTTTGTTAAGCATGCATATCCAAATATCATCAAACAACAAAAATAAACAACCACACAAGCACAACACACATATCATTAGGTGCATAACCATAGCCAACTATTTTGACAACACTTGTTAGCCGAAACAAGTGCGCCAAAAGGTCCTTCCTAAAGGGTGAAAAATGACACAAACGATGTGTCGTTGAACTCCCACTTGATCCCGCATCCAAATGCTTCAAGCCTTCCTTTTGTGTTGTGATTTCTCCACTTTCTTTGATCTTCCAAATGTCTTTTATATTCAGCTCCAAACTCCTTTGGACTTCAAAAATGTGTTTTGGTTATCGGGCTAAAATCCCGTTTAGAACTATGAAGTCCTTTATGCCCGAAATTGGCAAAAACCAAAACCGCATTTTTGTGTGCATCTTTTTTTACAAAATATATCCTAATACATTTTTCTAGTAAAATAAAATGCACCTAATCTATTTATTTTACATACCAAATGAAAATAAATAAATTACATAACTTTACAAGTGGAAGAACAAAATAATAATTATTACAACCTTTGAAATAATTTAATAAATAAATCACAACACAATCATTCAACACAAGGTCATGGCTAGGTCATATGCACCAAAATATATATCCACATATATATATATATATATATATTAATTTCAAGAAGCATAAAAAAAAATGGTTCCCTTTTAATAACCATTTTCGGCTATGTCCAAAAAACCAAAAAGGTTAGTTTTGTCCAAACAAACAAATCATCCATATGAAATAATTTTTCAAGATTCATTTATGCATGTAAGAATATAATCTTGAAAAACAAAGGGATAACCATACTTAAAATTTCGGCCATAGGGTTTTCACCAAACCCGAAACCCGAAAATTTTAAGTCTATTGAAGCATGCACTCATATAAGCGGCTCTAGATGCCATTGATGGGATTTTAACATGTTTATCAAAGCAATTTCATCCATATGAAATAAAAACGCAGCGGAAAATAAGTTTAAAACATGTTACTTTTATAAGATATAAAACCATTTATATATAAAATCCCAAAACCCGGATCCATATATGAGATGTATACTATCAAACACAACCATAGGATGTTTAGAAAACTACCTTCTTGAAGTACAAGGATTATGAAACAGATGATGCTTCTTGAAATGGTTGTCTTCAAGAGTAGAAGACCTCAAGCTTGTATACCCCAAGCTTCCAACAAACACCTCATGTTTAGCTAGGATTTCTTCACTTATGAACTCACTAGAAAAACCCTCTTGACAACCATCTCATGGCCGAAATTTTAAGAGTATTTGCTAGAGTCCTTGCACTTGAGATTGATCTTGAAAATTCCCTCATGGAACCCCTTCCATAACCGAAATTTGAGAGAGTTTTTAACAAGTTTTACACTTGAAAATCATCTACTAAAAAGCTCTCATCTTGGCCGAAAATTATGATGAATTTTTCAAGTCTTCTTGCATTTTTTTGTCATACAAATCTTTATAAAATATGTGAGAGAATGACCACCCAAATGAACCAATCATGTCCCATCTTCTCATGCAAAATGCATGTACATTCATTGGACCTTTCTTGCTTGGGAAGACCATCCAATCAAGAGGCCTCTAACTTATGACAACATGCATGGAACATTATTGGCCACTTTTGTCTTGGGAAGGGGGGGGGGGCGGCCCTAGCTTTTAAAAAAAAAAATTCTTTTATATAAAATATAAGTCTTGCATATATATATATATTTTATAACTTTTATAAAATATAACATCATATGTTATAAGACTTATGCTATTTTTATTATGTTATTTAACCAATTAAATAACAAAATAAAATATTCTCTCAAAATAAATTATCCATATAATTTATTAGTTTGTCAAGTGCAAATATTTAGAAAACCAATTTCTAAATATTCTAAGTGTTGATATTTATTTATTTGATCATATCATAAATAAATATTGTAAGTGTTTGTCTAGCTTGTTATTGGGTATGACTCGACTTGGATCATAACGTACTAGCCACATCAATTTAATATGTGTCTTGGGCATACAGAGTCCAACAACATTCTCCCCCTGTTATTGAGAATTTTGTCCCGAAATTCAAGCTGAGTCATCCTTTGTAGGAGTATTCTAGAACAGGTGGGGGTATTTTGGTTTTGATTTGATTTTCACCTTCCCAAGTATATTCGGGTCCGTGTCGAGAGTTCCAACGAATTTTGCTAATATGTTACGAGTCCTTCATGTTTCCTGGACCTTCCGGTCCATGACCTCAACAGGTGCTTTGGTGAATTGAAGTTTGTTATCAATGTGAACCTCATCCTCCGGGATGAAAACTGTTTCTTGCGTTGGACTCTTCTTGAGATTCGACAAATGAAATATGTCGTGCACACTAATAAGTTCTTCTGGTAACTTCAGCTTGTAGGCATCGGTGCCAATCTTCTCAAAGATTTCAAATGGTCCTACATATCGTGGGTTAAGTTTTCCACACTTACCGAACCTTGCTACGCCCTTCCAAGGTGAGACTTTCAACAAGACTTTGTCTCCGACCTTGAAAGATAATGGTTTTCATCTTTTATCTTCGTAGCTCTTTTGTCGATCGCGAGCAGCCTTGATACGGTCTCGGATCTGAAATTTTTTATCCGTAGTCTCTTGGACTAGTTCCAGACCAATTAATTGTCTATTGCCTGTTTCCGCCCAACATAGCAGAGAGCGACACTTTCGACCATAAAGAGCTTCGAACGGTGCAGCTTGTATACTAGTATGGTAGCTGTTATTGTAGGAAAACCCAAATAAAGGTAGATGAGTATCCCAATTGTCGCCTAAATCCATAACACACGCACGAAGCATATCCTCGAGTGTTTGGATTGTCCGTTCGCTCTGGCCGTCAGTTTGTGGTTGAAAGATCGTGCTTAAATTTAAATGAGATCCAAAGGCCTCTTGAAATGAATTCTAAATTCTTGACACAAAGCGACTGTCTCGATTCGAGATGATTGAAATAGGCACTCTATGACGAGCCACTATTTCCTTGAGATAGAGTTCTGCTAGTTTCTCTGTACTATCCTTCTCCCGAATTGGTAAGAAGTGTGCGGAGTTTGTTAGTCTATCGATGATTGTAACATCTATAATTGTAATCATTGTGAACAGTTCGGTTATCAATAAAACAAAGTTATTTGATCCCAATGTTTGTTTATTTATGTTTGACATTTTTCATGTTTTGACTTTTGTGTAATTTCAAACTCTATATCACTTTCTGGAGAGTTATAAGCAAACTGATGCCTAAACGTACTCAGTTTAACGCGACAAATACTCCGGAACATCAACATATGCTTAACATACCTTAAATAACCCTTACATAACTTAGAAATAAGTTTTGAAGGCTTTGGTATGGCAAAAACAAGTTAATTCGCTTACAGGGACTAAACTTGACAAACTGCGAAATTATGCCAATTTGAACTGTAACGAACATTCCGGAACATGATCATAAGTTAAACATACCATAAATATCCTTTACATAGCTTAGAAATAGGCTTTGAGGGGTTCGGTATGCTAAAATAAACTTTTGGGTCATTCAGGGACTAAAAGCGTCAAAAAGTGCACAAGTTTGCATTTTCACGCATAAACAAGTTAATTCGCTTACAGGGACTAAACTTGACAACTCCCGTTCCTGAACCCTAGGTTTTTTTGGGTGGAAGGAATGACCGAATTCGATAAACAATAGCACAGATAGACCTTTAATTTGTTTAAAGGTCTATCACCACAGCCACAAGGCTTGGATGTATGCATTTTCACAATACCGCATAGATGTTTGTATCAGTATAGCATGCAATTGTTCCACAGAACATAACTTTGACTTAAACTATGTTTAATTCAATACCTTGTTTTTGTGCATTTTACCTATGGTTTAGTTGATATATTTCACATGCCATACATGATATTTTTGGATACACATTATACGATTTACATTAAACATAAACATTTTGACATTGATATACACATTTGGTCATTCACATTAGACATGGACATTTTGATATGGTTTACACAATAACACTTGACAAGTAATTTATACATGAACAATGTACATTGGTGGTTGGTTTGGGTAAATGGTTTGAGTAACGAGGCGTGTGTAATATGATACAAACATGGTGGATACGCCGTTGGTACCTCCTATATATAAGTGTTTGTATAATATTACATATCGTAGCGTTATTTAAATCATTTCAATTTAAGACATATAACATTTTATACAAATAACATACTTTTCACGAGACATTGTTTTACAAACAAACTCATCTTACATGGTTATTCATTTAACCTTACATTTATTTCTACATATCATCTGATCTTATTGTTTTTCAAACGATTTACAAAACAAATCAATTTACTAGGTTCATGACTAAACTTTATTAAACATTTTCTTAAACTTACAAGTCATGAATCCTATTTTCACAAAACTTATGTATCTCACAGGCATTTTTATGCTGACGTACCTATTTTCACATGTGTTTTCAGGAGCTGTTGCTTAGGACAATGATCGTGACACTAGGGCGGACCTGTGCCTTAGAGACATAAAACGAAGATAGACTTAGTTTAATTATGTTTTGTACTCCGTGTTTCCTGTTTAAGACAATGTAACTCTTATGTTGATAAATAAAATACAACTTTGAATGCCATGGTTATGAAACAATTAATTCTGTTACAACACTCCCTGACGTTTTCCGCCACATTTTGTATGTTATACGTGGTCGGGGTGTGACAGAAGAGTTGGTATCAGAGCCAATGGTTATAGGGAATTAGGTTATTAGTAATGCTTTGACCTAGACTATAACCTTTCTAGGACCCCAACACAAGTTATCTTGTGTTTAGATTTTAAAACATGCACTTCACCTATCCTTAGGTGATAACCCCAACACAAGTTATCTTGTTCGCGGTCGTTACGCAATTTAGTCCTCGGTGAGCATGCTCCTTGTGACAACTCGAATTTCTGACATTCTTTATTCGCATTTAATGCACGATTGACTTTGACTATTTAGTTGTGATATTATAAATTACATTGTGTTTGCATGAATATGTGTTTGATTGTATAACATGGAACCTATTGAGAAACATAAACTGCCTAACATAGGAAAGAACCCGACGAAACACAAGTGTGTTTCGCCATAACCATTCTCGACGAAACAGGATATGTTTCGCCATAAACGACTCGACGAAACAAAGTGTTTCGCCGAGCCCAGATTCGCCGAAGCCCATTACGGGCCCAGAACGTTAAATCGTGTTTATTAGCGTGTAACGACCTTAGTTTTACATCTTTGGCAAAAGTTGAAACCCCAGAACCTCCTCTGTGTGTGACGGCAGCTCTGAATACTTCCGAACGATCAAAACCATCTTTAACATCATCTCGGTTAGTAATCCTATGTGTATTGATTGATCTTTCATCCATGTATGTGTTTCTGTGCCATGTGATTCTGCTATGTTGATGTATAATTGTAACTGATACATGTTAAATGTTAGGGTTCTTGATATGATGATGATTGGAGTTTAATGTTGTAATATAATCCGTTGTTTAAATTGATAAGTGTATATACGAATCTCCTATGAAACCGAATCAGAATCTGGTAAACTGTTGAGATCAGGTTTATGCATGATATACGTGGTTGTTGATGATCAGAGTTTAGATACGCGATAGTACGCGGATAGAGTCGGTGATATGAGTATTATATACGTAAGTTAGGGTTTCTGCTAGATGTGAAGTCCTGTGATGATTATGTATATGGTGAATGATGAATTCTGTGCTGTATGATGATTACATGATATTAAGAAACGGCAGAACATGATGATTAGGGTTTACATACGTAACTGACTTGATGACGAACTGCTATCCTCGGCGAAACTGAATACGACGAAACTGAGTGTGTTTCGTCGAGGTGACCACGACGAAACACAATATGTGATTCGCCAAGGACCGTCGACGAAATAGAAGCTTGTTTCGCCAAATGTTGTGTTTCGCCGATGTTGTGTTTCGCCAATTTGTGTTTCGCCATTATGTGTGTTTCGCCGAACAGTTAGTCTGCACAGTAACTTGAAGTTAATTCTGTTAAGTGTTAACCTGGTTAGTTAACTGCTGTTAAGTGTCACCATCTTGTGTACGATTTCAAATAAGTGCTACGTGCTACTTGCTTATCAACTGTGTACTTATACGTGAACACAAACTGATTTCACATACGTGCATACTATAGGACGTGATTGATTACTTGCGAGCACATAACCTAGCATACCGAGCAAACCAAGGTGAGTTCACACAAGCCAAGGCATGGGGTTCCCAGGGGGGAATGGGGATTTGATAATGACTGTACATACATAGATGACAGAACCTACTGCTAGACTAGTAACACTTATTGAACGATCTTCGCACACCTGCCAAGGACATTGGCCGCGATATTATGACTGTCTTCGCACACCTGCCAAGGACATTGGCCGCGAACTAAACTTGCAACATCTTCGCACACCTGCCAAGGACATTGGCCGCGATACAAACAAACCTAGTCTAGAAAAACTTGGGGAAGGACCTTCCCCAACATCTTCGCACACCTGCCAAGGACATTGGCCGCGATGGAAACGAATACGATACATTGTAACGAACGAACATACTACTACTCACGCTATACTATTACTGAACTATTAACTGTGAACTCGCTCAACTAGTTGTTGACTCTCTCTTACATGCCTTGCAGGACCTTAGGTACATATGGAGCTTGCACAGGGAGGAGCAGGTCGTTGTGGGATACGGATCGTAGACGATATTTGAACTTATAACTTACTTTGGGTTTTCATTATTATGCTTCCGCTACTTAAACAATGTTTGGTTATGAACATCAGTCATGTCAAGATGAATTACATTTTCCTACTTTTACACTTAAATACTATGTTTGATATGATTGATGGCTTGATCCTGGTCAGTCACGCTCCCAAGCGGTGATACTCCGCTGGTGGATTTTGGGGGTGTGACACTCCTCTTGTCATACTTCGGACCGTTCCATCATCATATCCACGGTTCATTTGACTCTCGTCGTCTTCAAATGCGAGTGTCCTTCAATTAAAACATTCACAAAAGTTAGTAACGCCAACTTCAATAATCGCCCGTATTATAATACAAGGCTCTTTCTACTATACGCGTCAACGCGCGTCTTTTCGTCAACTATATCAATCATTTTAATTGGGGTAACGTGTATCACACGATAGCCCTATGTGTTGTTTACAACACCTTAGCATGCTAAACTATTAACATACATGTACTTACCGGATTTGCGATCAAGCCTCGAACCGAACACCAATCTTTATTAAGAGCATAAGGTTTAAGTCCAAGCATGGTTTTCCCCGCCATACTTGAATCTCTTAAACCAAGGCTCTGATACCAACTTGTAACACCCTAGTTATTATTTAACGTTTATCTTATAATTTAAACTCATAATCATGTAATTACAGTCACAATTATACTGAAAATACGGGCTTGCTAAAAACTCTTTACAATTTAAGTGATATACATAATGTGATTTAATACGTCGTTTTAAATCAATGACAAAACAACGTTGCGGAAGCTTTGTTTAACGTGTGTTCGGTTCTTGCTTGACGCTTGATCTTCATCCGGGCTCTCGACATACACCTGTGTTCAAAACCAACTCAACAGTAAGTTTTGATAATTTAAATAACGGTACCAGACAAGATAAATGATAGGGGAAAGAAATCCCAAAGATAATCTCTTGATCCAAAACATTGAATTTCAAGTTTTCCTCCACCGTAACTTACGGTGGCACCGTAAGTTACGGTGGTCTCTGTTTAAGACTTTCCCCACCGTAACTCAGGGGGAGACTGCCGTAAAGAATTCAACTCCACCGTAACTTACGGTGACACCGTAAGTTACGGTGGTCCCTGTATTCAGCCTTTTTCCATTTGCCGCTTAATGACACGAAAACTTCCGTATCTTTCTATTCGTTAGTCCGTTTGACCTACCGTTTCTTCCTACGTGTTTGTAATTTGATTCTCCATCATATGGAGTTAAAATCCGACATTCGGCTTAACAAAATTTAAGACTTTTAAGTCTTCGGCTTATTACCCTTTATACCAAATATTGACCCGTTTATATATTTTATCAAACAAACGTATTTATTTGATTCCTATATTTCATACACTTCTTCAAATAAATGTTATATACCATATTAGGTTCTAATCATAGGTTTATTACACAAATTAAACCCGTTTTCGCTCGTATGCTTATTTTGACCCGTTAAGGATATTTAAGCACTTTAAAGCTTGAAATCGCTTTCCTTCTTTTCTAGCATCTTATTCCTACATTTCTTATCAAGAAATCTTCCACTACAACTATATGTGTGTGGATTTCAATGTGTATATCTATATGTTCCGATTTTTACCCTTCGGATTGCTATTTTACGGCAAGACTCAAATAGAGCTATTTGACTAACATATCACATCTTTCAACTTCTATACTTATTCTAAGTATTTACCTAGTCATAAAACTTGTTTCCAAACAACCTCTAAGGGTCGTTTGTTCCATTTAGCCTACAAGGGCGTTTTGGTCGATTTTAGTCCTTTTATGACGAAGGACTCTCCCTCAAATTATTCGACCAAAATAGCACTTTAACTACAACATAATTATGCGTACCTGGCCCAGATCAACAAGTAGACCTGGTTTATACCTCATTTTTATTATCACACCATCAATGATGACACAATTTTCCGACTTGCTAATCGGTCCTGTTAACATAAGACTTGACAACCACATTAGTCGATATTGTCAAATGGTGTTATCACCACCATTCGACCCGTTTGGACTATATGCCCAACATTATCTAGTTAATCAAAAACATCATTTTTTATTTCCAATTCATACATCCATCCCATCCCGGATTTTATAACCTTACCCTTTTTCTTTTACACTATTTTCTTACAGGTTCAACCCATTTCGGCTTACGCCATGGGTATCCCTTTAACCTTGATTTACATAAGTTGACACTTGACAAATTTCCATATTTCTAATATTATCGTTTTCACGTTTACAACGTATCAATAAACGGGTATTCTACATAAGTGTGTAAATTACACTTACCTCGCATCCACGCTACACTTTTCTTTCCGTACTTGCTCTGTTTGACCCGCTCCCTCCTCCAAGCTTTCACCTAGCTTGTCACGCGTCAAACTATTGTCAAACATTTACAAGGCGGTTGAGTTAGTCATTAACAATCACGACTATTCCACCTCACATATTTTCTATGCCGAAGCTACTATTCGGCTTCATGATTAGTTAACTTAACTTATCTAAAGTTAACTACTTTCAATCACATGTTTGCTACATTAAGTCTAAATCAACATAGTATTTAGAACTCTTATCACTTCATATCACGCATAATTGCCATATCATTCGAATACGCGTTTTCACTCTAAATTCAATACTTTGGTTCTCACTTAGGCGTTTCATCAAACACCTAGCGGGTCAGATTTTTATATCATCAAAACCAAGTTTATGACTTGTAATTATCATCTAAATTAACTTCAATTAAACAATTTTACACAAGTCTTAACATCCATATTTCTGAATTTTACTCTTAAATTCAGATTATGCTAGAACAAGATCATCAATTCTAGGGTTTATCAAGTTTTCTTCAAGTTCATTAATCACCTACAATGGTGATTATGAACTCTATAATTAACATGAAATCTTTTAACAAGATTTCACCTAGGGTTCATCCCTAGACACCATATCCCTTCTAATTTCATTCATGCATGATACAATCAAGCTCAATTTCAGTTTTTCACAATTAACCTAGAACTTGAGATGAATCAAAATACAAGAATTTTGCATACCTTGTGATCCCCTCAACAAGGTGGTCACTAATTCGTGCTTGGAAATCGATTTGGAGCTGATTTGAACCCTCAATCTGATCAATTTTGACATGCTCTTGAGTTTGGTGGGGAGCATATGTCGCCCCCTGTGTTCTTGTTCGACCAGGCCTCACAAATGAGGTGTTGGGTTTTGTTTTTAATTAAAATTGATAATATAAGTCTCAATTTTAACAACGTTGGCCCCTCTAATTTGATTAGTTAATTAAGTAGGGCACAACCTACTTATTTCCAACAATATTCCCCGCTTATTAACTAGGTTAAACATTCCTAATTAAATTAGTGGGTTTTGGGAATCTATGACAAAGTTTAGTTTAAGTCCCGTTAACTCGGGCCTTCTACAAATTTTATTTCCCCAACACATTCTTTTTCTCTTTTTATTAAATATTAGATTTAGTTATCTAAGTTCTAATATTTTTCTGGCTTAACTTTTACCACTAACGGTTCTTTAGCCGTCTTTTAGTGTTAACGTGGTTTGATTACCAAACCCGTTTTTGGGGTGTTACAAGTCTACCCCCCTTAAAGAGGTTTCGTCCTCGAAACCTTTTTCTTTCATAATTTATAGAGTTTAACTCCATGCATATGCTCTCAATAATCAATTGAGCATTGCTCATATTTTAATCGATTGTTAGTATTACCAGAAAATTATGGTAATACCTTTTTGGTTACAAAACATCCACGTCCCTCATTCGACATAATGCAACTTGAAATAACGTAATTTCGTTAGTTCTACTAGTTTAGTTAACTTAGCAATATCCATCGCTTTCATATACTATCGAATTCTTTATGAATCCACTACTTTGACTCGTCTAAAGGTCTTTAGTGAAATCTTTCACTTTTAACAACAATTTCTTTTGTATTCAAATTTATTCATTCGGTTCAGTTATACTGAATCTACCGCTTACAAGCAAACCAAATTCTTGATTTGAATTACTAACCTTATCTGGTCTCGATAACTAGACTTATTAGTCCAGTTACTTTTATCGCTCGCTTGGTTATGTGATTCTACCTCACATTGCATTTCATGACCGTGATTGTGTCACATCATGTTTAATTCATATCAACCTTTCATTTCCGAAAATACCACCTTTTCGAATATATTGTCTTGCACCTATCGATGTTAAGACCCATACACTTTAATATTTGTTATTTCCAAATTCGTCTTATAGTATTCATATTTGTTAAAACGTTGTTTCTTACTAAAACTGAATTTTAGTTTAACGTTTTTTTTTTCCTTTTAACTATGTCAATTACACATATTAAGGAAATTGACAACCCATAATTTATTCTTTTCCGTTCTCATTTTACACGGGGAATCATAACTGGTTCCCTTGCTTTACACTATTGACCCGTAGGTTCTTTCACTTAGCCTCATAGGCTATTTCTTTAAATTTTTCATCTTTTTAAGGTGAGACATTAACAACTCGTTTCCTTCTTTTTATGACCGAAGGGTCTTTTTGGTCCCGTAGACCTTAACACTGTGTTTAATCCCGTAGGTTATGATGATCCCGTAGATCATCTTTTATTCTTGTTTATATTCAAATGTATATATACATATATAGCTTCAAGGCATCTCTTATTATGTTTGGAATCATTTATTTTCGCTCTTGAACTTCAATTGACCTTGACCGTAGTCTAAAGCTTCATTTGTTTACTTCCGGACTAATCCTCCGACTTTATGACTTCTGATGTTATTTACACGTCAGTTTGTCCAAACCTTACCGTTACCCGGTTCATACTTATACTCCTTCACAACCCATTACCCGGGTCCTTCTATCTTATTGTTTTTAGCTTTCCAGTTTCACCGGTTTGCGTTTTCCTATTTTATCAAGCGTTATTCCTTAATTGACTCGTTTGACTCTTTTTGGGTGAATTTTCAACACTCATGAATGTCAAACTTCATTCTTTACTTAACCCGTCCAACTTTGAAATGGTTGAACGTAATTACCAAAATTTATGTTTGCGAAAATTCTTGTCATATTTTAGTCATGACTCATATTCCGAGTCTTTTGACTTTCTATTTCGCGTTCCTGTTTCTCAGTCTACGCATGCGTTTAAATTCTTACCCACCAACCGGGTGTTTTACCGAAGTCGTTATTATTGCAACCCTTACGGTATGCGTTTCACTTTTTTTTTTATTCCTACTTTGTTCTCAAATTTGGCGTTTTACAAAATTGGCCCGTTAAGAGTCATATTTGCATTCTCCGGGTTCGAGTGTAAGCACACCCCTCCCAATTGCAAACCTTAATCCGTTTACATTTATCTTTGTCCCTTCATTCGGGCTCATCATCTAATGTAATACGCTTCCGTCACCCGACTGTGCGTTTACATTATTATCAAATATTTTGCTCATTTGATTCATTTGGGTACTTTTAAGTTAGTCCCATTCACCCCGCCCTTACTACATCGGATGTAAACGTGTCTGTCATAAGAAGTTCATGGTATCATATGCCACTACTTACTTGGCCAGAGTAAGTGATTAACACATGACACACATGACCTTTTTATAGTTTTCACATCATGCCCTATGTAAGTAACGCCTCTATTTGTTTCTCTTGGAAACAATATCCCGAATACGTTTTCTATTCGGGTTTTTCCAAGTTTTTAATCTACATATGCAACTTTCAATTTCTACTTATTTGTTGCATATTACTATTTGTGCGGTTATTTAAAATGTGCACCTGGTAATGTTTGCCCCGACGGGTGTTCCTTGCCATTAACCTTGTTCGCGGTCGTTACGCAATTTAGTCCTCGGTGAGCATGCTCCTCTTGTCATACTTCGGACCGTTCCATCATCATATCCACGATTCATTTGACTCTCGTCGTCTTCAAACGCGAGTGTCCTTCAATTAAAACATTCACAAAAGTTAGTAACGCCAACTTCAATAATCGCCCATATTATAATACAAGGCTCTTTCTACTATACGCGTCAACGCGCGTCTTTTCGTCAACTATATCAATCATTTTAATTGGGGTAACGTGTATCACACGATAGCCC
Source organism: Helianthus tuberosus (assembly GCA_030545235.1). Taxonomy (NCBI): domain Eukaryota; kingdom Viridiplantae; phylum Streptophyta; class Magnoliopsida; order Asterales; family Asteraceae; genus Helianthus; species Helianthus tuberosus. Next base: position 116,242,514 of record CM060370.1, read on the forward strand.
TATGTGTTGTTTACAACACCTTAGCATGCTAAACTATTAACATACATGTACTTACCGGATTTGCGATCAAGCCTCGAACCGAACACCAATCTTTATTAAGAGCATAAGGTTTAAGTCCAAGCATGGTTTTCCCCGCCATACTTGAATCTCTTAAACCAAGGCTCTGATACCAACTTGTAACACCCTAGTTATTATTTAACGTTTATCTTATAATTTAAACTCATAATCATGTAATTACAGTCACAATTATACTGAAAATACGGGCTTGCTAAAAACTCTTTACAATTTAAGTGATATACATAATGTGATTTAATACGTCGTTTTAAATCAATGACAAAACAACGTTGCGGAAGCTTTGTTTAATGTGTGTTCGGTTCTTGCTTGACGCTTGATCTTCATCCGGGCTCTCGACATACACCTGTGTTCAAAACCAACTCAACAGTTAGTTTTGATAATTTAAATAATGGTACCAGACAAGATAAATGATAGGGGAAAGAAATCCCAAAGATAATCTCTTGATCCAAAACATTGAATTTCAAGTTTGCCTCCACCGTAACTTACGGTGGCACCGTAAGTTACGGTGGTCTCTGTTTAAGACTTTCCCCACCGTAACTCAGGGGGAGACTGCCGTAAAGAATTCAACTCCACCGTAACTTACGGTGACACCGTAAGTTACGGTGGTCCCTGTATTCAGCCTTTTTCCATTTGCCGCTTAATGACACGAAAACTTCCGTATCTTTCTATTCGTTAGTCCGTTTGACCTACCGTTTCTTCCTACGTGTTTGTAATTTGATTCTCCATCATATGGAGTTAAAATCCGACATTCGGCTTAACAAAATTTAAGACTTTTAAGTCTTCGGCTTATTACCCTTTATACCAAATATTGACCCGTTAATATATTTTATCAAACAAACGTATTTATTTGATTCCTATATTTCATACACTTCTTCAAATAAATGTTATATACCATATTAGGTTCTAATCATAGGTTTATTACACAAATTAAACCCGTTTTCGCTCGTATGCTTATTTTGACCCGTTAAGGGTATTTAAGCACTTTAAAGCTTGAAATCGCTTTCCTTCTTTTCTAGCATCTTATTCCTACATTTCTTATCAAGAAATCTTCCACTACAACTATATGTGTGTGGATTTTAATGTGTATATCTATATGTTCTGAGTTTTACCCTTCGGATTGCTATTTTACGGCAAGACTCAAATAGAGCTATTTGACTAACATATCACATCTTTCAACTTCTATACTTATTCTAAGTATTTACCTAGTCATAAAACTCGTTTCCAAACAACCTCTAAGGGTCGTTTGTTCCATTTAGCCTACAAGGGCGTTTTGGTCGATTTTATTCCTTTAATGACGAAGGACTCTCCCTCAAATTATTCGACCAAAATAGCACTTTAACTACAACATAATTATGCGTACCTGGCCCGGATCAACAAGTAGACCCGGTTTATACCTCGTTTTTATTATCACACCATCAATGATGACACAATTTTCTGACTTGCTAATCGGTCCTGTTAACATAAGACTTGACAACCACATTAGTCGATATTGTCAAATGGTGTTATCACCACCATTCGACCCGTTTGGACTATATGCCCAACATTATCTAGTTAATCAAAAACATCGTTTTTGATTTCCAATTCATACATCCATCCCATCCCGGATTTTATAACCATACCCTTTTTCTTTTACACTATTTTCTTACAGGTTCAACCCATTTCGGCTTACGCCATGGGTATCCCTTTAACCTTGATTTACATAAGTTGACACTTGACAAATTTCCATATTTCTAATATTATCGTTTTCACGTTTACAACGTATCAATAAACGGGTATTCTACATAAGTGTGTAAATTACACTTACCTCGCATCCACGCTACACTTTTCTTTCCGTACTTGCTCTGTTTGACCCGCTCCCTCCTCCAAGCTTTCACCTAGCTTGTCACGCGTCAAACTATTGTCAAACATTTACAAGGCGGTTGAGTTAGTCATTAACAATCACGACTATTCCACCTCACATATTTTCTATGCCGAAGCTACTATTCGGCTTCATGATTAGTTAACTTAACTTATCTAAAGTTAACTACTTTCAATCACATGTTTGCTACATTAAGTCTAAATCAACATAGTATTTAGAACTCTTATCACTTCATATCACGCATAATTGCCATATCATTCGAATACGCGTTTTCACTCTAAATTCAATACTTTGGTTCTCACTTAGGCGTTTCATCAAACACCTAGCGGGTCAGATTTTTATATCATCAAAACCAAGTTTATGACTTGTAATTATCATCTAAATTAACTTCAATTAAACAATTTTACACAAGTCTTAACATCCATATTTCTGAATTTTACTCTTAAATTCAGATTATGCTAGAACAAGATCATCAATTCTAGGGTTTATCAAGTTTTCTTCAAGTTCATTAATCACCTACAATGGTGATTATGAACTCTATAATTAACATGAAATCTTTTAACAAGATTTCACCTAGGGTTCATCCCTAGACACCATATCCCTTCTAATTTCATTCATGCATGATACAATCAAGCTCAATTTCAGTTTTTCACAATTAACCTAGAACTTGAGATGAATCAAAATACAAGAATTTTGCATACCTTGTGATCCCCTCAACAAGGTGGTCACTAATTCGTGCTTGGAAATCGATTTGGAGCTGATTTGAACCCTCAATCTGATCAATTTTGACATGCTCTTGAGTTTGGTGGGGAGCATATGTCGCCCCCTGTGTTCTTGTTCGACCAGGCCTCACAAATGAGGTGTTGGGTTTTGTTTTTAATTAAAATTGATAATATAAGTCTCAATTTTAACAACGTTGGCCCCTCTAATTTGATTAGTTAATTAAGTAGGGCACAACCTACTTATTTCCAACAATATTCCCCGCTTATTAACTAGGTTAAACATTCCTAATTAAATTAGTGGGTTTTGGGAATCTATGACAAAGTTTAGTTTAAGTCCCGTTAACTCGGGCCTTCTACAAATTTTATTTCCCCAACACATTCTTTTTCTCTTTTTATTAAATATTAGATTTAGTTATATAAGTTCTAATATTTTTCTGGCTTAACTTTTACCACTAACGGTTCATTAGCCGTCTTTTAGTGTTAACGTGGTTTGATTACCAAACCTGTTTTTGGGGTGTTACACTTGTGCCTTTCAAATTCAAGGATTTTAACTCGGCTAAACCGCTCAAGTTTAGCGGTACTGAAGGAGCAACTGGGCTTCTTCAATGGTTCGAGAGCATTGAGAATACTTTCCGTCACGAGCAGTGTCCTGACAATCGCAAGGTCGAGTTTTCTTCGAGTGTGTTTCAGAAGAGGGCTCTTACATGGTGGAACGGGGTTATGAGAGACCGTGGTGCAGAAGTTGCTCTAGCACAGACTTGGGCTGAACTTAGAGCTCTTATGATGAGGGAGTTTTGTCCTCGTCATGAACAACGAGCTTTGGAGAGGGAGTTTGATGACTTGAAACAGGACAGTGGCGAGTACAGGGCGTATACTGATAGGTTTGAGGAGTTGAGTCTGCTATGCCCAACAATGGTTACCCCACTCGACAAGGCTATCGAAAGGTACATCGATGGTCTACCTGACTCAGTACAAGACATCATTACTGGTAGTAACCCTACCACACGCCGTCAGGCGATCGAGTTAGCAGCGACATTGACTGAGTCGCAGGTTCGAAAGGGAAAACTGCACAAAAAGGGTGACAAGGGTAAGAAGCAGGCGTCTGGTAAAGAAGATAGCAAGAAAGGTCAAAACAAGAAGGGGAAGGATTCTAGTTCCTCAAGAGGGTCTAGGAAGCGAAAGGCTTCCCAAAATTTTGCTGTCACTGCCCAAGCTAACCAGGCAGCACCCAACCAACCCGCACAGCCTCCAGCAAAGAAGCCTTATGCAAGAAAATGCACCTTTGTGCAATAGATGCAACAGACACCATCAGCCGCAACTTCCGTACCATTTCTGTACTAACTGTGGGAAGTCGGGTCATCTTGCTGATGTTTGTCGTTTTGCTCAGAATCAGGCAGTTCAGAACCCGGCTCAACGAGTTGCTCAGCCTCCTGCTCAGCAACAGGGTCAAGCTGCACGACCACACTACCCTCCAGGTTCTTGTTACAACTGTGGGGATCTGACCCACTACCGTAATCAGTGTCCAAGATTGGTGAATGCTAACCCAAATTAGAATCAGGCTCAGGCTCGAGGTCGAGTCTTCAATATGAATGCACAAGAGGCACAAGCAGACAATGAAGTGGTGAACGGTACGTTCTTTATTAATAATCAGCCTGCATCTGTTCTTTTTGATTCGGGTGCCAATAAGAGTTTTGTGTCATTATCTTTTGAGCCATTGCTTCGCGTGTCTAGAACAAAACTAGGTAAACCTTTCACAGTAGAGGTTGCTAATGGTGAACCCATTGTTCTTCGCAACTGCCAGTTGAACCTCAACGACCATCTTTTTCATATTAACCTCACGCCTATGCAACTTGGAAGCTTCGACGTTATAGTAGGTATGGATTGGTTATCCAAGCATCGCGCAGAGGTAGTGTTTTTGAGAAGATTGTTCGTGTGCCACTTTCGACAGGCGAGATCCTACAAGTTCATGGTGAGAAACCTGCTGGTGGTCTCAAACTCATGTCCTGTTTTAAAGCTCGGAAGTATCTGCGAAAGAACTATGTGGCCTTTTTGGCACATGTTGTAGCAGATAATGGCAAAGGTAAATCTATTCAAGATATTCCTGTTGTTCGGGATTATTCTGAAGTATTCCCTGAAGAGTTACCTGGTCTACCTCCAGCACGCCAAGTCGAGTTCCGTATTGATCTCGTACCTGGTGCAAACCCCATTGCCAGAGCTCCATATCGTCTTGCACCGTCTGAGATGCAAGAGTTGTCTAAGCAGCTTCAGGAGCTCTCTGACAAAGGTTTTATCCGTCCTAGCTTTTCACCTTGGGGTGCTCCCGTTCTTTTTGTCAAGAAAAAGGATGGATCTTTTAGGATGTGTATCGATTATCGTGAGCTTAACAAGCTCACCATCAAGAATCGATATCCCCTACCTCGCATCGATGATCTCTTTGATCAGTTACAGGGCGCTTCTTATTTTTCGAAGATTGATCTGCGATCTGGATATCATCAACTTCGGGTGCATGAAGAAGACATTCCGAAGACAGCGTTCCGCACTCGTTATGGGCATTACGAGTTCACGGTCATGCCATTCGGTTTGACTAATGCTCCTGCTGTTTTCATGGACTTAATGAATAGGGTCTGCAAGCCTTATTTAGATCAGTTCATCATTGTTTTTATTGATGACATCTTGATATACTCTAAGACGCGAACTGATCACGAGCAACATCTTCGTCTTACTCTGGAACTCCTAAAGAAAGAACAACTTTTCGCCAAATTCTCCAAGTGTGAATTCTGGCTTAAAGAGGTTCAATTCTTAGGACATATTGTCAACGAACAAGGTATTCATGTAGATCCCTCAAAGATCAGTGCGATTAAGGATTGGGATACGCCTACTACTCCTACTGAGGTTCGTTCTTTTCTTGGACTTGCGGGTTATTACCGCCACTTCATTGAAAACTTCTCGAAGATTGCAGTTCCTCTAACTGCTCTAACTCAGAAGAACAAGCCCTTTGATTGGGGATTCAAACAAGAGGAAGCTTTTCAAAACTTGAAACAAAAACTTTGCGGCGCGCCTGTTCTGACTTTGCCTGAGGGCAATGATGATTTCGTCGTTTATTGTGATACATCTAAATTGGGTCTTGGCTGTGTTCTGATGCAAAGGAACAAAGTCATAGCATATGCATAGAGGCAGTTGAAGATACATGAGAAAAACTACACCACTCATGATCTTGAGTTAGGTGCAGTTGTCTTCGCTCTTAAGATCTGGAGACACTATTTGTACGGGACAAAATGTGTGGTTTTCACTAACCACTAAAGTCTTCAGCATATCTTCAACCAGAAAGAACTTAACATGAGGCAACGACGTTGGGTCGAGCTTCTAAACGACTATGACTGCGAAATTCGCTACCATCCTGGTAAGGCGAATGTCGTAGCCGATGCATTGAGTCATAAGGAACGTACTAAGCTTCATTGTGTTCGTGTTCAATCTGTTATTCAAGCTCGATCCAATATCCAAGCCCGCATTTCTCAGGCTCAACAAACTTGTGTTTCACAAGGTTTGATGGATAAGGAATTTCCTTATCACAAAACACCTGATCTTGAACTGAAGGACAATGGATCGTATTACTTCATGGACCGTTTGTGGGTCCCAAGCCAAGATAACCTTCGCACCTTGCTTATGGATGAAGCCCATAAGTCTCGTTATTCTGTTCATCCTGGCTCAGATAAGATGTATAAGGATCTTCGTATTCAGTATTGGTGGCCTGGTATGAAGAAAGACATTGCCTTATATGTATCAAAATGCCTTACTTGTCTTAAGGTTAAGGCTGAACATCAGCGTCCTTCTGGTTTATTGGTGCAACCAGAGATACCAGTTTGGAAATGGGAAAACATTACTATGGATCTCATTACTAAACTTCCGCGCACAAAGAAAGGTCATGATGCCATCTGGGTAGTTGTTGATTGTCTTACTAAGTCAGTGCATTTCTTGCCAATCCGTGAGGATTTTCCTGCTGACAAACTTGCTAAAATCTATGTGGATGAAATTGTAGCTCGACATGGTGTTCCTTTTAACATCATTTCTGACAGAGATGCTCGTTTCACTTCTCATTTTTGAGAACCATGCAATCTGCTATGGGGATCCAACTTAATCTGAGCACAGCTTATCATCCGCAAACGGATGGTCAATCTGAAAGAACAATCCAGACTCTGGAGGATATGCTTAGAGCTTGCGTGATCGACTTTGGTGGTAGTTGGGATTCACATCTTCCATTGATTGAATTCTCCTACAACAACAGTTATCACACCAGCATCAAAATGGCTCATTTCGAGGCTCTCTATGGTCGAAAATGTCGTTCACCAGTCTGCTGGAATGAGATCGGCGAGGCTCAACTTACTGGACCTGCCCTCATTTTAGAGACAACTGACAAGATTAAGAGAGTTCGTGATAACCTTCTGACAGCTAGAAGCCGTCAAAAGAGTTACGCGGACCCAAAACGCAAGCCCTTGGAATTTTAAGTCGGTGATCGAGTATTACTTAAGGTCTCACCTTGGAAAGGTGTGATCAGATTTGGAAAGAAAGGAAAACTTGCACCTAGATACGTTGGACCATTCAAGATCGTCGAAAGAATCGGTAAGGTAGCCTACAGACTGGAGTTACCTCCTGAACTTGGAAATGTTCATCCAACCTTTCACGTGTCAAATCTCAAGAGGTGTTTAGCTGATGAGAACCTCCATATACCGCTTGACGAAATTCGTGTCGATGAAACACTGAAATTTGTCGAGAAACCTGTGGAAATCATGGAACGTGAAGTCAAGTGGCTCAAACGCAAGCGCATTCCTTTGGTCAAGGTTCGCTGGGAAGCTAAACGTGGACTCGAGTTTACTTGGGAACGCGAAGATTAAATGAAGGCGAAATATCCGCATCTTTTCCCACGAGTTTCCTCTAAATAAATTTCGGGACGAAATTTCCACAAGTAGGGGAGACTGTAACATTTGTGCTTGTAATCATTGTGAACAGTTCGGTTATCAATAAAACAAAGTTATTTGATCCCAATGTTTGTTTATTTATGTTTGACATTTTTCATGTTTTGACTTTTGTGTAATTTCAAACTCTATATCACTTTCTGGAGAGTTATAAGCAAACTGATGCGTAAACGTACTCAGTTTAACGCGAAAAATACTCCGGAACATCAACATATGCTTAACATACCTTAAATAACCCTTACATAACTTAGAAATAAGTTTTGAAGGCTTTGGTATGGCAAAAACAAGTTAATTCGCTTACAGGGACTAAACTTGACAAACTGCGAAAGTATGCCAATTTGAACTGTAACGAACATTCCGGAACATTATCATAAGTTAAACATACCATAAATATCCTTTACATAGCTTAGAAATAGGCTTTGAGGGGTTCGGTATGCTAAAATAAACTTTTGGGTCATTCAGGGACTAAAAGCGTCAAAAAGTGCACAAGTTTGCATTTTCACGCATAACTTACGTTCTGAATACATCCGGACATCCAAAAATTTATGTAAGCACTAAAATATTTTATTTTAGTGTTTGGCATAAGAAAAATCCATTCGTCGCGCAATTTGGATCGTTTTTCGCGCTTATGCGCATTCCGTCGTAATTAAGCGAACATCGCGATCGTACGACCAAACGAACCAACATCCGGCATATTTTTGAGCATGTTTCATGTCCACAATGTTTAGGCATCATTTTAGGGCCTTAACGTTGGCTTAACGGGCCTTAAACGTGTCGGAAATGGCCTTAAAACACAACTGGGACCAAAACTGTCATTTCTGAAAGTTGTTTGCTGATCAGACAGGCCAGGCGGCCCGCGTAAACCCAAGGTGATACCTTACGCGGCCCGCGTCAGTTTCCCAGACCAGATTCAGTGAATTAAACTGCTGATTAACAGCCTTTCAAACCCCCAAAGGCCAATGCCACATGTCAAACTCTTGTGGTGGGGGCAAAATGAGTTACCACAACATTCCAACACATGTACGGATGAGATTTGATCACGTTATCCGAGAAACGATCCTAACGGTTCGAAGAATCCTATAAATACCCATCCATCCCCATTGCAAAACCCACAAGAATCTAATCTTAGAAGCTCTAAGTTGAAACCATTGTTTCATACCTGAGCTACTTGGATCAAGATTAGCTTTCGGGGACCCTTTGTAAGTGTTCCTTCGTTCTTTTATTGCTTTTCGAGTCCGAAAGTCAAACTTTGTTTGACTTTCTGCGTTGACCAGTTTATGGTCAATGCGAAGTTCGTTTGAACTTCATAACATGAGCGTAATCACGATGGTTATAGTCCCTAGTGACTATACCTACTGATTACCATGTTATCTAGGCTCAGTGACGAGCCGTAGTTTCGGCCAGAATACGTATTCTTGCGTGTTTTGTAACCAAACTACTTGTGGGTATCAAAACCGTTTGTTTTGATACCAAACCTGTTTTCTAAACTTAGTTAAGCATGTTCTAACATGCTTAGCTCGCCACTTTTAGTTTAGTGCTTATATAGGGTCGTAAGGTAAGCGATCTAAACAATCGCTTATACTTTCGAACCTGACCCGTTTGGTCGATCATTAGGATCCGACCAAGCACATTAGGTTACCATAGTATATAGGGAATAACCTTCCGAGGTTATACCTTATGGTCACGGCGTTTAGTTAGTTGTATGATAGGTAGTTTATATGCCTTAGGTAAATGACCAAAATGCCCTTTTGACACCAAAATTCATTTTAAGCATATGTAACATAACTTTTGGTATCTAAACTGATTTGGTAACAATGTTAGACATGTTAAGGCATATTTTACTTGTCATAGGGCTAGTTAGGCGTTCCGAACGCGTTTTACGCGAACGACGCGTTAAAGTAGCATAAGCTACCTAAACGGGTCGTAATGGGTCCTAAGCACTTAGGTTAGGTTTCATTTAGTATGTAGGCTTTGTTAAACCACATCACACGAGTCTCCATACTCGTTTGGTTTACGAACCCTCATCCTATCCAATCCTCCGATTTAGGTCCGGTATATTAAAATAGTTACTTATATTAGGTGCCGTTTAATTTCGGTAATCTCTAACATTGTTTGGTTGTTACTCAAGGACTACTGAGCAATCTCAAGTGAGTACATAGACCCCTCTTTTAGTGTTTTCCAAACTGTCACACCCCGACCACGTGTAACATACAAAACGTGGCGGAAACGTCGGGGAGTGTTGTAACAGAATTATTGTTTCATAACCATGGCATAAATAAATTTTGTTTTATTGAATAAATGAACTCATTGTTTTAATACAATCAAATAAATACAACTATGATCTTACAAGTTTTAAAGTTGCTAAGGCACGAGTCCATCCTAAATGTAGCATGTATCAACAATCATTGCAAAGCAGTACCTGAAACATGTGTAAAAATAGGTACGTCAGCATAAAAATGCCTGTGAGATACATAGGTTTTGTGAATATAGGATTCATGACTTATGTTTAAGAAAATGTTTAGTCATGAACCTTGTAATTTGCTTTGTCTTGTAAATCGTTTGAAAAAAAAAAAACAATAAGTTCAAATGATATGTATAAATAAGAGAATAATGTATGGTTAAATGAATAACCATATAAAATGAGTTTGTATAAGATAAGTTGTTTGTAAATAAATGTCTTGTGAAAAGTATGTTATTTGTATAAAATGTTATATGTCTCAAATTGAAATGATTCAGATAACGATACAATATGTAATACCATACAAACACTTATATATAGGAAGTACCAGCGGCGTATCCACCATGCTTGTATCATATTACACACGCCTCGTTACTTAATCACTTACTTAAACCAAACCAACAATGTAAGATGTCTATGTTTAAACCAATTGCCAAACGTATTGAATAATGCGTCAAAATGTTTATGTCAAGATGTAAGTCATGAAATGTATAACCAATGTCAATAATGTTTATGTGTCCAATGTAAATCATGTAATATGTAACCAAAATGATATGTATAAATAAATGTAAGGTTAAACGAATAACCTTATTTAGCATATTAAAAGTATACTTTGGATTTGTAAGTAACATATTAAACTATGTTTTGGTTTTGTAAATAACATATCAAAATATGCTTTGGATGATTAATAAAATATATGTTGGTTTTGTACAATACCACACATGAGAGTATATCAAACTATACTTTAAAAGTGTGATTTAAGAATTCATTCAGACCTAGTGCATCAAAATACACCTTTGAGACTATAAGGATACCACAAAGGAAATCCCTATTTGGATGGAGAAACAAATTGGTTTCAGACATTCCATGACAACAGGAATGGGGTGTCAAATCCTATAGCGCTATATCATACTAACAATCGGTCTGGTGAACATAAAATAAGTACAATTCAACATTTTATTTTATGTTCTTTGAGAAATCAGTGTTTAAACCATAGATAGTCATTTAGTTTGTCAAATGATAAGTAATAACATGTATAATCAATTATACTTTGAAATCATGAAAATAACACATAGGTACACATGCTTCACCCCAAAACAGTTTGGAAAACAGTAAAAGAGGGGAACTATGTACTCACATTGAGAGTGCTTAGGAGTCCTTGTGTAACAACCAAACAATGCTAGAGATCACGGATATCAAACGGCACCTAATATAGGTAGCTATGTTAATAAACCGGACCTAAATCGGAAGATCGGGTAGCATGAGGGTTCGTAAACCAAACGAGTATAGAGACTCGTGTCATATGGTTTAACAAAGCCTACATACTAAATGAAACCTAACCTAAGTGCTTTCGACCCATCGCGACCCATTAAGGTAGCTTATGCTACTTTAACGCGTCGTGCGCGTGAAACGCGTTCGGACCGTCTAACTAGTCCTATGACAAGTGTTATATGCCTAAACATGTTACATAATCAGTTATGTGGCAAAAAGTTTAGGTTACATATGCTTAATTACCAATTATACATGAAAAGGGTATTCTGGTAATTTACCTAAGGCATATAAACTACCTATCATACAACTACTCAAACGATGTGACCATAGGGTATAACCTCGGAAGGTTATTCCCTACCTACTATGGTCACCTAATGTGTTTGGTCAGATCCTAATGATCGACCAAATGGGTCGGGTTCGAGGTATAAGCGATTTATTAGATCGCTTACCCTACGACCCTAGACAACGTGGTAATCAGTAGGCATAGTCCCAAAGGACTATAACCAACGTGATTACACTCACGTTGCGAAGTTCAAACAAACTTCGCATTGACCATAAAATGGTCAATGCAGAAAGTCAAACAAAGTTTGACTTTCAGACTCGAAAGACTCGAAAAGCAATAAAAGAACGAAAGAATACTTACGAATGGTCCCCGAATGCTAATCTTGATCCGAGAATCTCAGGTATGAAACAATGGTTTCAACTTAGAGTTTCTAAGATCAAAATTCTAGTGGTTTTTGAAGTTGTGGGGTGGGGTATTTATAGTTTTCGGGTAACCGTTAAGATCATTTCATGGAAACCGTGCTTTAATCGTATCCGTACAAGTGTCGGAACCTTATGGTGGCTAAAATTGATCCTTATCAGCTGACTAAGCATGTGTGAATGTGTGGTGGAGGATTAAACAGCTGCAAACTGCTGTTAAATGCAGTTAATCTGGTCCAGAAGGCGGACGCGGGCCGCGTGAGGATTCTCAGAAACTGAGGCGGGCCGCCTGGCCTGCACAGATCAGAAAAAGTTTTAGAAATGACAGTTTCAGTCCCTGCACGTGTTTAAGGCCATTTCTGACACTTCTAAGGCCCGTAAAGCCAACTTTAAGGCCCTAAAATGATGCCTAAACATTGTGGACATGAAACATGCTCAAAAATATGCCGGGTGTTGGTTCGTTTGGTCGTACGAACGCGATGTTCGCTTAATTACGACGGAATGCGCATGAGCGCGAAAAACGATCCAAATGACGCAACGAATGGATTTTTGGCAAGCCAAACACTAAAGCATAATATAGTCATGCTTACATAAATTTTTGGATGTCCAGATGTATTCAGAACGTAAGTTATACACGAAAATGCAAACTTGTGCACTTTTTGACACTTTTAGTCCCTGAATGACCCAAAAGTTTATTTTAGCATACCGAACCCCTCAAAGCCTATTTCTAAGCTATGTAAAGGATATTTATGGTATGTTTAACTTATGGTCATGTTCTGGAATGTCTGTTACAGTTCAAATTGGCATACTTTCGCAGTTTGTCAAGTTTAGTCCCTGTAAGCGAATTAACTTGTTTTTGCCATACCAAAGCCTTCAAAACTTATTTCTAAGTTATGTAAAGGTTATTTAAGGTATGTTAAGCCTATTTCACTATTCCGGAGTGTTCATTGGATTAAACTGGTTATATTTACGCATCAGAGCGCGTATAACCCTCCAGAAAGCGATTTAAAGCTTAAAATCAAACAAGAGTTGATATGTGTAAAAGATACACATAATTTTACAAATCCCAAGTATGAAAAACAATATTTCATTGGTTTGGAATTTTTTTGATGGTTGAAGTGACACAGGTGTCACAGTCTCCCCTACTTTAGGAAATTTCGTCCCGAAATTTAATTCTAGAGGAAACTTGTGAAGACAACTTTGACGGTTTCGCCTTCTAATAGATCCATTGAACCCTTAAGTAAAACTCTGGGCCATGTTAGGATTCTTAGCGAATTTGTTAACCCTCAAAGTGAATTCCTTGTAGCAGTAAAACATGGAATTTTTGAACTATGGATAGACGAACGTTTCTTATGAAGACTTATCATAGGAAACTTGTGTGTGCTTGAAATCAGAATTGGGGAGTGTAAGATAAAATGACATCGGTCAAGGTCCAAGACTTCTCCCGTATCATTATTCTCGTCACTAAAGGTCTTAACACATGACAAAACTTCTTGTGGTTTCTATGCACTGAATTTCATAATTATGTAGGCCTCCATAATTACGTAATTCCTTGCATAGTCCGCACAGTTTATTTCAGAATGCGTAGAGGAAAAATCAATTGAATAAACATGAAGCGACTTAACTAGATCACCAAAGGATCTTTTTAACTAAATCAACGAACGATCTTTTTAACTAGATCAACATATGATCTTCTTAACTAAACCGTCGTACGATCTCCTTAAATAGACCACTTAAGGGATCTTTTCAATTATATCATCACATGATATTTCTAATCAGATTTTCAAAAACAATCTGTTTAACTAGACCACCCAAGGGGTCCAATTATAGAATAGTACTTTAAAACCCAAGGGACTTGACTACAACGTAAAAGTCCATTATGGATTTAAGATAGTAACTTTGGATATCCTACTATGAATCCTTCATATAAAATAGGGAAGATTCTACGAGGATTTGGATGGATCATATAACCACAAAGCATGTAAGAAAACACATAAGCACAAAATTAGTTAACTTGATTCTTTAATTCATTATCTTTGGGCATGGATATTTAAAACACACCAGGAATCCAATCAATGGATTTTATTTGGCACATTAACCAATTTCAAGGATCCATCTATAAAGATAGAAGGATTCTCAATAAAAGTTTGGCTTTGTTTCTTAAAAGAAACGAGTGTTTAAGGTTCTTGGGGAGATCACAAATATTCATAAAATGACAGAACCATACGAGTAGTTTGTCTTTGGGTTGACATCATAAGATTGTATCCAACGTTCACACAATCGTATCAGTTTTGCAAAAATAAAAACGACGAAATTTTATTTATATAACAACTGACTTGTCTTTAAACATCATAAGATAACAACCAAGGAAATAACAAAACACTAGTTGTTCACTGCCGCATCATTGTTCATGTTTGCCTCATTGATGTTAAACACTCGTCCACGTGCTGGAGGTGCGTTAACAAGCCTTGGGAAATTATTCCTGTAGTGGGTAAGGTCACCGCAGTTATAACATGACCCCGGAGGGAACCGTGTTTGAACAGCAGCAGGGTTTGCAGCAGCTTGATTTGCATAACAACAAACATTGATCAAATGTCCCAACCGCCCACAGTGGGTACATTTATAACACTGCTCTTGCTCCAAATGATGACGGTTGCACTTGTTGCACAAAGGTGCAGTACCAACATAGTTTTGCCTTTTGCGAGGTTGTGCTGGTTGGTTTGGTGCAACCTGTTTGTCTTGAGCAGTTACAGCGCAGTTTTGAGAGGCTTTGCGCTTCTTCTTCTTGGACACCTCAGCATGTTCTTCCTTTGGTTCAACTTGAGCAGTTTTGTCAGATGGTCTTGAGTCGCCTTTCCGAAACAGCTTACGCTTCCTGATGTGGGATTCAGTTAGAGTGGCAGACAATTCAATGGCTTGTCTGACAGTAGTAGGGTTGCTGCCAGTAACAATATCCTGAACTAGGTCAGGAAGACCATCAGTATATTTCTCGATCGCTTTATCCACAGGAGTAACCATAGCAGGGCACAAAAGGCTCAATTCTTCATAACGGTCAGTATAGGCTCGATGCTCGCCACTGTCTTGCTTCAAATCATCAAACTCCCTCTCCAAAGCTCGCAGTTCATGACGAGGGCAAAACTCCTTCATCATAAGAGCCCTAAGTTCAGCCCAAGTTTGGGCTAAAGCAACCTCAGCACCACGGTCTCTCATCACCCCGTTCCACCATGTAAGAGCCCTCTTCTGAAATACACTGGAAGAAAACTCGACCTTGCGATTTTCAGGACACTGAACATGACGGAAAGTATTCTCAATGCTCTCGAACCATTGAAGAAGCCCAGTTGCTCCCTCAGAACCACTAAACTTGAGCGGTTTAGCTGTGTTAAAATTCTTGAAATTGGATGGAGCATTGTTGTTGTTGATGGCTTGCATCATTTGAGCATAAAGATTTGGGAAGGCAGCAGCCATTTGCTGCGCGATGATTTCCGCCAGTTCGGCATTCGCCATCTGATTGTCGCGTCGAGGAGGCATTCTAAAAGAGGAAACATGAAAGGAAACGAGTGAGAGAAATAGACGAAAAGAACGAGATGAAACAAATCTGATGAAAGCAAGGATAGTGGTCATTTGTTTGTTACTACAAAGCAACGAACGACACACAGTGACTAATCAAAGTAAATGGGTCAAAAATAATGTATCGCGAAGACATGCTCGCCTATAAGTGAACACTCATCCCAAGAATTCCCAGGTAAGCACAACTGGTCTCGCGTCTGATGAGATGTATACGAAGTGCTTGCCTAGACAGAAAACCCAGAATACAGGCATTCACCCTTCCAGTTTGCACGTGTTCACATTATTTAAAACCCAAAACCTTGACGAGATTTTTGAAAATTCAAAGGGGTTCAAAACCATATAACAGAGGGTCCAAAACCTTATAATAGAGGGTTCAAAACCAAGTAATCAATCATCCTAGAACAGATGATTAGTTTTCAAAGCGGTTTCGAAAATTATGTTCTTGTTGTGGTAGTCGCCTAAGGATAGGTGACGGTATTGTTTTATGACTAAACGCAAGTAAACTCGCGTTAGGGTCCTAAGAAGGTTATAGACTAGGTCAAAGCATTACTAATAACCTAATTCCCTATAACCATTGGCTCTGATACCAACTTTTCTGTCACACCCCGACCACGTGTAACATACAAAACGTGGCGGAAACGTCGGGGAGTGTTGTAACAGAATTATTGTTTCATAACCATGGCATAAATAAATTCTGTTTTATTGAATAAATGAACTCATTGTTTTAATACAATCAAATAAATACAACTATGATCTTCCAAGTTTTAAAGTTGCTAAGGCACGAGTCCATCCTAAATGTAGCATGTATCAACAATCATTGCAAAGCAGTACCTGAAACATGTGTAAAAATAGGTACGTCAGCATAAAAATGCCTGTGAGATACATAGGTTTTGTGAATATAGGATTCATGACTTATGTTTAAGAAAATGTTTAGTCATGAACCTTGTAATTTGCTTTGTCTTGTAAATCGTTTGAAAAAAAACAATAAGTTCAAATGATATGTATAAATAAGAGAATAATGTATGGTTAAATGAAAAACCATATAAAATGAGTTTGTATAAGATAAGTTGTTTGTAAATAAATGTCTTGTGAAAAGTATGTTATTTGTATAAAATGTTATATATCTCAAATTGAAATGATTCAGATAACGATACAATATGTAATACCATACAAACACTTATATATAGGAAGTACCAGCGGCGTATCCACCATGCTTGTATCATATTACACACGCCTCGTTACTTAATCACTTACTTAAACCAAACCAACAATGTAAGGTGTCTATGTTTAAACCAATTGCCAAACGTATTGAATAATGCGTCAAAATGTTTATGTCAAGATGTAAGTCATGAAATGTATAACCAATGTCAATAATGTTTATGTGTCCAATGTAAATCATGTAATATGTAACCAAAATGATATGTATAAATAAATGTAAGGTTAAACGAATAACCTTATTTAGCATATTAAAAGTATACTTTGGATTTGTAAGTAACATATTAAACTATGTTTTGGTTTTGTAAATAACATATCAAAATATGCTTTGGATGATTAATAAAAATATATGTTGGTTTTGTACAATACCACACATGAGAGTATATCAAACTATACTTTAAAAGTGTGATTTAAGAATTCATTCAGACCTAGTGCATCAAAATACACCTTTGAGACTATAAGGATACCACAAAGGAAATCCCTATTTGGATGGAGAAACAAATTGGTTTCAGACATTCCATGACAACAGGAATGGGGTGTCAAATCCTATAGCGCTATATCATACTAACAATCGGTCTGGTGAACATAAAATAAGTACAATTCAACATTTTATTTTATGTTCTTTGAGAAATCAGTGTTTAAACCATAGATAGTCATTTAGTTTGTCAAATGATAAGTAATAACATGTATAATCAATTATACTTTGAAATCATGAAAATAACACATAGGTACACATGCTTCACCCCAAAACAGTTTGGAAAACAGTAAAAGAGGGGAACTATGTACTCACATTGAGAGTGCTTAGGAGTCCTTGTGTAACAACCAAACAATGCTAGAGATCACGGATATCAAACGGCACCTAATATAGGTAGCTATGTTAATAAACCGGACCTAAATTGGAAGATCGGGTAGCATGAGGGTTCGTAAACCAAACGAGTATAGAGACTCGTGTCATATGGTTTAACAAAGCTTACATACTAAATGAAACCTAACCTAAGTGCTTTCGACCCATCGCGACCCATTAAGGTAGCTTATGCTACTTTAACGCGTCGTGCGCGTGAAACGCGTTCGGACCGTCTAACTAGTCCTATGACAAGTGTTATATGCCTAAACATGTTACATAATCAGTTATGTGGCAAAACGTTTAGGTTACATATGCTTAATTACCAATTATACATGAAAAGGGTATTCTGGTAATTTACCTAAGGCATATAAACTACCTATCATACAACTACTCAAACGATGTGACCATAGGGTATAACCTCGAAAGGTTATTCCCTACCTACTATGGTCACCTAATGTGTTTGGTCGGATCCTAATGATCGACCAAATGGGTCGGGTTCGAGGTATAAGCGATTTATTAGATCGCTTACCCTACGACCCTAGACAACGTGGTAATCAGTAGGCATAGTCCCAAAGGACTATAACCAACGTGATTACACTCACGTTGCGAAGTTCAAACGAACTTCGCATTGACCATAAACTGGTCAATGCATAAAGTCAAACAAAGTTTGACTTTCAGACTCGAAAGACTCGAAAAGCAATAAAAGAACGAAAGAATACTTACGAAGGGTCCCCGAATGCTAATCTTGATCCGAGAATCTCAGGTATGAAACAATGGTTTCAACTTATAGTTTCTAAGATCAAAATTCTAGTGGTTTTTGAAGTTGTGGGGTGGGGTATTTATAGTTTTCGGGTAACCGTTAAGATCATTTCATGGAAACCGTGCTTTAATCGTATCCGTACAAGTGTCGGAACCTTATGGTGGCTAAAATTGATCCTTATCAGCTGACTAAGCATGTGTGAATGTGTGGTGGAGGATTAAACAGCTGCAAACTGCTGTTAAATGCAGTTAATCTGGTCCAGAAGGCGGACGCGGTCCGCGTGAGGATTCTCAGAAACTGAGGCGGGCCGCCTGGCCTGCACAGATCAGAAAAAGTTTTAGAAATGACAGTTTCAGTCCCTGCACGTGTTTAAGGCCATTTCCGACACTTCTAAGGCCTGTAAAGCCAACTTTAAGGCCCTAAAATGATGCCTAAACATTGTGGACATGAAACATGCTCAAAAATATGCCGGGTGTTGGTTTGTTTGGTCGTACGAACGCGATGTTCGCTTAATTACGACAGAATGCGCATGAGCGCGAAAAACTATCCAAATGACGCAACGAATGGATTTTTGGCAAGCCAAACACTAAAGCATAATATATTCATGCTTACATAAATTTTTGGATGTCCGGATGTATTCAGAACGTAAGTTATGCGCGAAAATGCAAACTTGTGCACTTTTTGACACTTTTAGTCCCTGAATGACCCAAAAGTTTATTTTAGCATACCGAACCCCTCAAAGCCTATTTCTAAGCTATGTAAAGGATATTTATGGTATGTTTAACTTATGGTCATGTTCCGGAATGTCTGTTACAGTTCAAATTGGCATACTTTCGCAGTTTGTCAAGTTTAGTCCCAGTAAGCGAATTAACTTGTTTTTGCCATACCAAATCCTTCAAAACTTATTTCTAAGTTATGTAAAGGTTATTTAAGGTATGTTAAGCCTATTTCACTATTCCGGAGTGTTCGTTGGATTAAACTGGTTATATTTACGCATCAGAGCGCGTATAACCCTCCAGAAAGCGATTTAAAGCTTAAAATCAAACAAGAGTTGATATGTGTAAAAGATACACATAATTTTACAAATCCCAAGTATGAAATACAATATTTCATTGGTTTGGCATTTGTTTGATGGTTGAAGTGACACAGGTGTCACACAAACATTTTGGGGTGAAACACATGTGCCTACTTGTTACTTTCATGCTTTTCCATGTTTCCACATCATATACTTGCTATGTTCATTAGTACATTTATAGTACATGATTTCATTGTATTATGCTATGTATGCCCATTGTGTGCATACTTAGTACATCGTTTTACATTACATTTCATGCTATGTACGCCCATTGTGTGCATACTTAGTACATCGTTTTACATTACATTTCATGCTATGTACGCCCATTGTGTGCATACTTAGTACATTGTTTTACATTACATTTCATGCTATGTACGCCCATTGTGTGCATACTTAGTACAACATTTTACATTACATTTCATGCTATGTACGCCCATTGTGTGCATACTTAGTACATTGTTTTACATTACATTTCATGCTATGTACGCCCATTGTGTGCATACTTAGTACATCGTTTTACATTACATTTCATGCTATGTATGCCCATTGTGTGCATACTTAGTACATCATTTTACGTTACATTTTATGCTATGTGTGCCCATTGTGTGCATACTTAGTACAATTGTTTTTCATCACATGCTTACATTTTGGGTATGACATTTGGTTTGTTCAAATGGGACAATATACATTCATTAACATTGATCACGCCGTTCGTTAGTAGGTAGTGGTACCATAGGACTTGACAACTCCCGTTCCTGAACCCTAGGTTTGTTTGGGTGGAAGGAATGACCGAATTCGATAAACAATAGCACAGATAGACCTTTAATTTGTTTAAAGGTCTATCACCACAGTCACAAGGCTTGGATGTATGCATTTTCACAATACCGCATAGATGTTTGTATCAGTATAGCATGCAATTGTTCCACAGAACATAACTTTGACTTAAATTATGTTTAATTCAATACCTTGTTTTTGTGCATTTTACCTATGGTTTAGTTGATATATTTCACATGCCATACATGATATTTTTGGATACACATTATACGATTTACATTAAACATAAACATTTTGACATTGATATACACATTTGGTCATTCACATTAGACATGGACATTTTGATATGGTTTACACAATAACACTTGACAAGTGATTTATACATGAACAATGTACATTGGTGGTTGGTTTGGGTAAATGGTTTGAGTAACGAGGCGTGTGTAATATGATACAAACATGGTGGATACGCCGTTGGTACCTCCTATATATAAGTGTTTGTATAATATTACATATCGTAGCGTTATTTAAATCATTTCAATTTAAGACATATAACATTTTATACAAATAACATACTTTTCACGAGACATTGTTTTACAAACAAACTCATCTTACATGGTTATTCATTTAACCTTACATTTATTTATACATATCATCTGATCTTATTGTTTTTCAAACGATTTACAAAACAAATCAATTTACTAGGTTCATGACTAAACTTTATTAAACATTTTCTTAAACTTACAAGTCATGAATCCAAATTTCACAAAACCTATGTATCTCACAGGCATTTTTATGCTGACGTACCTATTTTCACATGTGTTTTCAGGAGCTGTTGCTTAGGACAATGATTGTGACACTAGGGCGGACATGTGCCTTAGAGACATAAAACGAAGATAGACTTAGTTTAATTATGTTTTGTACTCCTTGTTTCCTGTTTAAGACAATGTAACTCTTATGTTGATAAATAAAATACAACTTTGAATGCCATGGTTATGAAACAATTAATTCTGTTACAACACTCCCCGATGTTTTCCGCCACGTTTTGTATGTTATACGTGGTCGGGGTGTGACAATGATTACCCATAACATGTCGTGACCTCTAGAGGTCCTGGGTAACTTCGTAATGGAGTACATCGATATTTGTTCCCATTTTCAAACTGGAATCTTGGGTTGTTGTACCAATCCCGAGGGATTTTGCTACTCGGCTTTGACTTTCGCATAAGTCAAGCATTCTTCGACATAAGTAGCGATATCACTTTTGAGGTTAGGCCACCAATAGTATTCTTTCAATACTTAGGCCTATGTGCTTCCTCAAAATATCATCTCGAAGGCCGCCAAAGAATGGAACCCATTTTCGACCCATAAGGTATAAAGTTCCATCTTCTCTCGGCGCTAATTGTTTCTTCATGCCTCGAAGTGTTTCTTCTTGAATATGCTCTTCTTTGAGCGCTTGTGAATCATCTTCTCTAATGCTTGAACTCTCAGTGTTCTAACTCGTTCCTTGCGGCTCAAGGCGTCCGCTACAACGTTCGCCTTGCCCGGATGGTACTTTATTTCACAATCATAGTAGTTCAGCAATTTAATCCAACGTCGTTGACGCATCTTTAGTTCTTTTTTATTGAATATATGTTGAAGACTTGTATGATCCGTGAAAATTGTACATTGAGTATCATATAAATAATTTCGCCATATTTTCAAAGCGAATACCACCGTACCTAACTCGAGGTCGTGAGTGGTATAGTTCTTTTCATGAACTATCATTTGACATGATGCGTACGCGATAACTTTCTCCCATTGCATAAGTACGCAACCCAATCCTTGATGCGAAGCATCACAGTAAACTATGAAGTCATCGGTACTATCGGGTAGTGATAAGATTGGTGCATCGCACAACTTATCCATGAGAAGTTGAAATGATTCTTCTTGTTTCCCGATTGGGTGAGGGAGGTTAGCGGTTGAGAAAATTTTAAAAAAAATTCTCTATAAATCTCTGATAGTACCCTGCTAATCCCAATAATTGTCGGACTTCAGTTGGAGTCTTGGGCGCTTCCCAGTTCTTAATTGCTTCGATCTTCGAGGTGTCTACTTGAATGCCTTTCTCGTTCACTATCTGCCTGAGAAATTGTACTTCACGAATCCAAAACTCGTATTTGGAGAATTTTGCATAAAGTGTCTCCTTCTTGAGTAGTTATAAAATGGTTCTCAAATGTTGTTCGTGCTCGTTTGCCGATCGTGAGTATATCAAAATGTCGTCAATGAACACTATGACGAATTTGTCGAAGTATGGATTGCACACGCGGTTCATTAAGTCCATGAAGACCGCTAGTGCGTTCGTTAGACCAAAAGGCATAACGAGAAACTCGTAATGACCATAACGAGTTCGAAAAGTTGTTTTCAGTACGCCTTCCTCTTAAATTCGTAATTGGTGATACCCCGATCGTAAGTCTATCTTGGAGTAGAAGCTTGACCTTGCAATTGATCGGATAAATCACCAATCCTCGATTGTGGATACCGATTCTTGATGGTGAGTTTATTCAACTCTCTGTAGTCGATGCACATTCTGAGTGTTTTATCCTTCTTCTTTACAAACAAAGCTGGAGCTCCCCAAGGCGAGAAGCTTGGTCTAATGAACCCTTTATCCAACAACTCTTGAAGTTGTATGAATAACTCTTGCATTTCAGAAGGTGCTAATTGATATAGATATTTGGTTATGGGTGCGGTTCCCTGTACCTAGTCACTATGAAACTCGATTTGTCGATATGGTTATAGTCCCGGCAAGTCTTCAGGAGAGACTTCAGGAAACCCTTTTACCACGGAATATCTGCCAGCTTCAGCCTAACGGCCTTCTTGTCGACAACATGTGCCAGAAAGGCAACACAACCTTTCCATAAGCACTTATGTGCCTTCATGCAATTGATGATCCGCAATGGTGTGTCGTGCTTCTCTCCGTTAATAACAAGTGTCTCTTTGTTCAGTGGTGGTAGGCGAATGACCTTCTCATGACAAAAGACTTCGGCTTGGTTATCGGATAACCAATCCATGCCAACCACTACGTTGAAACTACCCAACTCAACGGGTAAGAGATCGATACTGAATCTTCGCTCGCCAAGTTCCAAGGAACATCCTCTAACAACTTTCCCTGACTCAACTAGTTTACCGTACGTCCATTCTATAGAATGGGGGGACGTCTAGCTTACTTGGCTCTAGGCCAAGTACATTTTAAATTCTGTATGGCGAGGACTTCACTGTAAAGTTTTAGGAACCCTATGTTTAAATGTAGGATAACCCAATCCCTAATTGTAGCTAGGACAATCCCGTCCCTAGCCATGAAACTCATGTATGTGAAATTTTGAGATGAAGCTAAAATTGGCACCAGTATCAAATAACATGGATGTGAAATGTTGGTTGATTGGAAACGTGTCGAGTAACTACTGTTTGAGTGATTGAGGTAGGGTGGGATGATGCGGTCATGCCTCAGATCTCCGGGCTAAATCCCATATGTAACGCGTAATGCGTTTGAATTCGGGTGTTACGTAGTACGGAAACAACCCTTGAGATATCGTGAAAGCCTCGAGTGTAACCAACAACATTGGCTCTACTCATGATCGAGTTCTAGAATTTTGTTTCCAACCTTTGAATTTAAATCAGTGAGCAATACTCTTCTCGTATAAGATCCTTGAGTTCTTTCCCTGACAACCTCTTCACTGTATCCCTTCCTAGCGTTTGTACCTGGAGATTCCACCAAGTTAAGGTTGCATTCAGCAGGAGACTCTCTGTGTATCTAATTGTGTACTCAGGAATGCGTTTCCTAGTATGACTAACTGACTTCATTGTCTTTATGTGGCAGACAGAACCTACCGCACCTCTCGTATTAACGAGGTCTTGCCGCTTACAGTCCGAAAAGTCTTAAAATTAGGGCCTTGTGTGGTCGCATCTTCTGGTGTGGCATTGCTACTCATTCCCGATCCATCGGGATTTGAATCACTTAAACTACCAGTACCACCAGTACCGTCACTAGTTTCGTCCCGATTAACCTCATGTTGTGCAATTTCTGCACCCTCGTGTTGTTCCATAAGAACTTTAGTTCAGCTTTAATCAGTGAGATGTTGATTAGTTAACCCCTTTTTGGGTGTAGACCATCCTCCTGGCGCCATGATCTTTTTAATATACAACATTAAAAGAATCTAGACATATATTTTGGATAAATATAGCCTATCATGTGACCAAGAATGAAGGATGCAATAGGTCATGGAAACCTCTAGATTGCATTGTTCATACATGTTCGAATAAATGATAATGTGGATAACCGAAACCAAAATGTGCAGTGCCTCTTGCGTGTATTGGACATATGTCTAAGTGGGAAACGAAATAATTTGTTGAGGAGGGGAAACCAACCAGTGGCCTCCGTCCCTATAGTATGCATTCTATACTACAAAGGCTTTGATCATCCGAAGTAGAGAAATTCCTTTATCATACTTGCCCATGTGACGAATATGGTAATAGTGCTTGAGCTTCACGAGCTCCAACAAGATCATTAAGATCTTCATAGATGTCGAATAGAATGCAATGAGGGAGTTGTAGCATGGCTCATGCCATACTATCCCTTTGGATAGGACAAATGTCAAATGACGGAATTTATTGTATTCATTTCCAATAAGTAAGATAAGGTGCCATAGACACCAAGGAACCAACTCATGTACAAGAATTCTAGAATGTTGAGGAAAGATCCTCCATGAGTGGTTAACAAGTTTTGTTTGTTTAGATGACTAGTCTCGAATAACTCGTGTTGTAGATCGAATGTTAGGTTCGAACAATACGTATCGTCTTCCTGTATTGTATTGTAGGGTGTTATAGTAACCATCTCGGTTAGTGTTCTACTGGATAGAAACTTGAACACTTAAGAATTTTGAATGGATAGTGATCATTAGCTTGACCCTCAGAGTCCACCAGAATTTCCATGCACTACAAGTTGTTCTTACGTGGGCCCCCGTAATAATAAATTGTCTTGCATGGTCACCCTAGCATTCTCTCGTTCAGAGCAAGCGATCAGTCAGAGAGAGGACACTATTGTCTATATACCTTCAACATAGAAGGAAACTTCGTGATAGTTCACGTGTCAACGTCCGTTGTCATTACTCGCAGAACGGCACGACGTTAAAATGAAATAAAAACAGAGAGAATTTGTAAAGATAACAACTGGAGAGGCACCTTTAAGATGAGTACTTCATCTTCCTTGTCTCGACAAGACTGTCATCAATTATGATTTGTATGAGCCACAGAGACCTCGTCCCACTAATGGAGTTGTTGTCCAAGGCTTCCACCTCCGCCTCATCGTCACTACTGAAGTCAGGCATCTCAGCATCCGCGAGAAAGCAACCATCTTCCACATGATCAATACTTTATGGTCTCACTTAGGAAGCACGTTCGTCATAAGCTCCGCAATAGACATGAGGTCGATATTCTCAGGGAAGATGTATTGTATAAAATATGTTACGTTTGAAATAGAGCATCATATCTTATGTAAAAGATGTCGTGTCTTAACCATGTTATGTGTGTCAAGGATGACATTGGAATTCGAAGTCGAAGGCATTTCGTTCTTGCCAAGATGTTTCGTACAACACATATATAAATGATTTGCATATATAATCATATAAAATCCTATCTAACAAGGATTTCTATCGTGTATAAGTTGAACTTGTAAACTATTTATAATGCATAAACTGATAACGTAATGTGTTGTAGGCACATAGTCTATTAATGTAATGTGTCTATTTCTCACAGACTTTACCCATGGTAATGTCCTCGCTTGATTTATGTGAAATGATTTTTTGTTGTAGTGGACCTTGAAAAATGTTTATGCAATGAAAACCTTTTGACCTGTCCAATTTTATTTATAATATGTTCAACATGAACAAGAGGTTTTTGTGAGAGGTCCCTAGTGATTGTAGACTTAGACTGGAGAAAGAATCCTGGTTCACTACAATCGATGCTCTGATACCAATCTGTCACACCCGCTCATAGCGGAAGCGCGAGGTGTGATCTGATCGGTTCTCATTGCATAACAATATAAGTGAACATACTAAATGAATAAAAACAAGCTCCAATGTCATTGTCGTAATCATTTCAAAAGAACGCAACATAAGTTAAATGTATTGGTTACAAACCATCAAATGAAAATAAGTTGTCATCGTTTTATACATCAAAATGTAAGTCTCAAAATGTCAAGGCTTTTACCACTATATCACCGCAAAGAGGCGGTATATAACGGGCAAACCCTTCAAATGGTGGCATGGAGTCTTGATACTTGCTTTCCTTGACTGAAATGTCCGTATGGTCCACTAATTTCCTGAAATACATGTTAAGTTGGAAAACATCAACAAAAGTTAGCGAGTTCATGCAGTTTAGTTGTATGAGATGTATTTGTAAAATGTGAGTTGTATAAAATGTATCTGTAAAATGTGAGTTGTATAAAATGTATCCATAAAATGTGAGTTGTATAAACTGTATCCATAAAATGTGAGTTGTATAAAATGTATCTGTATGTAATGATGTAGTATGTAAAGCGTCAATGAAATCGTTGATCATTAATGTTTCGCGAGGACATTAATATGTGTGACGAATTAGGAAGCAATCCAAACCTAGACGATTTCATGTCGACAACTATCGACTGGGACACAAACGCACTCTTCTGTATGGGTCGACGACCAAGAGTGGGGCTCGCCAATACCCATTAGATCTAACCCTCTGTACCTAGGTCCAAACTGGATTAATGGTGCTTAGATGTATGACCCTAATCGCACATGATCTAAGGTGTTTCATTCCATGACTTAACATACAATTGAACATGTATTTTCCCCAATAGTTGTAAAGTTGTAAAGCATTTAAAATGAATAAGGGACATGAACTCACAGAATCGCGTCCGTGAATAGAAGTAACTATGATCTCACGTGCGGTCGTCCTGAATAGTGTTGCGACCTACAAATGTTCTTATATTTGTTAGACACTTCGGTCTTTATAAATGACTTGAGTACAAGTCTTGTGTCTTGAATGTGTGTAAGACTTGTATGTCTTTGTTTTTCGTTAAACTGTGTATTAGATGTATGATTTGTTAAACTGTTATATATATATTTCACCAAATATATATATATATATATATATATATATATATATATATATATATATATATATATGTAATCTTGTATCTTGTGAGTTGTATCATCGGGTCTTGTCTTCTTGATTTCGTGTCTTGTATAAGTAAATTGTATAATTGTATTTTTATCAATTATATGTCATTGGGCTTAGCCCAAGAATTTATGTTATTGGGCCCAAATAGTGTTGGGCCTAAATAGTGTTGGGCCTCAATAGTGTTGGGCCTCAATAGTGTTGGGCCTAAATAGTGTTGGGCCTCTATAGTGTTGGGCCTCAATAGTGTTGGGCTTAAATAGTGTTGGGCCTAAATAGTGTTGGGCCCAAATGTTATTGGGCTTAATGTTATTGGGCCTTTGCCCATATGTTTGGTTTTGGGCTTAGCCCATGAGTCTTGATATTGGGCTTAGCCCATGTATTTATGTTAAGCCCAATTAGGATGATAAGCCCAATTATATAACATAAGCCCATATGTAAAATAAGCCCATTTGTTATAAAAGAAGCCCATGTGTTAAAAACATATTCTTTCATTTTTTTAAAAGTTACTAACTATAGGCTTTTTAATTAAAAGAATACATAGTAGTTTTTATAAGTTTCAAAACATCCAGATATTGTTGTCGGTGATTTGTATGTATTCGTGTCGAAAGATCGCCTAAACGTCGTAGTAACTCCTCGGAATGGCGATATGTTCATAGATTCATCTGTCGTCCGTTTTGACCATAAGTTGTGTCCGAAAGCTCGGAATGTCCGTAAGTGTGTTTTAAGGCGTGTTTACATGTAGTCTTGTAAGACTTTAGTCGAAATGTACATTGTGTTTATTTGTACCATTGTATTCAAGTTCCTAGTTATCATACATATAACTAATACAAACAAATAACACATAGCACATAAGTTGTTAAGTTAACTAAATATATACTTTCTCAAAAATATATATTTATATCAAACTTTACTTTTATAAAAACTATTCTTTAAAATCTTTTTAATCTAATAAAGATTTTGTCGAAAATAATAGTTTTTATAACTTATGATTTTTAAGAAAAATTGGCCATATTTTATTAGAAATATGGACTTTTCCATGTTTAATAAAACATATCTTTTTCTTATAAAATCACCAATAATCTTCTCATATTTTTCTTAATAAAAACATATGAGATTTATAACTTAAACTTAACAAGATGAACTCATACTCATGTAGGGTTTTGGTACGATCTTTACATATGTTTACTAGTTCAAAAATCATACTTTACTTCTAGTTTTAACAAGCTTTTTATAAAAACCCATCTTGTATGTTTCTTTTTATAACTTTGTAAAAGTATTATTTTTGGTTAAAAACCCTACATACTTTAACAAAATCAAAGATTATGATCATTCATCTAAACATTTATGTTTAACAAAACCCTTAAACATTTTCATGTACACTTGTTAGATTATGTCCGTTAAAGAGGAATATCAGGATATGCCTTATCCTTGATGGTTATTTAACACAAAGTCACAGACATGCTCCTACAAATAAATTTCGGGACGAAATTTCCTAAAGTAGGGGAGACTATAACAACTGTGCCTCCATGACCATCAAACAACTACCAAATCAATGAGATATTGTGTTTCATACTTTGGATTTGTAAAAATATGTGTATCATTTGCACATATCAAATTTTGTTCGATTTCAAGCTTTAAATCACTTTCTGGAAGGTTATACGCGCACAGATGCGTAAATATAACCAGTTTAATGCAACGAACACTCCGGAATAGTGAAATAGGCTTTACATACCTTAAATAACCTTTACATAACTTAGAAATAAGTTTTGAAGGCTTTGGTATGGTAAAATCAAGTTTAATCGTCTACAAGGACTAAACTTGACAAACTGCGAAAGTATGACGATTCGTACTGGAACAGACATTCCGGAATATGCCCATAAGTTAAAAATACCATAAATATCCTCTACATAGCTTAGAAATAGGCTTTGAGGGGTTCGGTGTGCTAAAATAAACTTTTGGGTCATTCAGGGACTAAAAGCGTCAAAAAGTGCATAAGTTTGCTCTTTCGCGCATAACTTACGTTCTGAATACATCCGGACATCCAAAAATTTATGTAAGCACTAAAATATTTTATTTTAGTGTTTGGCATAAGAAAAATCCATTCGTCACGCCATTTGGATCGTTTTTCGCGCTTATGCGCATTCCGTCGTAATTAACCGAACAACGCAATCGTACGGCCAAACGAACCGACATCCGAGATATTCTTGAGCACATTTTAAGTTCCCTATACTTTAACTTCATTTTAGAGCTTTGAAATGGGGTTAACGGGGCTTAAACGTGTCAAAAGTGCATCAAATAGCAAGTTTGGAGCTTCAGGGGCCTGTTTTACCATTTTTCAAACTTTCTGGTCTGCAGGTCTTTGCGCACCTCAACACTCTGAGTGTTACGGTGCGCAAGGAGGGGTCAGATGTAGAAACTTGTTTTTAACAGCCTGTTTCCAGCCCTTAAACACCCCAAAGGCCAATGCCACTTGTCAATAACTGGTGGTGGGGGAAAAATGAGCTACCATAACATTCCGACAAGTGTACGGGTGAGATCAAGGCACGTTATTCGAGGAACGATCCTAACGGTGGTCCATTTACTATAAATACCCATCCATCCCCATTGCAAAACCCACTTGAAATCTGAGTTTTTCTCTAAGTGGTTGTGTTTATACACTTCCTACCTGAGATTACTTGGAAATCAATCTTGTGGGGACCCTTTGTAAGGGTTCCTTCGTTCTTTTATCGCTTTTCTAGTCCGAAAGTCGAACTATGTTGGACTTTCTACATTGACCAGTTTATGGTCGATGCGAAGTTCGTTTGAACTTCATAACATGAGCGTGATCACGATGGATATAGTCCTTAGTGACTACACCTACTGATAACCACGTTATCAAGGCTCAGTGACGAGTCGTAGTTTCGGCCAGAATGCGTCTTCTTGCGTATTTTGTAACCAAACTACTCTTGGGTATCAAAACCGTTTGTTTTGATACCAAACCTGTTTTCTAAACTTAGTTAAGCATGTTTTAACATGCTTAGCTCGTCACTTTTAGTTTAGTGCTTATATAGGGTCGTAAGGTAAGCGATCTAAACAATCGCTTATACTTTCGAACCCGACCCGTTTGGTCGATCATTAGGATCCGACCAAGCACATTAGGTGACCATAGTATATATGCCTTAGGTAAATTACCAAAATGCCCTTTTTACGCCAAAATTCATTTTAAGCATATGTAACATAACTTTTGGTATCTAAAATGATTTGGTAACAATATTAGACATGTTAAGGCATATTTTACTTATCATAGGACTAGTTAGGCGTTCCGAACGCGTTTTACGCGAACGACGCGTTAAAGTAGCATAAGCTACCTAAACGGGTCGTAATGGGTCGTAAGCACTTAGGTTAGGTTTCATTTAGTATGTAGGCTTTGTTAAACCATACCACATGAGTCTCCATACTCGTTTGGTTTACGAACCCTCATTCTATCCGATCCTCCGATATAGGTCCGGTTTATTAACATAGTTACCTATATTAGGTGCCGTTCGATTCCGTGATCTCTAGCATTGCTTGGTGGTTATCTTAGGACTTCTGAGCAATCTCAAGTGAGTACATAGACCCCTCTTTTACTGTTTTCCAAACATTTTGGGGTGGAACACATGTGCCTACTTGTTACTTTCATGCTTTCCATGTTTTCACATCATATACTTGCTATGTTCATTAGTACATTTATAGTACATGATTTACATTACATTTCATGCTATGTATGCCCATTGTGTGCGTACTTAGTACATCGCTTCACATTACATTACATTTCATGCTATGTATGCCCATTGTGTGCATACTTAGTACATTGTTCTACTTTACATTTTATGCTATGTATGCCCATTGTGTGCGTACTTAGTACATTGTTTTACATTACATTTCATGCTATGTATGCCCATTGTGTGCATACTTAGTACATTGTTTCACATTACATTTTATGCTATGTATGCCCATTGTGTGCGTACTTAGTACATTGTTTTACATTACATTTTATGCTATGTATGCCCATTGTGTGCGTACTTAGTACATTGTCTTACATTACATTTTATGCTATGTATGCCCATTGTGTGCATACTTAGTACATTTGTTATTCATCACATGCTTACATTTTGACATTTATATACACAATTCATGATTTACATTAGACATAGACATTAGACATGATTTTCACACAAATATTTTGACATTTGATTATACATAAACATTTTACGTTGGTGGTTTGGTTTGAGTAAGTGATTTAAGTAACGAGGTGTGTGTAATATGATACAAGCATGGTGGATACGCCGCTGGTACTTCCTATATATAAGTGTTTGTATGGTATTACATATCGTAGCGTTATTTGAATCATTTCGATTTAAGACATATAACATTTTATACAAATAACATACTTTCCACAAGACATTGTTTTACTAACAACTTATCTTATACAAACTCATTTTACATGGTTATTCATTTAACCATACATTATTCTCTTATTTATACATATCATCTGAACTTATTGTTTTTCAAATGATTTACAAAACAAATCAATTTACAAGGTTCATGACTAAACTTTATTAAACAGCTCATTCTAAACTTACAAGGCATGAAACGTATTTTCACAAAACCTGTTTATCTCACAGGCATTTTTATGCTGACGTACCTATTTTCACATGTGTTTTCAGGAGATGATGCATAGGACTTATCGAGACATACTTAGGCGGACATGTGCCTTAGTGACTTAAAATGAGACAAGAATTAGTTAATTTGTGTTATGTACTCTTTATTTCTTGTTTAAAGACAATGTAACTCGCTTGTTTGATGAATAAAATGAAACTTTAATTTCCATGGTTGTGAAACATTAATTCTGTTACAACACTCCCCGACATTTCCGCCACGTTTCATTGTTTTACGTGGTCGGGGTGTGACAGAAAAGATGGTATCAGAGCTCATGGTTATAGGGAATTAGGTTATTAGTAATGCTTTGACCTAGTCTATAACCTTCCTAGGACCCTAACGCGAGTTTACTTGCGTTTAGTCATAAAACGATACCTTCACCTATCCTTAGGTGATAACCTCAACAAGAACATAAATTTCAAAACCGCTTTGAAAACTAATCATCTGTTCTAGGATGATTGATTACTAGGTTTTGAACCCTCTATTGTAAGGTTTTGAACCCTCTGTTATAAGGTTTTGAACCCCTTTGAGTTTTCAAAATCTCTTCAAAGTTTTGGGTCCTAAATAGTGTGAACACGTGCAAACTGGAAGAGTGAATGCCTGTATCCTGAGTTTTCTGTCTAAGGCTAGAGTGTTCGTACAAATCCACATAATCGGACCAGTCACTCTTACCTGGGAACTCTTGGGGTGAGTGTCCACTTATAGGCGAGCATGTCTTCGCGATACACTATGAGGATCTAATTGCTTTGATTCAGCCTTTGTGTTGTTTGTTTGCTTCGTGGTTCAAACAAATGACCATCAACCATGATTTTGGTCGGTATTTGTAACATCCTTTTCTTACCCAATGCCATTTCATTTGTTTTCGCTCTTGTTTCCCTTTTTTTTAGAATGCCTCCTCGACGCGAAAATCCGGTATCTATTGAAGAGCTGGCAGCTGTCATTACACAGCAAATGACTGCTGCAATCCCGAACATCGTTGCTCAATGTCACCAAGCTCTCAACAACAATAATGCCCCCCTACAATTTCAAGACGTTCAACTCGGCTAAGCCATCAAAGTTTTCTGGGTCTCAAGGAGCGACGGCACTTCTGCAATGGTTCGAGAGTTTAGAGAGCACCTTCAGACATGTTCAATGTCCAAACGAGCGAAAGGTAGGTTTCGCATCTAGTGTCTTTAAGAAACGAGCTTTTACTTGGTGGAACGGTGTGATGAGAGATAGGGGTGCCGAAGTGGCACTGGCTCAAACGTGGCAAGAACTTCGAGCACTGATGATGAAGGAATTTTGTCCTCGTCACGAGATCAGGGCCTTGGAAAGGGAATTCGACGATCTTAAGCAAGACAGCGGTGAACATCGAGCATACACTGATCGATATGAGGAGTTGAGCCTGTTGTGTCCTACCATGGTTACGCCTTTGGATAAGGCGATCGAAAAATACATTGATGGTCTCCCTGACTCAGTTCAGGACATTGTTACTGGTAGTAACCCCACTATGGTTAGGCAGGCCATTGAGCTATCTGCAACCTTGACTGAATCTCAAATCAGGAAAGGTAAACTTTTTCGAAAAAGTGACAAGAAACCAATTGAGGAATCAAAGACCATGGATGAACAGACTGAATCCCCTAAGAGGTCAAAGAAGCAAAAGGCTTCTCAGAACTTCGCCATGGTTACTCACAATGGTCAAGCCATCCCCAACCAACCAGCTCAACCCCCTGCTAGGAAGCCATATAATGGAACTTCACCCTTGTGCAACCAATGTAACCTTCATCATCATGCTAGTGTGAAGTGCCGCAAATGCCAAATTTGTGGACGTAAAGGTCATACAGCAAAAGTTTGCCGAGCTGCAGTTGCACCAAATCAAGCTGACAACAATCCTGCTCAAGCTCGCTTTCCACCCGGTTCTTGCTACAATTGTGGCGAGATGGGTCATTTCCAAAGAAATTGCCCAAAGCTTGCTAATGCTAATCCAGCGCAGGGATGAGCATCTGACCGACTAGAAGACAACACCCTTTAGAAATAATCATGTTTTATGTATTATTTTCTTTTGTTGTCAAGGTCCATGAAACAGTTGTTATCATTGTTTATAAATAAATCTTTTATTTACATTGCAATGTATTTATGAGGTTGTATGTATAAACAACATATCCCTTACAATACCGACAATTAAGGAATCGTATTCCTTGAAAAGAAAACTACCACCCAAATTTTTTTTCCATTTTATGATAACTTGCGTTTCCACGAAATTCCTAAGTACCCGTTTCTTCTAAGGAAAACGAAGTACAAGGCGCAAGTTACAACACTGGAAGAATACCCAAAGTACCACTATAAATCCTTAATAGGATACCTAAGGGTATTTCCGTAAATCCAAAAATTGTTGTGTTCCTTAATTCGAATATTACGTTTCTTTGAAAACAAAATCGAATTTTTGGGAGATCTTTCTATCTTTCCAGATAGATCCCAGAGGACATTGAAGTCCATCGACTGGTTTCCTGGTGTACCTTTAATATCCATATTCAATCAATAGCAAGTTAATAACAAATTAATAACCAAGTTAAACAACTATGTGATTATGTGCTTATGTGTTCCCTTTTATGTTTTTGGTGTAATCCAAGTTTTTGTTATCTAAATCCTCGTAGAATCTTCCATATCATTCGTATAAGGGATTCATAGTAGGATATCCAAAGGTACTATATTAAATCCTCAATGGGCTTTTACGTGATAGTAAAGACCCTTGGATTATATTGTACTATTCCATAATTAGACCCCTTGAGTGGTCTAGTTAAACAGATTGATCCAAAAATCTGGTTAGGAATATCATGTGATGATATAGCTGAAAGGACTCCTTGGTGGCCTAATTAAAAGGATCATTAGTCGATCTAATTAAAAGGACCCTATGGTAGTCTAGTCACACTCATCACAGGTTTGATTTTCCTCCCCTAAACATTACAAGACAAATTGTGCGGACTATGCAAGGAATTACGTAATTATGGATGCATACCTAATTATGGAATTCAGTGCACAGAAACCACAGCGAGTTTTGTCATGTGTCTAGAGTTCATTCCATTCATTTTCGTTTCTGAAGAAATTGTGGAAAATGACTCATTCCGTTCATTTTCATTCTTGAAGAAATTGTGGAAAATGACCCGTTCCGTTCATTTTCGCTTCTGAAGAAATTGTGGAAAATGACTCGTTCCGTTCATTTTCGTTTCTGAAGAAATTGTGGAAAATGACTCATTCCGTTCATTTTCTTTCCTGAAGAAATTGTGGAAAATGACTCATTCCGTTCATTTTCGTTTCTGAAGAAATTGTGGAAAATGACTCATTCCGTTCATTTTCGTTTCTGAAGAAATTGTGGAAAATGACTCGTTCCGTTCATTTTCGCTTCTGAAGAAATTGTGGAAAATGACTCGTTCCGTTCATTTTCGTTCCTGAAGAAATTATGGAAAATGACTCTTTCCGTTCATTTTCGTTTCTGAAGAAATTGTGGAAAATGACTCATTCCGTTCATTTTCGTTTCTGAAGAAATTGTGGAAAATGACTCGTTCCGTTCATTTTCGCTTCTGAAGAAATTGTGGAAAATGACTCGTTCCGTTCATTTTCGTTCCTGAAGAAATTGTGGAAAATGACTCATTCCGTTCATTTTCGTTTCTGAAGAAATTGTGGAAAACGACTCATTCCGTTCATTTTCGTTCCTGAAGAAATTGTGGAAAACGACTCATTCCGTTCATTTTCGTTCCTGAAGAAATTGTGGAAAATGACTCATTCCATTAATTTTCGTTTCTGAAGAAATTATGGAAAATGACTCATTCCGATCATTTTCGTTCCTAAAGAAATTGTGGAAAATGACTCATTTCGTTCATTTTCGTTCCTGAAGAAATTGTAAGCACTAAAATATTTTATTTTAGTGTTTGGCATAAGAAAAATCCATTCGTCACGCCATTTGGATCGTTTTTCGCGCTTATGCGCATTCCTTCGTATTAACCGAACAACGCAATCGTATGGCCAAACGAACCGACATCCGAGATATTCTTGAGCACATTTTAAGTTCCCTATACTTTAACTTCATTTTAGAGCTTTGAAATGGGGTTAACGGGGCTTAAACGTGTCAAAAGTGCATTAAATAGCAAGTTTGGAGCTTCAGGGGCCTGTGTTGCCATTTTTCAAACTTTCTGGTCTGCAGGTCCTTGCGCACCTCAACACTCTGAGTGTTACGGTGCGCAAGGAGGGGTCAGATGCAGAAACTTGTTTTTAACAGCCTGTTTCCAGCCCTTAAACACCCCAAAGGCCAATGCCACTTGTCAATAACTGGTGGTGGGGGAAAAATGAGCTACCATAACATTCCGACAAGTGTACGGGTGAGATCAAGGCACGTTATTCGAGGAACGATCCTAACGGTGGTCCATTTACTATAAATACCCATCCATCCCCATTGCAAAACCCACTTGAAATCTGAGTTTTTCTCTAAGTGGTTGTGTTTATTCACTTCCTACCTGAGATTACTTGGAAATCAATCTTGTGGGGACCCTTTGTAAGGGTTCCTTCGTTCTTTTATCGCTTTTCTAGTCCGAAAGTCGAACTATGTTGGACTTTCTGCATTGACCAGTTTATGGTCGATGCGAAGTTCGTTTGAACTTCATAACATGAGCGTGATCACGATGGATATAGTCCTTAGTGACTATACCTACTGATAACCACGTTATCAAGGCTCAGTGACGAGTCGTATTTTCGGCCAGAATGCGTCTTCTTGCGTATTTTGTAACCAAACTACTCTTGGGTATCAAAACCGTTTGTTTTGATACCAAACCTGTTTTCTAAACTTAGTTAAGCATGTTTTAACATGCTTAGCTCGTCACTTTTAGTTTAGTGCTTATATAGGGTCGTAAGGTAAGCGATCTAAACAATCGCTTATACTTTCAAACCCGACCCGTTTGGTCGATCATTAGGATCCGACCAAGCACATTAGGTGACCATAGTATATAGGGAATAACCTTCCGAGGTTATACCTTATGGTCACGGCGTTTAGTTAGTTGTATGATAGGTAGTATATATGCCTTAGGTAATTACCAAAATGCCCTTTTACGCCAAAATTCATTTTAAGCATATGTAACATAACTTTTGGTATCTAAACTGATTTGGTAACAATATTAGACATGTTAAGGCATATTTTACTTATCATAGGACTAGTTAGGCGTTCCAAACACGTTTTACGCGAACGACGCGTTAAAGTAGCATAAGCTACCTAAACGGGTCATAATGGGTCGTAAGCACTTAGGTTAGGTTTCATTTAGTATGTAGGCTTTGTTAAACCATACTACATGAGTCTCCATACTCGTTTGGTTTACGAACCCTCATTCTATCCGATCCTCCGATATAGGTCCGGTTTATTAACATAGTTACCTATATTAGGTGCCGTTCGATTCTGTGATCTCTAGCATTGCTTGGTGGTTATCTTAGGATTTCTGAGCAATCTCAAGTGAGTACATAGACCCCTATTTTACTGTTTTCCAAACATTTTGGGGTGGAACACATGTGCCTACTTGTTACTTTCATGCTTTCAATGTTTTCACATCATATACTTGCTATGTTCATTAGTACATTTATAGTACATGATTTACATTACATTTCATGCTATGTATGTCCATTGTGTGCGTACTTAGTACATCGCTTCACATTACATTTCATGTTATGTATGCCCATTGTGTGCATACTTAGTACATTGTTCTACTTTACATTTTATTCTATGTATGCCCATTGTGTGCGTACTTAGTACATTATTTTACATTACATTTCATGCTATGTATGCCCATTGTGTGCGTACTTGGTACATTGTTTCACATTACATTTTATGCTATGTATGCCCATTGTGTGCGTACTTAGTACATTGTTTTACATTACATTTTATGCTATGTATGCCCATTGTGTGCGTGCTTAGTACATTGTCTTACATTACATTTTATGCTATGTATGCCCATTGTGTGCATACTTAGTACATTTGTTATTCATCACATGCTTACATTTTGACATTTATATACACAATTCATGATTTACATTAGACATAGACATTAGACATGATTTTCACACAAACATTTTGACATTTGATTATACATAAACATTTTACGTTGGTGGTTTGGTTTGAGTAAGTGATTTAAGTAACGAGGTGTGTGTAATATGATACAAGCATGGTGGATACGCCGCTGGTACATCCTATATATAAGTGTTTGTATGGTATTACATATCGTAGCGTTATTTGAATCATTTCGATTTAAGACATATAACATTTTATACAAATAACATACTTTTCACAAGACATTGTTTTACTAACAACTTATCTTATACAAACTCATTTTACATGGTTATTCATTTAACCATACATTATTCTCTTATTTATACATATCATCTGAACTTGTTGTTTTTTCAAATGATTTACAAAACAAATCAATTTACAAGGTTCATGACTAAACTTTATTAAACAACTCATTCTAAACTTACAAGTCATGAAACCTATTTTCACAAAACCTATGTATCTCACAGGCATTTTTATGCTGACGTACCTATTTTCACATGTGTTTTCAGGAGATGATGCATAGGACTTATCGAGACATACTTAGGCGGACCTGTGCCTTAGTGACTTAAAACGAGACAAGAATTAGTTAATTTGTGTTATGTACTCTTTATTTCTTGTTTAAAGACAATGTAACTCGCTTGTTTGATGAATAAAACGAAACTTTAATTTCCATGGTTGTGAAACATTAATTCTGTTACAACACTCCCCGACATTTCCGCCACGTTTCGTTGTTTTACGTGGTCGGGGTGTGACAATGGGGGAGGGGTGTTCTTGACCGAAAATGGGGTAATGGATGAGAGCTTTTGTGTTGTGAAAATGGAAGGTGAAAAAGTGTGATGAAATGGTTAGAAATGAAGGAAACTAGTTGTAAACAATGATCATACTTTCACCATTTGCATCAACTTGCAACAAGAGGTAAATATCTAGGATATTTGTGGTAACAAGTTGAAAAAGTGTGTCCCACAAGGGGGTGTTGCAACCGTGAATGGGGGGGGGGGGGTTCCCTTTGTTTTTGCTTCTTGATTTACTTAGTAAAAAGTGTTAGAACCTTTAGGTAGTTGTTTAGGAAATTTATAAGTATAAGTGTTTAAGTGTTTAAAGGGTGTTAAATGATCATTACTAGACCATAATGATCTATTAACACTAGATGACCGTTAAAAAAAAGATTTGATATTGTTCGGATAAATGTTTCGAATTGTTTCGGTTAGACGTTATTTGAACGCTAAGATGTGTAACTTGTGTGAATTGATGTAGTTATTGGCTCGGATGATACCCGAATGTATCCTCACATGAATTCTATGTTAAATAACATTATTACATGTCGTAAAAATATTAGAAAGCTGATTTCTGCAGAATTTATGCGGAAAAGTGTTGAAATCGTCGCTTTTAGTGATTTCCGGGCAGTTTTTAGTGTTATCGGACTTCGGAAAGGGTTTTAATGAAACCCTTGCATTCCTAGTTAGGGTTTAACATATATTAGATGTTGGACTTTCGTCTGAGTTCTAAAGATGTAATTTAGATGGTTTCTGCGGATCCTGAGTTTTCGTCAGAATACTAGTTTTCTAGGTGCTTTTCTAGTAGTTTCGATGCATTGTTTAAACTGTTTCAAATGTATTCAATAAAAATAAATCATGTGCATCTTAAGTAAGTATTCCATGAGTATTCTAACTGTATGTCACGAAATACGCAGTTCGAGTGTTCAAAATGCATAAAAATGTATCTAAAAAGAGTACTTTAAGTGCAAGAAAGTTACCGAAAAGTGGCAGTTGTCACAGGTTTAATCAAGATTACAATATAAGGCATAAAATGACTTAGTAATAATCATATTGCCATATACAAACCTATTTTGTCACAAGTTTTCACAATCAAGATTTTGTAATACAATACCAAATGTTTTGCCGTTTATTTGGCTAATAAAACCGGTGTATTCGCTGGCATTTTTATGTTGACTGTTTTTCGCATATGTTTCAGGTTTTCGACTGTTTCAAGCATGCAATGCATAGGACTGCATTCAGACCTTAGACTTCTAAAACGAAAGAACAATTACATGTATTCTTTGTTTGTAAACCGATGTTAATGATATTGAAACAATTTAGTACCAGTAGTTGTGAGCAATTTGTAACGTGACTCCACGATATTTCCGCCGCGTGTTGTTATATTACGCGATTGGGGTGTTACAGGCGTGATGCATAAGCAATGAATTTCCCACGTTGCATCAACACACAACCAAGTCCTTGAATTGACACGTCGCAATACACCACAAAATCGTCTGTGCCTTCAGGTAACGAGAGAATAGGTGCGCTCCAAAGTCTCTTCTTTAAGTGCTGAAACGCGGAATCCTGTGCATCACCCCAACGATAGGTGACACCCTTCTGAGTTAGTGAAGTGAGAGGTTGCGCAATCTTTGAGAAATCCTTGATAAACCTTCTGTAGTAACCCGCCAAACCCAAGAATTTGCGGATTTTAGTTGGCATACGGGGTGCAGGCCAGTTCTTGATCGAGTCAACCTTGGATGGATCTACATGAATCCCATCCTCGTTTACCACGTGGCCTAGGAAATGGACTTCACGAAGCCAAAAGTCGCATTTTGAAAACTTAGCATAAAGCTGCTCTGCTCGAAGAAGTTCCAGAATAAGTCACAGATGATGCTCGTGTTCCTCCTGACTCTTAGAATAGATCAGGATGTCGTCGATAAATACAATAACAAACTTATCCAAGTAAGGTTTGCACACTCGGTTCATGAGATCCATGAAAACCGCAGGTGCATTTGTCAACCCAAAAGGCATGACTAAAAACTCGTAGTGCCCGTAACGAGTTCTGAATGCTGTCTTGGAGATGTCCTCGTCTCTGACTCTCAGTTGATGATAGCCCGATCTCAGATCAATCTTAGAGTAGAAGCTCGACCCTTGAAACTGGTCGAACAAGTCGTCAATACGCGGAAGAGGATAACTATTCTTCACAGTCACCTTGTTGAGTTCGCGATAGTCAATACACATTCAGAAGGTACCGTCTTTCTTCTTCACAAACAAGACTGGAGCTCCCCAGGGCAAAGAGCTAGGCCGAATGAAACCCTTATCCAAGAGTTCTTGTAGTTGCGCGGACAGTTCTTCTAGTTCTGATGGAGCTAAACGATAAGGTGCACGAGCTATGGGCGCTGCTCCAGGAGTTAGCTCGATTTGAAACTCGACTTGACGATGAGGCAGAAGACCAAGTAATTCCTCAGGAAATACCTCAGGAAATACCTCAGGAAAGTCGCGTACAATAGGAATGTCTTCTATCTTCTTCTCTTTCATTGAGGTGTCAGTAACAAGGGCTAGAATAGCCGTGTGGCCCTTTCGTAAGCACTTCTGGGCCTTAAGGAAAGAGATGATGCCCACTACAGCACCACTCCTGTCACCACGAATCACGAGAGGTTCTTCACTAGAATGAGGGAGGCGGACGATTTTCTCCTTGCAAAGGATCTCTGCTCGATGTTGAGATAACCAATCCATCCCAATGACGACGTTGAAGCTACCAAGAACAATTGGGATAAGGTCGATGGAGAAGGTCTGACCTGCTAGCATGAGATTACAACCCCTAACTATGTGTGTGGCCTCAAGACTTTTACCGTTTGCTACTTCTACAATGTGCTTTGTGTTCAAAAGTGTTGGGGTACGCTTAAGCATTTGACTAACTTTTAAGGACACATAACTAGTATCGGCACCCAAATCAAACAAAACTGAAACAAAGAAGTCATCCAGTAGGAACTTACCCATCACAACGTTGGGATCATTCCTCGCATCACCCTGACCAATCACGAAAACACGTCCCGTGGCACCATTGCCATCATTGTTTCCCCCATTGTTTATATTTCCCTGATTGTTGTTGTTCTGATTCTGGTTCAGCTGGGGGAAGTTCCTCTTGAAGTGGCCTTCAGCACCACACTGAAAACACCCTTTATTACCCTGCTGTTGTTGCTGCTGCTGGTTCTGTGGAGCTTGTTGCTGCTGCTGACGATTCTGATTCGCAGGATATGGGCTCCTGCAATCCTTTGCTGCATGACCAAGCTTGTTACATCTATGACAATGACCCTTGTTGCAAGGCCCGCTGTGGTGCAAGTTACATCGATTGCACTTAGGGTGGTTTCCCTTGTACCCACCCTGTCCCTGATTCCCAGAAGACTGATGATCGGGGCTCTTGTAGTCATCAGTCCTTCCCTGCTAAGACTGAGACTGAACAGTAGTAGAACCTTTGCTCGAATTTCCATCCCATTTGCGCTTGTTGTCGCTAGGAGCATCTGAAGTAGTGGTAGCACTAATACGCTTAGGCAGCTTGTTCTGCTCAACTGCCTGATCAGTGAGACGATGAGACAGTCGTATGACTTGCTGGATCGTAGGGAGGTTAGCTGTAGTTACATGGCTCTGAATCTCTGGGACTAAACCCTTGAGGTACAGCTCGATACGTTTGATAGGAGGATCCACCATAGTAGGACACAAAGCAGCTAGTTCATTTAATCTCTTAGTGTATGCCTCGATTTCAGACCCCGTCATCTTTAGGTTGTAAAACTCCACCTCTAGCTTATAAATGCCATCGCGATGACAATACTCCTCTTTGATCAGATCTTTGAAGTCGTTCCATGGGGTGGCATTAGCAGTTGCCAACCCTAGCATTTGAACCTGTGCGTTCCACCATGATAACGCAGCACCTTCGAGTGTTCTAGTAGCAAATTTTACCCTACGAGCCTCAGGGCATTCACACATCTCAAAGACAGACTCGATCTTCTCGAACCAATGGAGAAGACCTACAGCTCCTTCTGTACCACTGAAGGTACTAGGTCGACTGTCCATAAAGGTCTTGAACGTACACACGGGAGGTTGAGCATGCTGACCTGTCACGCGAGAAAGAAAAGACAAGGTTAAGCACAAGAGTTGGTTCGCGAGAGTAGGATCCAAACATCCTAAGATAGGTCGGAATGGCAGGTTATATCTCCTTCAGGGGCTGCTGCAAGTGCCTCAGCAACTCGTTCATTGATTAGAGCCGTCAGCTGGGCTTGAGTCAAGTTGAGACGTCCACTCATGATCTTCACATTGAAGCAAACATAAGTGAGAAAGGTATCGCGAAAGTGCGTAAGTATGGGACGACAGAAGAGAGTAAGCACACAGATTTTCAAGCAACAGTTGTTACACTGACTAAGTATATCATAATCAATGCACTACTTAAACTAGCAGGCAGGCAATACAATCATAAACTATATCACCTATTGTGTTGAGCCTTGCACGTGGAGCGAAGCGTCATTGTCGATCGTTGAGCACTGTACAGGTTATAGTCTGGTTTTGTTAAAAGCTTTCCCTTTTTAAAACCGAGTTCACTATAACCAATGGCTTGATACCAATCTGTCACACCCCCAAAATCCACAAGCGGAGTATCACCGCAGGAGGCGTGACTGACCAGGATCCAGCCACCAATCATATTGAACAATGTAATTAAATAAATAAAAGTCCAACCACATAATATAATTGGTGTTCAAAACAAGTTAATCAAATTCAAGTGATCATCGGAAGCATAAAGTTTGAAACCAAAGTATAAGTTTAAAAGTTCAAATGTTTAACATGGAACTCAACAGTCCATGTCCCACAACGACTCCTGCTCCCTTGCAAGCTCCAGCTAAGCATCTAACAACCTGCAAGGCATGTAACAACGAGTCAACAACAAAGTTGAGCGAGTTCACAGTTAGTTGTCCATTTTAAAGTTGTTCCAAAATCCATAAGTTCTTTCGAAAACCATGAGTTAACCAATTCCGTGTTTCCCAAACCATAACTAGTGGGGGCTACCCCATGTAACCACTAGACCCAATACCATATCGACAACTGACTGGAGTCATGTTTATGTGCCATACGTCAATGTCTATCATCATTGACTAAGTGCCCAGATCCATTAGTCCACTCCCATCCTCTGCGGCACGGTGTGAGGCTTGTCAAACCTAATAGCGCTATTTAACTAATGACCCGCTCGCCATTGGCCCGACGATTAAGTCGATATAAAAATGAGGGACTTCATGATAGAGTTTTGTCTAGTAAGTTATATGTTGTCATCCTTCCTACTGAGGATGGAGGTACGTAATCTACCCAAGGATAATACGTAGGTTTAATGTTGTCATCCTTCCCATGGAGGATGGAGGTACATATTCTACCCAAGGAGAATATGCAGGTTCTGTTTTAGTTTCTTAACCCATTCCCAAACCACCGGGAATCCCATGCCTTATAGAAAGTGTGAACTCACCTTGGTTTGCTCGGTTTGTTAAGTTACTTGTTCCCAATTAATCAATCAAAGCCTATGGTGATTCACGTATACATAACCAGTTCACATTCACAAGGTTCACGTATAACTTTTAATCACAGTGTGCATGTTCAAGCAGTGATTCTCAACTGGCACATAACAGTCACATAATTCATTCACATCCCCAGTTCACAATTATGTAATGTAACAATGCCAAACAGTTAAGTATGCCATGCGTAAGAACTAGATCATGTTTCCTTGGTCATAATTTAATTAT
Source organism: Helianthus tuberosus (assembly GCA_030545235.1). Taxonomy (NCBI): domain Eukaryota; kingdom Viridiplantae; phylum Streptophyta; class Magnoliopsida; order Asterales; family Asteraceae; genus Helianthus; species Helianthus tuberosus. The sequence continues at coordinate 116,287,261 of CM060370.1, forward strand.
CGTTACAGTAAGTACCAAGGTTTTATTAGCAAAATCATCCATCACAGAATCAACTTAGTTCACTGTGTCTGGGTAACGAAACACCCCTGTTTCGTCGTGATCCCCCATGGACGAAACTCCCAAGTTTCGTCGTGATCCAAAGTTGACGAAACTCCCAAGTTTCGTCGTGATCCTCCTTTAACGAAACTCCCAAGTTTCGTCGACATGTGTGTTTCGTCAACATGCATGAGTTACGTCGGCAAAGAAGTTTCGTCACCTGCTTAACAATTTAAACTATGCACACACAGAAAACCCTAATCGCCATTGTTCCATTATTCCATTCATACCGATCGATTAGTTGAAATCGCTACTAAATCAGTTAACCCTAACTATTAACCAATTCATCATTTAACCATCTCATAACCGATTTACAGATCAACCGTTTACAAGTATCATTCAAATCAAACAATAAACCCTAGATTACCATATCATCATCATCATGCTAAAATACATCGTTAAACATATTGCAGTCGACCATCCATTCAATTCAAATAACGAAATCATTCATATGGTCCTAACAACAATACAAGAACCCATTCACTATCTATGAACATGTATTCCACAATTCACAGAACTTCATCAATCAGATTCATAAATATGAACATGTACTGGTCTACCAAGGAATCATGTAACGATTAAACAATGGTGTGAACTAACCGAGATGTGGTTGCCGTTAGACACGAGAGACAGACTTCGAGGGATTGAAACTCCGAACAGAACAGATAGGTTGCCGTCAAATAGAGAGAGGATAGAACACTAGGGTTTGATAACTGTCGTTTTACGTACAAGGGTGTGAATATAAAACGAACTGGCTTAGTCGCTGATGGGCCTTACCTGGGCCGAAAGCCCATCTCGGCGAAACTACATTGGGCGACGAAACTCTCTAAGTTTCGTCGAGTATGGATGATGACGAAACACTAATGTTTCGTCGGGCTCGGGTTTCGTCAAATGTGAGAATGTAAGGGTTAGGTTTGTAAACTTTAAATAGTTCGTAAGTTCAACAGTTCATTATTTAACCAAGTAACATAATACAACAATTTATAAATCAAATAACAAGGTGCACACATTACAAGGCAACGAATTATGAAGGCACAGCTGTGAGGAAAGACCTTGAAAACTTGAGTTGTCACAATAGAGCTTGAGACACGCTCCACTCCTGGTTGGTGCCATAGGAGTGCTTTTGTGATCCCAGAAATGTCAAAGTTGTCTCGGTTTGGTTACGTACTTATGGTACATAATGTGAGGGGCCTCGCTACCCACTGATAGATCCTTAAACTTCATGAATGCTAGAATACAAAGATTTCATATGATAGCAATAACTGCATGAACTCGCTCAACTTTTGTTGACTTTTTAAAAACTACATGTATTTCAGGAAACAAGTATTGAGCCGGTGATACACTACGAGAAACGGGAAAGTCAATGACAACGATAGCCGCTTTTGGATGGTTTGTCTTTTATATCCCAACTTCGTATGGGTATATAGGGGACAAAACCTCACTATGTTTATGTTAAAAATAAACTTTTGTGTTGTGTAACATAACTTAAACTATGTCGTGTTTAACGTTGTGAACGTTGGTGAACTTGAAACTATGTTGGAAAACTTGTAATCTTTTGTTGAAATCAATATATCTATGACATCGTTGTTAGTTTATATGTTTACACATTTGGATGCAATGATTACCTTTCTTACGTCACACACAATACGCTTCCGCTACTAGCAGGGTGTGACATTTTTTGTATCATAAAACGGTACAATGATAAAATAAACCGTTCTAATGGTTTGACTTACTAAACAACATGCTTTATTTTCAAATCATGTTTGTTTTTACATTATTATTTGCTCGGTTTCGCCGCAATGCGCAACGTCAGAAAACGCTAGTAAATCATAAAAATAACAAAAAGTCAAAACACAACATATACAACAGTTTTTAAAGTGGTTTTGCTAAAAATATAATTTAAAAGTAATTTCAATATTTACCGTATGTCAAATTATACTATTTTCGAACATACCACTCAAGTATACATAATAAAAAAACAGACATTCCTCTAATTAAATTTTATAATATCATTTTTAATAAAATATACATTTTAACTGGTCCAGTTACATACTAATTTTAAACTAATGATAATTTAATTTTCAAGTTTTCCAAACATGTGGTATTCGGATGGTCCATATGGTTTACCTAAATACGTATATGATTAGGGGTCCGTCGCAAATCGCGTATCCACGATGCTAGTAACATTAAAAAATATGATAAAAGGTACCAAATAAAAGTAAAAATTTAATATCATTATTAACGTAAAAGCAAATATATGAGAAACATAATTCAACAAAACATTTTTTAAATAATTTACGATAAAATTTAATCTGTGTCGAGGAGTTGATTAGTAAATGCGGTGTGTATTGAATTCTCCAACTAGTTCTACCAATTCTACAGGCAACATCTATCTTATCTGTGCAATTTGTAATTTTCTTTTTTTTGCATTAGCAAAGTTTAAATACGCATTCTTTCCTTTTGATAATGTCCTCCCACCATTCATTTTCTACTTGCTAACTAAATCAATGACGTAATCTCATCTATCTGATTGAGACATAGAATCTTTATCTTGACCACATTTGTTAAAGAGTTAAATGTCATTTTAGTCCCTGTTGTTTGGGCCATTTTGCCAGTTTAGTTCAAAGGTTTCATTTTTAACCTGTGGGTCCAAAAAGGTTTCACAGTTGCCATTTTAGTCCACTGGGTTAACTTCATCAATTTTTTTTGTTAACGAGAAGGCCAATTCGGTCATTTTATATGGCTGAATTGCCCTTTTAGTTAATAGAATTACATACAAAATGACCGAATTGGCCTTCTCGTTAACAGAAAAAATTGATGAAGTTAACCAAGTGGATTAAAATGGCAACTGTGAAACCTTTTAGGACCCACAGGTTAAAAATGAAACCTATGGACTAAACTGGCAAAATGACCCAAACCACAGGAACTAAAATGGCATTTAACTCTTTGTTAAATATTATATAGATTGACATTGTGCGATAACATATAAAGCCCACTTAATCAAAAATGTCACTGTCAATGGCTCAAGTGGTAGTAGGAAGTGTTTTCTTCTAAAGACTTAGGGGCTGTTTGGCAACATCTGAATCAATAAGTGCTGAATGAATAAGAGGTCTGAATGGGTAAGAGGGTCTGAATGGGTAAGTGCTGAACCAGTAAAGTGCTGTTTGGTTCCATATCTGAATGACAGTGTAAAATGACATTTTTACCCCTCCCACAAAATAAACCCGTTATAGAATTTTTTTTCTATAAAAACCAATATCATCATCATTCATCAAAATTCATCATCCCCCCCCCCACCCCTTCCCCTTTCTCTCCCTACCTGCCACCGCCATCATCATCATCATCTCCAACACCGCCACCGCCATCATCATCTCCACCGCCACCGCTCTGAACCAGCGGTTCACCACCACAACACCCACCACCGAAGCTTCTACCTGGAACCGTTGCACCTCCACAACACCCACCACCGCTTCACCATCATCTCCAACACCGCCACCGCCACCGCCATCATCATCATCATCATCTCCAACACCGCCACCGACATCATCATCATCATCTCCACCGCCACCGACATCATCATCATCAGTTTAATAAAAAAAAACAGGAAGAAACGAACCTGGGTGGGATGGAGGAGGAGGCGGCGACCGAGAGTGAGGAGGAGGAGGGATGGAGGCGGCGACCGAGTGTGAGGAGGAGGGATGGAGGCGGCGGCGAGCACTCGGGGGTGAGGAGGAGGAGGCGGCGAGCACTCGGGGGTGAGGAGAGGGAGGAGGAGGGCGGCGGGAGGTGGTGTTGATGAGAGGAGAAAGGGGGAAATGGTAACCCTAGCTTTTGTTGCAGAGAAGTAGAGAAGGAAAAGGGTGCAAGAGTCTTTTTTTCCTTACAGCATCTTCTAATCTCTGTACCATACAGCACTGAACTGAACCATTAAGAGGCTGCTATTTAGCCAACCAAACAGGTTCACCTCTGTCCGAATAAGAGGTTCACCTCTGTCCGATTCATTAAGAGGCGTTCCAAACAGCCCCTTAAAGTTGAATTCTTATTTGGTGTAAAAAAGGTGCAAGGCACTGGTGGGCATTGATAGAAAACCCAGAAAAATCTAGGTTTGATCGTTGAGACAAATCGGTTTTACCGGTAATTTACCGCCGTGCCTACGGGCGGGTGGTGGACGACTTAAGTTCAATTCTTATTTGGTGCAAAAAAGGTGTAAGGCACTGGTGGGCAGTGATAGAAGACCCAGGGAAACCTAGGTTCGATCGTTGAGACAAACCGGTTTTACCGGTAATTTACCGCCGTGCCTAGCGGGTGGTGGACGACTCGGTTTAATCTCGGAGTACTCGGTTTGTCCAGTGCTTACCCCATGAGTGCTTGGGATTGATTTGTTGGCCGTTAAAAAAAGGTCATCATGACGTGACATGTGTTCTTACGAGAGTGATGAATTCGTACACGCCATAATTACACACAAAAATTGTAGGGTAAATTGGCAAAATGGTACTTCAGTACTTTAAGTCATTTTAACATTTTAATCTAAAAATAAATTTGTTTGTATCTAACTTGATTATTTTTTTGTTATTTTCATATAATTAATAAAATGTGTTAGAATTTTCTGTTAATTCTCCTTTTTTTTTTTAGTTTTTCACAATTAATTAAAATATATTTTGGCCTAAAATGGCGATTATACCCTTCCTTTAAATAATGCAGGAGTGTGAAAGTGACGTTTATAATTAACAAATAAACATCAACCAATTAAAACAAATCCAAACAACACCTATCGATCAAGAGTCTCCACCTCTTCAAGCCTTTCCCCTCCATGCATGTGAGATTTCTCCCGCACCTATCACCACACCACCACCATGTGCCTTGGCGTGGTGGAGCCATCTATATCACCACAACGCCTCCCACTCCTTATGATGTTACACACGTTATCAACTTTTAAAATGTTGAAGCAAAGAATAGAACGACGAGACTAAAAAAGAAGAATTTGCTCAATGCCCAATTTTACTCTAATTTAAAAAAAAAAATCCCCATAATAGATTCCCTTCAACACTTTCGTGGGTGAAAAGTTATGATGTAACAAAGTTATGTGGATCTATTGGCTTAAAATCCTTCCTACCCAAAGCAAATATTTATTTTTCTAAACTAAAAAGATTCAGAAATAAAATGACATAAATATAATGTCATAATCCATCTCAAAAAGGTATATATACTACATTAATCGTGTAGTTTGCAAAATTCATAATCATCAAGCAACATGGAAGATGAGAGATACCGACGTAAGCATTTGGTACTTGTAGCAAGTCCATTTCAAGGTCATATGACTCCAATGCTTCAACTAGGCAGTGTTCTTCATGCCAAAGGCTTCTCAATCACCATAGTTCACACCAAATTAAACTCACCTGATCCTTCAAACCATCCCGAATTCGAGTTTCTTCCTCTTTTTGACAACTTTGTAGCCATTGATGCATCTACAAAGTTTGTTGAAGTTCTTAACGAGAACTGCAGATTGCAGCTACAAGATAGCTTGACTCAAAAGATTCAGGAAGCTAACCATAAGAAGATTACAATTATTTATGATAATACCATGTATTCTGGAGAAGAAGTTGCTAGGAATTTGAATGTTCAGAGCATCGTTTTACGAAGTTGTAGTGCTTCGTATATGCCGGCTTTTCTTGCTCTTCCTAAACTTCATTCAGAAGGTCAACTTCCATTACAAGGTAAATGATAAATTAAACAATAATAATAATAAGTAATAGATAATAAACATGTATGTAATAGTAGTTTGAGTAATATGGTTTTACTTTCTTGTACAATCTCCATCACAGATTCTATGCTGCAGAAGCTTGTTATACCGGATCTCTATCCTCTTAGGTACAAAGATCTACCATTCAACAATACATCTACACAAGAAATTACAGAGATGCTTGCACTTACAAATCCAATTAGAAACCCATCAGCCATTATTTGGAACACCATGGAGTTTCTTGAGAATTCAGCACTAACAAAACTCCAGCAGTATTACAAGATTCCAATCTTTGCCATCGGCCCACTGAACGAAACCGCTCGATGTCCATCTACGAGCTTTCTTAATGAAGACACAAGTTGCATTTCATGGCTCGATAAGCAAGCGCCGAGATCAGTAGTTTATGTGAGTTTAGGGAGTTTAGCGACCATGGACAAAAAGGAGCTAACTGAGGCTGCATGGGGGTTAGCCAACAGTAAACAACCGTTCCTATGGGTGGTCCGGCCGGGTTCGGTCAATGGGTCTGAGTGGATTGAGTTTTTGCCAGATGGTTTTGCTGAAGAAGTTAGGGGAAGAGGTCTTGTGCTAAAATGGGTGCCACAAAAAAAAGTTTTGGCACATTTTGCTGTGGGAGGCTTTTGGAGTCATTGTGGCTGGAACTCAAGTTTGGAGAGTATTTCTCAAGGGGTTCCTATGATATGCTGGCCATTTTTGGGGGACCAGTACGTAAATTCAAGGTATTTAACTTACGTTTGGCTGGTGGGTCTGGAATTGGAACACTTGGAGAGAAGGGTGATTGCGAGTGCAATAAGAAGACTCATGGTGGATGATGAAGGAAAAGAGATGAGAAAAAGAGCAAATGATATGAAAGAAAAGGCTAAAAATTCTTTATGCAAAGGAGGATCTTCGTTCAATTCGTTGAATAACTTAGTAGAATTTATCATGGCAGCAACTTGTAATCAAACTCGATTTTTAGAAACTCTAAGCTAGAAGAGATGTATCAAAAAAATTTCTTGGTAATTTATGCATGTTCTTTACCGTTTTGTGTGACTAAGTTTAAAACATATCACTACTAAAATAATCGGCAATAGCTACCTAAAAAATGGTAGCAACTTTAAGGACCTATTTTGAACCTAATTACAATTATCGGTAGCAACCTGAAATTTTAATTAGTCCGCGCTCCACCTCCCCTCTGCAGCACAGCCTTAAAACAAAAGTATATTAAGAGTTTCGATACAGATCAATCAATCGCAGAACTCAATCGACTCAAAAAAAGTTCATTAGGGTTTTGATACAGGTCAATCAATCGAAGTGAATTCAATTTCAATTTCTCCTCGGCTCCGCTACAGATCAGTCGCTTGTTCTACGTGGTATGATTTATCTCTATCACTGAATTCAATTTGTACTTGTTTGATTTCTATCATTCAACCGATTTACACACACACATGAAATCCTCTAATTAAACTCATCGATGTATCGTCGTCACCGTCTCACACTGTTTTTCCCTAATTTCATAACCTTTTTCGGTTTCAGAGACAGAGATTTCATCCAGATTCTATCAATCGACAGACTGATCCTTTGTGTTTACCAATACATATCTTAATTTAGTGACCTTGTTAAAGGATACATACTTAATTCTCTCGTATTGAAGGATAAGTTGATTTTATGTCTCAGTTTTGGGAATTAGGGTTTTTGTTAAGCAGATCGGTGCTAGTTTAGTGTGTTTATTGGATTGTGTAATTTGAATATAGATGACCTAATTTGAAACCGTTAATGTAGGTTTAGCTTATAAGCTTGTGTAAATTTCATGATACAACTGTATAGCATTTGTAAAGGGGTTTTATGTACTGCTGGTTAGGGCTGTAAACGAACCGAACGTTCAGCGAACAGTTCGTGAACCGTTCGGCGGGAAGTTCGTTTATGTTCGTTCGTTTATTAACATGAACAAGAAATTCCGTTCGATTAGTTAAATGAACGAACATGAACAAAGGTCTCGTTCGTTCAATTGTGTTCGTGAACGTTAGGTAAGGTGTTCGTGAACATTCGTTCATTTGCGTTCGTTTATGTTCGTATATTTTATCTATACCTTTTATACTATTAAACTTTTATTTATATCATTACCCTAACAATTAAACTAGGAAACCCTCTTTCACCTTGTTTATGCACAATTTGCCTTTCTTTTCTCATTATTTACATCGACGAATATGATCTACCTCCGTTTCACAATAAGGGATTCAAGTTCTAGTGCTACTCTCTGGGCCATCCACCTTTATCCGTCATCGCGTTCGCCAAATTTATTTGTGTTCGCTTGTGTTCGTGAACCGTTCGTGAACACGCTCATTTTCTTAATGAACGAACACGAACATAAAATCTCGTTCGGTAAGTGTTCGTGAATCGTTCGTGAACACATTTATTTCCTTAACGAACGAACACGAACAAGGCCTCGTTCGTGTTCGTTAGGTTCGTTTACAGCCCTACTGCTGGTTATTATTTGTGAAGGAGTTTTATGTTAATTAACTGCTTATTATTGTGTTTTTTATTTTCATTTTGAAGTCAATTATGCCAATTGGATGTGTAATTTGAATATTAAGGGACTAATTTTTGTTCTGTTATTTAGGTTTAGCAACCTTATATTCAATTGGATGTGTAATTGATATAAGGTTGTTTAATTTCATTATTTAGCTGTATATCAATTGTGGATTGAATTGCTAAGAGTAATGCATGATTTTTATTTTTTACCATTATCTAGGTCAAATTGTCAAGTTCAGTAGAGATTAGATCAAATTGTCAAGTTCAAGTTCAGATGTTTGCCACTGTTTCTGACTTCTTGTAATGTTTAGGTTCATCCTGTCAGCCAGCAAATACTGCCTGTAGGTGCAACCTCGTGAGGCTCTGCGTATGGGTAATAAAGGTTAGCATGTTCCCTAGTCTTTTAGGATTAATTGTCATTTCAGTTCATAACTTTCTGCGTCATGGATAGAGGCTGCAGTTTTAAACTATTAACTTATGAATAGATCACTTTTATTGTGTTTTATCTCTAACGGGTCAAATAGTAATAAGAGGTTAGAAAGAAGATTGACATATAATTCAGTTCTATTACGTATTCGAAACACATTAGTTCACACACTGAGGGGATCATCAAAGCTATGACATATAATTCAGTTTATCACACACTGACATATAATTCAGTTTATCACACACTGAGGGGATCATCAAAGCTATGACATATAATTCAGTTCTATTACGTATTCGAAACACATTAGTTCATGCCAGATTCTGAGCCAGTCTAATAACAATCTGTTTTTTCTTTCATGTGCAGGACGAGACATGTTTTATGTTACTTGGGTTTCCCAAATCATCGGACCAAGGTTTAAAAAGGCAGAAACGGGTATCAAGGCGTTTTCCCTTAGCCTCACGAGGCGTAAGCCTCGAGGCAGGTCGAGGCGTAAGCCTCAAAACATTATTAAAAAAAATTATATATATATATATATATATATATATATATATCTCATAAAATCACAAATTACCATAAAACAAACATCATAAATAGAAAATAGGAAAACAAAAAAGGTTTAACATAAAACAAACATCATAAAATAGTTCGAACAACTTAAATTAGTAATGTTATGACATCTAAATATCATAAACTCGTTTTCCTCCGCATCATCATCCTCAAAGTTTTCATCTAGCGTATTTAGATCGTCATCAACCAAATTAATAACTCTTTTCCTTTTCCTCCTAGATGATGAGCTCTCGCCTTTTTCCTCATTTGACATTTTGACCCGCCAACTCCACCAATGCCATCTTCATCCCCACTCGGGTTGGCTATCCACTCATCATCCGGAAAAAATCGGCAACTATCGGGACCTCATCATCTTTTAGATCCGTCTTCTTTATAAACTTTTGCTTCAATCTCCTATTGTACATAACGTACACCAACTTGTTCATCCTATTCGTGCCCAACTGATATCTTCTTTTCGATTAGTTTTTTTAACTTAATAAATGTTTTTAAGTGAACTATTGGGTTGGCCCACCAACTAAGCCTAATCAACAGTAAATGGGTCTAAAATAAAGTCCAAAAAACCTAAAATTTTCTATTTTCACAAGGTCTGGAGCCTCACCGCCTCGCCTCACCGCCCCGGACAGCCTCATATGACTGAGGCCTAGGTTTCAGTTGACCCCTATGAGGCTAAGCCTTTAAAGCGTTTTTTCATAGCCTCAGCCGAGGCGTAAGCCTCGAGGCGGGCCTCGGAAAGCCTTTTTAAACCATGCATCGGACTAATGCCTATGATTGATCAGGTGCATCTACCATCATCATCATAACGGTTAAATATTTGTCAATTATGATTTTTTTTTTTTAAATCTTGTTTTCGGATTTAGGGAGAAAAAGATGACAAGATTATTGCAGTATGTGCTGATGATCCAGAGTACCGCCACTACACTGATATAAGCCAGCTACCTCCTCATCGTTTGGCTGAGATCCGACGATTCTTTGAGGATTGTATCCTTTTAATTTTAGAATATTTATTTAATTATTTTTGTTTTACAAAATAGAATTTTCTTGACAAATGAAATAAGATAAGAAGAATGAGAACAGAGAGGTTGCAGCTGATGAGTTTCTGCCTTCAAACACTGCTCATGATGCCATCCAGTACTCCATGTAAGCCCTCATTTTGATTAATTTGGGAAGATTTATATATATATTCTTTATATGATGTACATCTTAATTATTTAATATCACATAATCTTGGTAACAGGTATTTTTCTTCTTTTTGATGAAATATTTAAAAGGAAATCTATGCTAATGCCTCATGGTTCCATTGTCTCATGCAGCTGCTATTTGGCGGCAACTATTTAGTCAACTACATGGACCTTCTATGTACTTTACCATTCTTTTTAAGGCTGATGTAAGTTTATGTCTTTTAAACTTCTCTTTGCCGGTTCACAATGAGGATTAGCTTAACCTTTATTTATTTGTTTACTATTCTTTTCCAGGCATCCGGAATCCGGATATGAAGAAGCATGCAGAAAGTTGCTACATTTTGATGGTGTGGAAAGGTAAGATATGTCGTATGCGTTTGTTTATATCTTTCGGCTACTAATTTTTACACTTGACAACACTAAGTTAGTTTGTTCTTTCAGCGAAATAAATGCTCGGGTTTTCTATTCAAATGCGGAGCAAAGAGAAGCGATAGTTGCGGTAGAGAGGCGTGCAGTTGATGAAAGAGTGAAAAAAGAATCGAACTAAAAAATAAGGTATTAATTGATATTTGAACTTTCCATTTTTCTTTGTATTGCTTATTAAAATACATTATAGGTACAGGTCTGCAATGGAATCGATAACAACTTTGTGGTTATAAGTCAGAAAGGGATTGATCCTCCATCGTTGGATCTTCTTGCTAGGGCAGGGGTAGCTGATACTAGATCAAAAGGAGAAATATGGATCGATTGGTTTTGGCTTGTGTGATTCATTACAAAAGTGCAGTTTCAACATATTTGATGTTTCGATTTGGATCTTTTATTATGAGCAACATAGGATATTTGTTATGATTTTCAAATTCCATAATTGGTTACATTTTTAAATTCTTCTAGTAGGTATAAATAGATATAAAGTAGCAAGTATAATAAATAAATGGCAAAATGGTGACATGGTGATAAAAACACGGTAGCAAAATGGTGTAAAAAAGCGGTAGCAAAACGGTAGCAAACAAGCGGAAATGGTAGCACAATGGTGACAAAAAAGGTAGCAAAACGGTGGCAAAAGGGAGCGGTATGATTAAAAAAATGGTAGCAAAATGGTGGCAAACAAACGGTACCAAAACGGTAGCAAAAAAACAAAGCGGTAGCAAATAGGTGGCAATAGGGCAATTGCTACGTGTGTTTTTTCTATCGAGACAAAACGGTAGCAAAAGGGCTTTTGCCACCGTGCGACCGAAAATGTGGTAGCAAAAACCTATTCTCTAGTAGTGCATACATAGTAGCATAGAGAATTCCATTAGAAGTTTATTTTATACTACGACACAGTTGAGTATTATCAACGGACTGTTTCAAATACCCAACCATATCCATCGCTAAACTAGTAGTTACCGACAACAAAATCAAAAAGAAGAAGAAAAATTGTACATTAAACAGCACGTATTCCGTCAGTAACTATCAATAGATTACAGATTACCGATGGATATCTATGTCATGGGTTAGACCCACAAATCTTAATGGATAAATAGATATCTAGTTAGATATCTTCTAATTCCATTGCTTTTGGGGCAAACGAAATTTCTGATAACCGGACCGTGGGTAATCAATCGAAAAGTATGGGATCAAATTCTTGAAAGATGAGCCTGTCAGACCTTTTAGAGCCTATCTTTCCGCTTGTAGTCATAAATGATTGCATCAGTGACCTCTCTGTAAAGATCGTTATTAATTTGTCGCAAATGAGATTACCCGTTGCATTTTTAAGAAGGCGCCTTACCAACATAACGCCATTTTTTCGGTTGTCCGTATTTATTTTGTAAAACTATAATATTATTGGAGCATTTAACTTTTTATAATGATATCTCACAATGACACATTGTTTTTATTATAAAAACAAACACCAAATATTTTTTTACAAAGGAGTTCCTCTTCAAAGAAACGGTACAAGAGTTAAACTTCCCCTAACCATCATGCCCTTCTTCCCATCATTTTTCCATCTTTAATACACATAACCATATGTTAGATAGTTTCATTTTTCGGTCTTGAATAAATATCTCGGAAAGCGAAAGTCACACACAACATTATTGTGACACCAAACTATTTTAGTCCACGCCATACTAGTGAACACGTCTTTATGTGAATAAAAGTGTAATTTGGTTTAATTAGATGACAACTAATGTCCTTTGTTATTCTAGCAAGTTTAAATTTTTATATACAGGATAAAGCTTATCGCTTAACGAACAAACATGCAAAACGAACGTTTGTGACAATGCGGTTAATGTGAAAATCCAAAAAATATTCCAACATGATTGAAATGCTGTTTTTAATCATATCCAAGTGGAAAATTTAAATAAATCGCCTAAAAACACTATTTTATTGTTTTGAACGCGTACTGCTGATATCGCGCATATCTTACAAAATTAAATGACCTTGTTATCTGAAGCCTATAATTTAATTTTTAAGAATATTGTGGCGAGATAATTTTTATAAATTAATACAAATAATAACAAATGCCTTAAAACGCCAAGTATTACACCCGGTTATCGGTAAAATACATGTATAATGCAAGAAATCAACCTACATATATTTAATAAAAATAAATATATATATATATGTATGTTGGGTAGGTGGCGGCCCCACGGGGTGCCCTCCAAAGCCTAAAAATTAAAAGTGGTGAGCGTACATATGTGTTGCAATCATTATAAACTCATCTACCTACCACTTTCAAGATTACACAACTCTCTCCCCCTCTCCCTCTTCTCCCTCTCGGCCAAACACCCACCCCACTCCAACATTTTTGTTTCTTGGTCATTTCTTGAATATTCAAGCTCATTTCAAGGTACCATCAAGTGTGTTTAGTGATTTAAAGCTCAATTCAAGGTGATTCTCAAGAAGGTGCAAGTTCATTATCACAAAAACCATCATCAAAACCCATTTTTGTTCTTGAGGAGGTATAACCTATATCTAAATTCTTGTTCTTATTTCTTGATGACAATCAGGATGATGATGGATTGTTTCACAAATACTTAGGTTTTTCACACACTTGAAATCTAAACAACAAAATGGGTTTAATTAAACAAAAATGGAAGTGTTAGTGTGTGTGTGTGTGTATGTGTAGCCGTGGGTGTGTGTGTGTGTTTAGATTTGATGATGAAGCATGTTCATGTTAAAGCTTGAAAGGTTATTGCATGTAAATTCAAAGTGGATTTTTATGAAGATGATGATGATTTAAGTTGAATAATATGAAAAGTGGATGTTTGTATGCATATGTGCAAAGATGTGGGTTTTTAACTAGTTGTTCATAAATGCAATGGATTCTTGCCTACAATAATTTGAAAATGAATGAACTTATGATTAGAATAAAAAGTGTATCTTGGATTATTTAGAACACTAATAGATACATGTTAGATGCATTTATTTGGAATAAAATGATGAAGACTTATGTGACATGCATTAGGAACTTGTACATAAGAGTTTGATGTTGATATGATGAGTTTGTGAAAGATGATTTAGATCAGGTTCTAAATTGAAATATTGATAAATAATGATGTGTTATGATGATACAAAAGTATGTCATGTGTTGGTGGTCTTGCGTGTTGTACATGAAGCTTGAAAAGTAGTAAAATGGTTAAAATGCATGATTTATGTGGTTTACATGAAATCTGTCCTAGAATGATTATGATCACTAGTTTTTGGCTAGTCGTAGATGGTATTGGATGCTTAAAAACACTAATGAAACGTTAAAAATACGCATAATATAATGCATACGAAATGGATTGTCCGAATCTATTATTGCAAGATGGAATATAATAAATTGATAAACATGCAGGATACATAAACAAAAAAAAGCAATTGATGTTATCAGGATCTCCCAAGAATATTACACAAAAGCCAAAAAAACACAATGTATACTATAATATAAAATTTTGTTGGTAAAACACAAACCACTGTAAAAAACACAATCCATGTTATCGGGTTTGTAAGACAACTTCACCTACATCTATAATAAAACAATTTTAAACTGAAGATATTAAGTGTTTGAAATAATATATGATTAAATAACCACAATGTAATGTATTCAAATTATACACAAAAAACTATTTGAAATTCAATATCATACCACACTAACTTTTGAGAAACAAAACATAAGATTCCATTAGAATAAAAATACAACTGTTGATGTTAGCAGTTTTCACTTTTCTACAACTGCATTTTAACACACATTCAAGAGTTATAATAAATGATAAGCATGCAAGATACATATACAAAAAAAGCAACTGATGTTATCAGGATCTCCCGATGATGTTACACAACAGCCAAAAAAACACAATGTATACTATGAAATACAATTTCGACGGTAAAACACAAACCATTGTAAAAAACACAATTCATGTTATCAGGTTTGTAGGACAACTTCACCTACATATATACTAAAACAAATTAAACTGAAGATATTAAATGTTTGAAATAATATATGATTAAATAACCATAGTGTAATGTATTCAAAATTCTACACAATAAACTATTTGAAATTCAATATCATACCAGACTAACTTTTGAGAAACAAAACATAAGATTCCATTAGAATAAAAAACAATTGTTGATGTTAGCAGTTTTCACTTTTCTACAACTGCTTTTTAACACACATTCATGAGTTGTAATAAATTATAAACATGCAGGATACATATAAAAAAAGCTATTGATGTTATCAGGATCTCCCAAGGATATTACACAAAAGCCAAAAAAACACAATGTATACTATAATATACAATTTCGTTGGTAAAACACAAACCATTGTAAAAAACACAATTCATGTTATCAGGTTTGTAGGACAACTTCACCTACATCTATATTAAAACAAATTAAACTGAAGATATTAAGTGTTTGAAATAATACATGACTAAATAACCACAATGTAATGTATTCAAAATTCTACACAAATAACTGTTTGAAATTCAATATCATACCAGACTAACTTTTGAGAAACAAAGCATAAGATTCCATTTGAATAAAAAACAACTCTTAATATAAGCAGTTTTCACTTTTCTACAACTGCTTTTTAACTCACATTCATGAGTTGTAATAAATGATAAACATGAAGGATACATATAAAAAAAAGCAATTGATGTTATCGGGATCTCCCAAAGATATTACACAAAAGATAAAAAAGCACAATGTATACTCTATTATACAATTTCGTTGGTAAAACACAAACCATTGTGAAAAACACAATTCATGTTATCAGGTTTGTAGCACAACTTCACCTACATCTATATTAAAACAAATTAAACTGAAGATATCAAATTATTATTTTTTATTTATTTTTTTAGTGCTCGTGTGAGTGCCCTGTTTCCCAAAACTTGGTTCTAAAAATCTTACCGATTCAGATGTTTTCCCGATTGTTCGTAACTTACCAGGTATGATGTTGATGCTTTCATTATTCGACCGTTTGAAGCGAGATTTCTTCCTCCTCATCCTCAATGAATCCTTGATAGAGCTTTAGCCATTGGCCATTGACCTTGAATGGAATTCCATTCCGAGATTTAATTTCGACTGCACCGTGTGGGAAAATATGGGTGACGGAAAAAGGTCATGGCCACCTAGACTTTAATTTACCAGGAAATAATCGGAGTCGTGAATTAAACAATAGAACTTGGTCTCCTACCCGAAATTCATTAGGATTAATGTGTTTATCATGCAAATTTTTCATTCTTTCCTTATAAATTTCGGAGTTAGAGTACGCATAATTCCTTAATTCGTCTAATTCATTTAATTGGCAAAATCGATTTTACCTGCAATTTCTAAGTCTAAGTTTACATTTTTAATTGACCAGTAGGCTTTGTGTGCTATCTGTACTGGCAAATGACAGCTCTTTCCATAGACGAGCTTATATGGGGTTGTACCTATTGTTGTTTTATACGCTGTTCTAAAAGCCCATAAAGCATCGTCTAATTTGTCGGCCCATTATTTTTTATTTATCCCTACGGTTTTTTCAAGTATTCTTTTTAAACCTCTATTAGTCACTTCGGCTTGTCCGTTTGTTTGAGGGTGATATGCCGTTGAGACCCGGTGATAGACCCCATACCTTGTTAAAAAAATTTCAAGTTGATGGTTACAAAAATGGGTACCTCTATCACTTATTAAAGCTTTTGGTGTTCCAAAACGAGAGAATAATTTTTTCAGAAATCTTACCACGACTCTTCCATCGTTTGTTGGAAGTGTCTCAGCCTCAGCCCATTTAGACAAGTAATCTACCGCCACAAGTATATATTTATTTCCTTTTGACGGTGGGAAGGGTCCCATAAATTCGAGTCCCCACACAATAAAAATTTCACAAACGAGTATGCCATTTTGTGGCATATCGTTTTTGGAAGAAATATTACATGATCGTTGGTAAGCGTCACATGTCTTGACAAGACTTTGGGCGTCTTTGTAAATGGTTGGCCAATAAAATCCTGAATCAAATACCTTTCGTGCGGTACTTGCGGCACCATGATGTCCTCCGTACGGACCTTCGTGACAATGGCGGATAATTCTTCTTGCTTCACTACCATGTACGCATCGACGGATGAGTTGGTCGGCACACATTTTGAAAAGATAAGGATCTTCCCAAAAGTAATGCTTTACATCGGCAAAGAATTTCTTTCTTTGATGATGTAGCCATCCTTTTGCGACTATACCGCTAGCTAGGTAGTTAGCGTAGTCGGCGTACCATGGCTCTTCTCGGTATTCCACCATCTCCAGGGACTCCGTTGGAAATTTCTCATTGATTTGTTCGTCCCTGGTTGCCTCCAAAGCTGAGTCTTCTAAGCGCGAAAGATGATCTGCTACGGTGTTTTCTGCTCCTCTTTTGTCTTTTATTTCAATGTCAAATTCTTGGAGGAGTAGAATCCACCAAATCAAACGTTGTTTAGCATCCTTTTTTTTTAAGAGATATCGAATGGCTGCATGATCTGTATAGACTATTGTTTTAGAAAGAACAAGATAAGAACGAAATTTATCAAAAGCAAATACCACAGCTAGTAATTCATTTTCTGTTGTTGTATAATTTTTCTTGTGCATCATTAAGTGTTTTACTAGCGTAATAAATTGGGTGAAAATGCTTGTCTTTTCTTTGTCCCAAGATGGCTCCAACTGCAAAGTCACTTGCATCACACATGATTTCGAAAGGTAATTTCCAATCAGGCGCTATCATGATAGGTGCATTGACTAGCATTTCCTTTAGGGTTAGAAATGCTTGATTGCAATCCTTGTCAAAGATGAAAGGGGCATCTTTTTCAAGTAATTTTGTTAGAGGCCTTGAGATTTTGGAAAAGTCTTTGATAAACCGTCTATAAAATCCGGCATGCCCTAGGAAACTTCTGATAGCTCTAACGGAGGATGGGGTGGTAATCGAGAAATAGTGTCTATTTTTGCTCGATCAACCTCCATTCCATCGCTTGAGATTTTGTGACCGAGTACTATTCCCTCTGTTACCATGAAATGGAATTTTTCCCAATTAAGGGCGAGGTTAGTTTCCTCACATCGGGATAGCATTCGTTCAAGGTTATCGAGGCATTGGTCATATGAATCTCCAAAGATAGAAAAGTCGTCCATGAAGACTTCCATTGTCTTTTCTATCATATCATGGAAGATGGCCACCATGCAACGTTGAAAGGTTGTGGGGGCATTACATAGACCAAAAGGCATGCGTCGATAAGCAAAAGTTCCATAGGGACATGTGAATGTTGTCTTCTCTTGGTCTTCGGGTGCTATCGGTATTTGAAAGTAACCTGAAAAACCATCCAAGAAACAATAAAATTTGTGACCGGATAATCTTTCTAACATTTGATCAATAAAAGGTAAAGGAAAGTGATATTTCCTTGTTGCCTCATTTAATCTTCGATAATCTATACATACCATCCATCCTGTGACGGTTCTCGTTGGTATTAATTCATTTTTCTCATTAGTTATTACCGTCATACCTCCTTTCTTTGGAACTACTTAGACGGGACTTACCCAAGGACTATCGGAAATTGGGTAAATGAGTCCGGCGTCAAGTAACTTGATGACTTCGTTTTTAACCACTTCTTGAACATTTGGATTTACTCTACGTTGTGGTAGTATTACCGATTTATAGTCATCATTCATTAAAATTTTGTGCGTACACATGGAAGGACTTATGCCTTTAATATCTACAAGCTTCCAAGCGATCGCGTTTTTGTGTTTTCTCAAAAGTGAAACTAATTTTTCTTTTTCTAAACTAGTTAATTTTGACGAAATAATTACAGGTGATTTAACATCTTTGTCTAGAAAAGCATATTCCAAACCCTTTGGGAGTTCTTTGAGCTCAAGAGGTGGGTCTTTAGGAGACTCCTTATTTGGTTGCTCATTTCGATCAAAACCCACATAAGTTTGTTCTATGGCGACCTCTTCTTCAACAAAGTGGTCAATTTCTTCTCTTGTATCGGGTGGTTCATCTTCATCTTCAATTAGGGGGTCATTATTGCCGAACGGATATTTCATTGAACGCTCAAGATCGACACTCTTTTTAAATGCCCCTAATTGAATAGATAAGTTGTTGTATTTCCGGTTTTTTAAAGCTTCGTGTGTTTTCACAAAAGGTCGTCCCAACACTAGAGGAGCGTCATCAAGGATGACAAAGTCGGTTGGGACTACCATTTGATTGGTTTGGACCAAGACATCCTCAACTACCCCTATTGTAACACCTCAACCCCGCTAGGGTTGACGTGTCACTCTTACAGATATCAAAACTAAAAACCAATCCATAGCATTAAATAAAAAAATCCTAATTAGATTCATTACATTACATTACTGAAACAAAGAATCTTGGCCAGCAACTTCCTAACGCTCCTCACTGAAATCCCAGATCATTCCATATTACCTGAAAAAAATAGGAAAAACACAAAAAGAAAAAAAACGACTGAGCCAAAAATTGCTCAGTAACGAAGAAATAAACAGTACAAGTAAAGTCATATCAGCGGAAGCGAAACACAACAGAACATAACTGAGACTGAACTGAAACGGTCATTAACACAATTACTGAAAACAAGTGTAGGCACATGACTGATGCAAAAACTAATACACGAGCCGATCTGATGCTGTAACGGAAACTGATATGAAAACAAAAGTAAGTGATATGCATCACCGATACCGAACCCAACACAAAACTGATGTTGAGACTGATACATCATTGATCATGATGACTAGAACAATTTAGCTTCTATAAACAAACTTATTTTAAAACATCGTTTAACTAATCTAGTATTCATATAAAGAGATTTTCTGACCTATCAAATGAAACGTTTGAGCAAATTAAATACTGATAATTATCTAATATTTTGAACAACATTAAATAATACTATTATTGTCAAAACAAGATACTTGGCAAAACTATTTTCTTATGATAAACGTCTAAATTTAATCAATAAAATAATTTATTAAATTTCATAGGGGATCGTCATTAGACAAAAAAATAACTAATTTTCTAGCTTTGAAAACTTACATTTAAGAAATAGAATAATTCAAATAACTTGGATCTCAAACCAAGTACTTATGACAATTTCATAAACCGGCATAGGAAAGCAATACATAAATGAAAACAAATATGTAAACTGAAACATTTTAAATACCATTTAAAAATCCCCTGACCTTTAAAAGAAGAGAACTGTCGAAATTATCATCTTTAAATAAATGCTTGGATGAAGATTAATATCTATTAATTAATCATACTTCAAAAATGATTATATAATAACAATAATTATTTCTATTACTTTGGAGATTTATATTCAATAACAAAAATAATCGGATAACCCAAGTTTAAAAGTAGAATGACTTAATTCTTACAAAACTTATTAAACCGATCAAAGCAAAGACAGATTCAATGACAAATATAGAACAAAGATTGAATCAAATACTGAATACAGGTACTCACAGATACAAACTATACGTATAACACGGAATCGAAATCCAAATTAAGACTCATACTGGGATGAATCTAAAACATACACTGAGTCAAAATACCCATAACTAATACAGACCATAATCGGATACTGAACATAATTAGAAGCATGATTATCTCGATGTCGGAAACATGACCAGATGCGTACAAAACATATCAGACATATCAGAACATGTACTAAACATAATCGGAAGCATAACCCGATACATAATCGGAAGTATAATCAGATGCGTACAAAACTTATCAGACATATCATAACATATACTGAACATATTCACATACAGAAACACATACTAACTTACACGACAGATGTATATCAACATAACAAATCGTGTAACACAGAAGCACCCAGAGCTACAAACAAACAGACTGGTACACAGGTAGCTACTCTATGTACCTATGAGACGGTGAGTGTGGCGTATACCCATTATTCCATCTCCAGACAACAGACTCAAACTCAGAGCTAAGATCAATCTATACGCCTCTATGGGCCAAGGTGCTACACAAGCACGAGCTAGAGACGCCGTGAACTTTTATTACGCACTGTCACGATAAGTGTCATGCCGTTGACGCCCAAACGACAAGCCAAACATGCTCGGGTGACAGAGTACAAATACTAAGGCCTTGTAAATAACCTACAGGCAACTAAAATAAAACTAACGGGAACATGTAACCATGAATACAAGTCTGAGGTATGGCATGCTACAACATAATAATAATAATAATAATAATAATAATAATAATAATAATCAAACCAGACGATACCAGAGATAACGGACAATTTCCAAAACACTAAAAAGTATCAAAATAACATAATAAAGAAATATTGAAGACTGACCACGATGACAAAATCCGTACTACAAAGTAACGGATACAAATTTATATTTATACTATGATGGAAATGAAACGGAATCCGAACCAAAGAGTAACGAAATTTAATAAAGTCATACTACGATGTAAAGGGTATCGAATCCGTACCTTAAAGCAAGCAAAACAAAACCGAGTCCTCCACAAATACCAGACCCTAGAGTTTATTTAAATCAACATTATGTATATCCACTATCTAATTTGTGGCTTGTTGGTTGTTTGACGTTCCGGCGATAAAGACGTAATGTTAATGCTTAACGTGTTTATTTTCAAAATCATTTAGAACTTTCACAACTTATGAATTAATGAGAAACCCGTTTAGTGTAGTTTCAACAATACGCATGATTGTTTGCTAAAAGGGCTCGAGAAATGTCTTGGACTTGTGTTTATTGATTTGTACATAAATAATGTGTACCTTATTAATAAAAAAAATAATATTGTAATAAGAAGTATTAAAAATGTATATATATGAGTGTGTATAACAGACCACTAAGTTCTTGTCAGTTAATCAAAATTTTAATCTAAATGGCAATGGCTTATGTTCCATAACAGAGAGTGATTAGTCAATTTACCACATTACTTATCTAAATAATGATAAAAAAAAAAAGAAGAATTCCAATAACTTTCTTTGTGAACTAACAGAGGCGGGACACCACATTCTTATGAATTTCAATATCCAAACTTCAGGGGTATGTTTCTTTAGTCTCCAGAACAATCCTCAATTTAATCAAAAATTTCCCATCATGTATGTATTGTCGCCGTTTACGGAAAGTTATAAACGGAATTTATACGGTTTCCTTCTAAATACAACTTAGGGGCTGCTTGGTAGCCTCTAATGACTTTAATTCCAGTTTTATGTATTTCACCCCTAGGCTTAGAACATTTACACATTAGGCCCTTAAGGTATTTGTTTTAAATTATAACATAACGTAAACTTAGAATCATCTATAATTAATTAAATTTTGTTACAATTTCAATTATTATACTTAGTGTATTATCTATATCTATACTATATTATAATGCATGAGTGAGGAGTATTTTAAGATATCAAAAAATAAGAACTTTTCCCCCACTTTATTTATAGAAATACCCCTAAAATGAGGGTAGTTTAGTCTTTTAAACACTATTTCTTTTTAGCCCCTAAACTTATTACACTTAAATCCATAAGGTTTTAACAAAATTATAGATAATTAGTTACAATTCACTCATCCACAACAAACTTATAATTTTTTACGTATTCTTGACATATCTTATAAACTATACTGTTTAAAAAAAATCCACAGATAGCATGACGACCTACACATTTTTGTCGACGTTTCAATAGTTGTCTTGTTCAATATCGACGCACGGATTAAAAGGTACAAGTTGATAATGCTTTAATGTACAAGTAATTAATACTTGTGATCTAATGCGCCTAATCTACAAAGATGTGTCTATCTATGCAAACAAAAACAAAAAGAATTAAAAGTACCATAACATAAAATGAAGATATTATGTGTCACATTTTATTTTATTAAAACTGCCTAATATTTGTACTTAGGTATATCTTATAAAAACTTAAAACTAACTACAACAAACTTCCTAAATAAAGGGGTGGCAAATCTAAAATTAAACCCTAATGCATTTCTATAGTTACTACTATAAATACATAGCATGACACTCCTATATCTATTGCTAAACAAAGTTAAAAAATGGATCCAGTTCTAAATTCAATTGTTGCGAAAAACCAAGCATGCGAGATTGAAAATTCTAAGGTCAGTTCTGTTATATCGCAACAGTGAATAATTGTTTTCTTTTATTTACTTTTATGTGAATGTTAACTTATTTGATTTTTCAGATTCAGTTGCATGATGAACATGCCAATTTAAACAACCCATTTGTGGAAAAAGCTTCTAAGGTATTGATTTTGCTGGTTTTTAAGTATTATTTTTGCGTATATCTTTCATATTAAAATGTTCGTTATGTTATTACATGTGTGTTTTATTGCAGGATGATGGTGATAAAAGTGTTGATATTATTTCTTATGGTGCAATGTTTAGTCCATACAAGTCTAATCTTCAACGTGAATTTAGTGAAGATGTAATTTTAAGGTTTATTTAATCTTTTTTAACTTTTGTATTCAATTTTTGTTCTTTTTAAGGATCGAAAGTGTTGGTGCACTAATGTCTGTTAACTTTGTCTTTATCGAGTCTTGTATTGTATTAGATAGATCAGGGCACAGAAATCGAGAAAACAGTATTAAAGGGTAATTCCGCTTGAAATGTGCTTAATGTCATTTCAAACAGAATTAGAGGTTTCAAGCGAGATTACTAATTCCGCATGGAATTAGGTAATTCCGTTTGAATGTTAATTCCGTTTGTAACTGTTTCAAGCGGAATTAGTCGTCTATAAATACTAAAGTGCCTGTGTCATTTGAAACGGAATTAGAACAGTGTTTTCAGAGCCGAGGTGCTGCCGGATTGTTATTTGAATTGTAAAAGCTCAGGAAATCAATGAGAGAAGATAATTAGATAGTATCAAGCTGTGTTTCGTCAATTTCATTGATTCCGCCTTTGATTTTGATGTTGAACTCTTCAAATTGACTCGTTAGGGTCACACGACGATCCAACAAGTGGTATCAGAGCTCAGGACGAGGAGTTCATACCAATTCAGCTTGATTTCATCGGATTCTCTTACTTCTACTCCTTTTTAAAATTGAACAAGATTTAACGGTCAAAATGGCTTGATTTTCTCACATAATAAGCGCAACATAGGTTTAACTAATCCTTGAAAGAATTGGACCTTAATTCGACTTAAATCTGATAAAATTGCTAATTCCGCTTGAAAAACTGTTCGGACAAAATGACATCAGCATAATTCCGTTTGAACTGGATCTAATTTCGCTTGAAAAGTACAGACAATTTCAAACGAGATCTAATTTCGTTTGAAACGTTCAAACAAAATTACTAATTCCGCATCAAAGTAGCTAATTCTGCTTCAATTGGCTTAATTCCGCTTGAAATACCTAATTCCGTTTGAGTAGGTATTCCGCATGAACTGGTAATCTCGTTTGAAAGGTTATTTTGTGTGAACAAGTTAATTCCGTTTGAGCTATTCCGCTTGAACTGATTCCGTTTGAATCCACTTTTCAAAATTTCAAAAAAATTTCTAAGTGTTTGTTGATTGTTTCAGGTACTTGAAAGATGGATGATTTCATGAATCCTTTTTGTGATGTGTTTGCATTTACCAGTGGTTCGGGAGATGGCACACCAAATAACACGAATGAAACTACACCAACACCGAGTGCAAAGAATTATTTCTGATGCTATGAGTGTAGACAGTGCATATGGAACATACAATAAACCGCCCAAGTTGATGGCAATTGAAGATTACAACAGGTAGGCTACAAGATTTGAAGAATGGCTTCAAGCGTTTGCATATTCCAGTTGGAAAAGTTTGAAAAATGGTTTTGATATGGGGAGAACAGATTATGAAAATTTGGAAGACAACCAAGTAGAAAGATATGTTGCTGAACAAAAGTGCATTGCTCTGCTTCACCAATCTGTCAGAGATGACATTATTTCACTGATCGAGTACAAAGATTCGAGAGATCTTTGGGAGAAACTGAGAATGAAATGTGTGGGTAGTGCTGAGATAGTTAAAAACAAAAAGAAATTGTTAAGAAAAGAGTTTGATTTGTTTGGTTGTTTAAAGAATGAGTCTGTTTCCAAGATGATTGAAAGATTCGGGCATTTGAAGATGGAGCTTGCAAGACATGGAATCATATACACTCGAGAGGAGTTAGTTGACAAATTATTTGATTCACTACCGAATGAGCAAGACTGGCAGTATTTTGCATTGTTGCTGAAGAATACGGTGAAGCCGACTGATTTGACAGTGGATTTGCTTATCGAAAGACTTGAAAGTCATGAATTGGAGATCAAAAAATCCAATAAAGTCAACGACACATCATACCAGCAGAATGTGGAGCTGTATTACAGAGGAAGTATGATCCCGAAATCTACATCACCAAAAACAGCATTTTCTGCAGAAAGTTCAAATACAGTGAATCAAGAAACTCCTAGCAGTGGCTATCATAGTGGATCCTCATCAACTGCTCAAAGTCAATCTGTTCCGAAAAATCTATTTCAATGCAACATTGCTGTGGATTTAAAGAATGGTAAGAATTTTAGTGAAGAATCTGCCAAACAACAGATGGTGTTTTCAGCGTCTGTGTTAGAATCGTGTGAAAGCCTCGTTGCAGGAAAGATTGGAAACACCAACCTAACAAAAGAAGACTACGATCAGATTGATCCTGAGGAGATGGAATTGATCGATATAAGGTGGTGTATGGCGAGTACAGTGAGAAGAGCACAGCGATTCATGGAGATTACTGGAAGACAGTCTATTGGTGGACCTTCTACCAAGTTAGGCTTTGACAAATCAAAAGTCACATGTTTTAAATGTAAACAAAAAGGTCATTTTAAGCGTGAGTGCTGAAATGCTTACATTGATGATACTGCAAATCCTTTTCGAGAGGATTATTACAAAAGAGCAATTTATCATCAAAATAAAGCAGAACCTCCAAGGATGAAGCAGATAGAGGAGGCACCCAAAGAAAAATCCAGAGCACTTGCTGTTTTTCATGATGATGAAGGTTATGATTGGAGTGATATTTTGCCTGAGGAAGATGCAGTTGGTTATGCCTTTACAGCAGCAAAGATTGTTCCTTTTAAAGATACCAGATCTGAAGAAGTAAAGTACGTCAACAGGAAGGCAACAGCTCAATTCATGAAAAGCAAAATCTATCGTACATGGAAGGAAGCAAAGAAAGCAAATCGATGGGATCCTGATAGAGAATGTTGTCGATCTTAATGGAAACATAGCTGTTGATCCAGATACTGTAGATGTTAAAACTCTCACCAAACAAATTGCTGAAGAAGAAGAAGCCAGGCAAAGAATGTGGTGGGGAGGAGGAGAAACTGATGAGAAAGTGAAAGAGACAGAAAAAGAGCCGCAGCCAAAGAAAGTTGATGACGGGATTATTGATACATCACAAGAGTTTACCGCAGAAAACTTGAAGAAGGTGGCTGACAAAGTTCTTGCTGCAAAAGAACTAGAGGTAGTTTCTGGTTCTGGAACTGAGTCCAAAAACAAGGTCAGTTCAAATGATACACATGAGTCAGGTAAGAAAGCTAAATCTGAGAACAACTGCAAAGATTGCATGAAAGAGTGCAAAGTTTGTAGTACAAATGCTTACCTCAGTGGTAAGAAGGTTGAAGAACTGACTAGTAGAGTCAGAAGTGTTGAAGATCAGATCTTAAACCGTGATAAACTGTTAAAAGCTTCGAACGACAAATTAAAGAATTAACTGAGAAAATCGAAAATGATAAAAATGACGTAGAAAGAATTAGGAAAGAAAATGAAAAATTGATTCTTGAAAATCGTCAAATCTCAGAAAATTTTGAAAAACTAAAATGTGACAACTCGAAATCTAGAACCTTTCGTGTATGCTTAAATGTGTGGCTAGTTAACTTATGTGATTAATGACAAATGAACCCTTATATGATTATGTGTTATGTTATGTGTATGCTTGTGTGTATGTATGCGGGTATGTATATGAACCGAGTGAACCGTAACATATGGGCCGGTTGGCCACACACACACACACTTAGCTTATTTCGAAAGCCCATTAGGGTGCACAAGGTGAAACAAGTATAAAACCTTGGTAATTATCCATGTTGCCATTTTCTTTGGATAACACACACACTCTCCATCCTCTCACTAAAACCCTAAGCCACAACATTGTCTCTCCTTCATTCTCGGATCAACCGGTGACACTAGGAGCTCTCGGAAACACACACACACCCGTTTAGAAGCTTCATACCCACCTTTGAAACTCATCAACCGGTTAGTGATTTTATGATGTTTGTTGTTGTTAAATGATAGTATGAATGGTAGGATTTAACTAGTGTAGTTGTATGCTTGATGATGGTTGTGAACCGGATGTGTATGATATTGATAATCGGTTAAACATGTCTTGATTTCGGATATATTGAATGATGTTTTGATGGTATACATTGATGTTGAGTTAGTGTTCAAGAAATCGATGCATAAATGTTCTATGTTATGTGTTTACATTCGGTTGATGATGATTATATGTTAGTGTGTTAATATAAGTTGAAATGATTGATGAATAAAAACCGAATACATGTAATCGGCTGTGGTATGTGCACGATTAGGACGATTCATTGTGTAGATATCATAGGGTGCATGTTAGTGTTGATAAGTGGTTGATCATGATTTTTGTTTGGTTAAAGTTTATATGAATGATGATGATGAATCACTTGAATATATGAAGAACAACTTGAATATCATATGAACATGTTTTAAATATTTAAAAACTGTTATGTTTGATCCATTTTAGCAAACTATTAGACAAGAAAACATGTTTAAGTGGGTAGTACAAACTGTTTCATGAAACCAAAATCCCATTGGATAGTACACTGTACCGAATCAGCAGTTGTCCAACCGAAACCTCCAGTTGCGACTCGAAACCAGTGCATGATGAGTCGAAATCTCCCGGTTGCGACATCGGTTGCGAGTCGCAAACACCTGGTTGCGACTCGAAACCACATGTGATCAGCACACAAACCTTATGACTCGCAATCTCAGTTACGAGTCCGGTTACGAGTCGAGACCAAAACAGCATGAACCGAGACCACAATTGCGACTCAGGTTGCGAGCTGAGAACACCTGGTTGCGACTCGCAACCGACATGTGCGTGCTGAATTGGACTTGCATGATTAAGGGCCTAAGTAATTGGGCCGGACTCTTGGGCCTGATGCACGGATCTTATATGTTGATGATTGTTGAACTGCCATGATCAAACGTGTATGCCATGAACGATACTTGAATGCATTAGGCTAGGAACATACGTGTACTGATTGAATACGAACCTGATTGGTATGATACAACTATGATAGGACGTGAGTAGCCACAATATTGCTTGATTGACTTTTCTGTGTATCTACCGAGCAAACCAAGGTGAGTTCACACCCTCTACAAAGCATGGGATTCCCTGGGGTGGGAATGGGGTTAAGGAACGTGGGTTCCTCGTCCTCCTTGGGTAGGACAGTATTGGTTCAGGAATGTAATTCCTCGTCCTTGTGGACAGATAACTCGTACTAGACCAAAACTCTATCACAAAGTCCCTCCTTTTTATACCGACTAATCGCCGGGCCAATGGCGAGCGGGTCATTAGTTAGATAGCGCTATTTAGGTCTGACAAACCTCACACCGTGCCGCAGAGGACGGGCGTGAACTAATGGATCTGGGGCACGTCAATGATGATAGACATTGACAGTTTCAGGGCACATAAACATGACTACAGTTAGCAGTCGATATGGTAACGAGTCTAGTGTATACATGGGGTAGCCCCCACGGCCGAAATGCCAGATAACTAACACGGGGTAGCCCCCACGGCTGGATTGCCAGAGTAACCAGGAATAAACAAGTCACGTTTTTAACTATGGGGTAACCCCCACGGCAGGATGCCAGATAAAGGAAACTGTTTTCGAACAACTGAAAACGAACACCCAACCGTGAACTCACTCAACTTGTTGTTGACTCGTTACTACATGCTTTGCAGGTCCTTAGATTTCTTAGCTGGAGCTTGCATGGAGGAGGATCGTTGTGGGACATAGACGACTGTGTGCCATGTTAAACTTTGAAACAATTAAACTTATGTTTTGATTTAAGACTTATGCTTCCGCTTGCAACTTAACTATGTTTTGTGTGGACACCAATTGTATTGGTTGAACTTTTATGATTACTTACACGCTTGTTCAATATGATTGGTGGCTGGATCCTGGTCAGTCACGCCTCCAAGCGGTAGTACTCCGCAGGTGGATTTTGGGGGTGTGACAGATTGGTATCAGAGCCATTGGTTATAGAGAACTTGGTTTTAATAAAGGGGAAAACGTTTTTGTTAAAACCAGACTATAACCTGTACAGTGCTCGACGGTCCACAACGATGCTTCACTCCACATGCAAGGCTCGACATTCTTGGTGATATGATCTGTGTATATATTGCCTCCTTGTTAGTTACATAGTACATTGCTTATGGTATGCTTGGTTAGTATAACTACTGTTGCTTGAACACGTGCGTGCTTACTCTATCCTATCATTGTACTTTCGCGAACCTCCCTCACTCGTATTACTCTTGATATGAAGATCATGTCTGGACGCGTTAACCTGACACAAGCCCAGTTGACGGCTCTGATCAACGAACGAGTTGCCGCAGCACTTGCAGCTGCACACGCAGGAGGTATATCCTGCAGTCCGAACTCATTCTAGGATCTTTAGGATCCTACTCTCGTGAACCAACCTTTGTGTTAAACTCAGTCTTTTCTTTCACCTACGATAGGTCAGCATGTTCAGCCACCCGTGTGCACTTTTAAGACTTTCATGGACTGCCGGCCAACTACTTTTAGCGGCACTGAAGGAGCAGTAGGTCTCCTACACTGGTTTGAGAAACTAGAATCTGTGTTCGAAATGTGCGAATGCCCTGAGGCACGCAGGGTGAAGTATGCTACTGGTACTCTCGAGGGTTTAGCCCTCACATGGTGGAACGCTCAGGTTCAGATGCTAGGGTTGGTTGCTGCCAACGCCACCCCATGGGAGAATTTTAAGGAAATGATCAAGGAAGAATACTGCAGTCGTGATGAGATTCACAAACTGGAAGTGGAGTTCTTCAACCTCAAGATGACGGGGTCCGAAATTGAAGCTTATGTGAAAAGGTCGAACGAACTGGCAATTCTGTGCCCTACTATGGTGGATCCTCCCATCAAACGCATCGAACTATTTCTTCAGGGCCTAGTGCCAGAAATCCAAAGTCATGTGACTTCAGCGAACCTCGCCACCTACCAGCAAACTGTACAGTTGGCTCACCGTCTCACGGACCAGGCGGTGGAGCAGAACAAGTTACCAAAACGCATAGGCGCTGCAACTACTTCTGGTACCTCTGGTGACAACAAACGGAAATGGGATGGAACTTCTAGCAAGGGTTCGACTTATGTTCAGTCCCAGTCTCAGCAGAGAAAGACTGATGACTACAAGAGCCCTAATCAGCAATCGTCTGGTGGTCAAAGTCATGGTGGGTACAAAGGAAATCACCCCAAATGCAATCGCTGCAGCCTGCACCACAGCGGGCCATGCACCAGGGGCAACTGTCATCGGTGCAACAAGCCTGGTCACGCTGCAAAGGATTGCAGGAGCTTATACCCCGCCAATCAGAATCGTCAGCAAGCTCAACAGAACCAGCGCCAGCAGCAGCAGCAAGGTGATAACAAAGGGTGCTTTCAGTGTGGAGCTGAGGGCCACTTCAAGAGAGATTGTCCCCAACTGAACAGGAACCAGAACAACAACAACAACAATAACAACAATCAGGGGAATGGTAACAATGGGAACAACAACAACAATGGCGCCAGGGGGCGGGTGTTTGTGATTGGCCAAGGTGAAGCAAGGAATGACCCCAATGTTGTGGCGGGTAAGTTCCTTCTCGACGACTTTTATGTTTCAGTTTTATTTGATTCGGGTGCCGATACTAGCTACATGTCACTAGAAGTTAGTCGAATGCTTAAGCGTATTCCAACACTTTGAACAACAAGCACACCGTAGAGCTAGCAAATGGTAAGAGCTTAGAAGCCACACACATAGTCAAGGGTTGTAAACTTATTCTCGCTGACCAGACCTTCTCTATCGACCTCATTCCTATTGTCTTGGGTAGTTTCGACGTTGTCATTGGGATGGATTGGCTATCCCAACACCGAGCAGAGATTCTTTGCAACGAGAAGGTTGTCCGCATTCCAGGTCCCGATGGTGAACCTCTCATGATTCATGGAGACAAGAGGAGTGCTGTTGAGAACGTCATTTCTCTCCTTAAGGCCCAAAATTGCTTGCGAAAGGGCCACACTGCTATTTTGGCACTCGTTACTGACACCTCAGAAAAAGAGAAGAAGATAGAAGATTTTCCAGTTGTACGCGATTTTCCAGAGGTATTTCCTGAGGAATTACCTGGTCTTCCGCCTCATCGCCAAGTCGAGTTTCAGATCGAACTAGCTCCTGGAGCTGCGCCTATAGCCCGTGCACCTTATCGTTTAGCCCCATCAGAGTTGAAGGAACTCTCTACGCAACTGCAAGAGCTCCTGGATAAGGGTTTTATTCGTCCTAGCTCATCGCCCTGGGGAGCTCCAGTATTATTTGTAAAGAAGAAGGACGGTACTTTCAGAATGTGTATCGATTACCGGGAACTCAACAAGGTGACGGTGAAGAATCGTTATCCTCTACC
Source organism: Helianthus tuberosus (assembly GCA_030545235.1). NCBI lineage: Eukaryota > Viridiplantae > Streptophyta > Magnoliopsida > Asterales > Asteraceae > Helianthus > Helianthus tuberosus. The sequence continues at coordinate 116,318,947 of CM060370.1, forward strand.
GCGTATCGACGACTTGTTCGACCAGCTGCAAGGGTCGAGCTACTATTCGAAGATCGATTTGAGATCGGGTTATCACCAGCTGAGAGTCCGGGAAGAGGACGTCTCCAAAACAGCTTTCAGAACTCGATACGGGCACTATGAGTTTTTGGTCATGCCGTTTGGGATGACAAACGCACCTGCGGTTTTCATGGACTTGATGAACCGAGTGTGCAAGCCTTACCTGGACAAGTTCGTTATAGTTTTCATCAACGACATCCTGATCTATTCCAAGAGTCGGGAGGAACACGAGCAGCATCTGCGACTTATTCTGGAACTCCTTCGAACAGAACAGCTTTATGCAAAGTTTTCGAAATGCGACTTCTGGCTTCGAGAAGTCCATTTCCTAGGCCACGTGGTGAACAAGGATGGGATTCATGTTGATCCATCCAAGATAGACTCGATTAAGAACTGGCCTGCACCTCGTACACCAAAGGAAATTCGCCAATTCTTGGGTTTGGCGGGATACTACCGGAGATTCATAAAGGATTTTTCTAAGATTGCACAGCCTCTCACCTCACTGACGCAGAAAGGCGTTGTTTATCGCTGGGGAAACGCACAGGAATTGGCATTTCAGCACCTAAAGGATAGACTTTGTAGCGCACCTATCCTTTCCTTGCCAGAAGGCACAGACGGCTTTGTGGTCTACTGCGACGCATCAATTCAAGGTCTTGGTTGTGTATTGATGCAACGAGATAAAGTTATAGCCTACGCCTCACGCCAACTCAAGGTTCATGAAAAGAACTACACTACGCACGATTTAGAGCTGGGAGCTGTTGTTTTTGCACTTAAGTTATGGCGGCATTACCTGTATGGTACCAAGTGCGCGATCTACACCGACCACAGGAGTCTCGAGCATATCTTCAAGCAGAAGGAACTGAATATGCGGCAACGACGATGGGTCGAGCTACTGAATGACTACGAGTGCTCAATCAGGTATCACCCGGGCAAGGCCAATGTTGTGGCTGACGCCCTCAGTCGGAAGGACACTGCGCCTAAGCGCGTGCGAGCTTTACAACTCACGATCCACTCTAGTCTCCCTTCTCAAATACGAGCTGCTCAGATAGAAGCACTGAAACCAGAAAACGTCAGGGCTGAAGCCCTACGCGGATCAAGGCAACGATTAGAACAGAAGGAAGACGGTGCTTACTACGTAACGGGACGCATTTGGGTCCCACTCTATGGCAACCTACGAGAGCTTGTGATGGACGAAGCACACAAGTCTCGCTACTCGGTGCATCCTGGTTCGGATAAAATGTACCACGATATCAAAACTACGTACTGGTGGCCTAGCATGAAGGCCCACATAGCAACTTACGTCAGCAAGTGTTTGACTTGTGCCAGAGTCAAGTCTGAATACCAGAAACCCTCAGGCCTACTCCAACAACCAGAGATACCTCAATGGAAATGGGAGCAAATTTCCATGGACTTTGTTACTGGCCTACCTAGATCCCAGCGCGGGAACGATACTATTTGGGTGATCGTGGATCGACTCACAAAATCTGCACACTTCTTGGCTATCAAGGAGACGGATAAGTTCTCCACTCTTGCAGAAATATACCTTAAGGAAGTCGTTTCGAGGCACGGGGTGCCCACCTCCATTATCTCGGATCGAGATGCACGTTTTACTTCAGAGCTGTGGCAAGCAATGCACAAATCCTTCGGCTCACGATTAGACATGAGCACAGCGTACCACCCTCAGACGGACGGGCAGTCCGAGCGCACTATTCAAACCTTAGAAGACATGCTTCGTGCATGTGTAATCGACTTTGGCAACCGCTGGGAAAAGCATCTGCCACTTGTGGAATTCTCGTACAATAACAGCTACCACAGCAGCATTAAAGCTGCTCCGTTTGAGGCATTGTACGGACGTAAATGCCGGTCACCTCTTTGCTGGGCAGAGGTGGGAGATAGTCAGATCACTGGTCCAGAATGTGTGGTAGACACGACCGAACAAATTGCTCAAATACGAAAACGCATGACGGCAGCCCGGGAACGTCAGAAAGTTTACGCCGACATGGGCAGGAAACCACTTGAGCTCCAGGTTGGGGAGCGGGTCATTAGTTAGATAGCGCTATTTAGGTCTGACAAACCTCACACCGTGCCGCAGATGACGGGCGTGAACTAATGGATCTGGGGCACGTCAATGATGATAGACATTGACAGTTTCAGGGCACATGAACATGACTACAGTCAGCAGTCGATATGGTAACGAGTCTAGTGTATACATGGGGTAGCCCCCACGGCCGAAATGCCAGATAACTAACACGGGGTAGCCCCCACGGCTGGATTGCCAGAGTAACCAGGAATAAACAAGTCACGTTTTTAACTATGGGGTAACCCCCACGGCAGGATGCCAGATAAAGGAAACTGTTTTCGAACAACTGAAAATGAACACCCAACCGTGAACTCACTCAACTTGTTGTTGACTCGTTACTACATGCTTTGCAGGTCCTTAGATTTCTTAGCTGGAGCTTGCATGGAGGAGGATCGTTGTGGGACATAGACGACTGTGTGCCATGTTAAACTTTGAAACAATTAAACTTATGTTTTGATTTAAGACTTATGCTTCCGCTTGCAACTTAACTATGTTTTGTGTGGACACCAATTGTATTGGTTGAACTTTTATGATTACTTACACGCTTGTTCAATATGATTGGTGGCTGGATCCTGGTCAGTCACGCCTCCAAGCGGTAGTACTCCGCATGTGGATTTTGGGGGTGTGACAGATTGGTATCAGAGCCATTGGTTATAGCATTTTATTGTAATATCTAGTTAAAAAGGGCAAGGTGGCAAACTGGTAAATAAGGAGAAATCCTTATAACCTTGTGCCTATAAATAGATGCATTAGACTTTAGAATTAAGACTTTTTGCTCATTTGGGAATTAGAAGATCTAAGCTTAGAGAGAGAAAGTTCTCTCACATGATTCTCGGCTTTGTACACATCATCTTATTCAATAGAATCACATTATTAGTACGTTCTTGTGTGTTCGGTCACGCACGTTCACGGATTCCGCACGTCGAACGTTCGTTACGCAATCGTACGGTGTCAAATCCGATCCTACACTTTAAATGCAATCAAGTTGGACATATTGCACGAAAGTGTACCAACTTAAAGTCTAAGACTGTGGTTGTTGAGAATTCGAGAAAGAAAGATGATGCAAAAGGCAAAGCTCCAATGGTTGTTGAGAAGAAAGTTTTGAAAACCAAAAACACCAAGATCAAAACTGAACCCGTAAAGAATGTGGTAACTAAAACTGACAAGTTTTACAAATGGGTTACTTTGCCTCAACAAGCATGGAAGCCAAAATCAGTTGACAAGAAGTCAAGTTCTCCAAAACCAAAGGTTTCAGAGTCAGAAAAACAATCGTCTTCTACCGCACCGGTAAAGATGAATGTTCCTTTGGATTATTATGAGAAACTTGAATCACAAGAGGCTACTACTTCTGAAAAGAAGAATGTACCAAAGAAAGACCAATCATCTGGTCAACCTTCTCAAAATGATTTCTTTTTATACAAAAAGGTTGAGATTGGATCTGAGGAGAGCTTAAAGATGAATGACAAGAATTTTCCGCCACTTTACATTGCAAAAACTCACTTAAATGGTAAGTTTCCCGAGTCAAAAGAGGCTTGGGTGGCATCAACTTCTAACTAAGTGTTTGTGATATGTGCAGGAGCTTCCAAGATCCGTTTCACGTTGGATTATGGATAGTGGAGCTTCTCGGCACATGACAGGGAAGAAAACCCTACTGTACGATGTTAGAGGGTTTAATGGAGGTTATGTAGGTTTTGCAGGCAATCAAGGTGGTCGAATAGTTGGTGAAGGAACTTTATCGAATGGTATTGTCACATTTGAAAGAGTAAACTACATCGCCGAGCTTGAAAACAATCTTCTGAGTATTTCTCAGATTTGTGATCGTATGTATACAACGCACTTCATAGACAAAGAATGTTTGATCTTGAAACCAGGATTTGTTGTTCCTGAGGAGTGGGTTATCATGAGAGCACCCAAAGTCAATGATCTGTACATGTTGGACATGAGTGTAGCAACTACTACCACGGGTCAGGCTCATTGTTTTATGTCAAGAGCAACAGAAAAAGAATCACAGTTATGGCATCGAAAAATGGGTCATATTCACTTGCGAAAAATGAATCACCTAGTGCATAATGACTTAGTAATTGGTGTTCATGTGAAAGGTTTTCATCTTGAGGGGGAGTGCATTAGTTGTGTCAAAGGCAAGCAAAAGAAGAAATCTCACCCTGGAAAGAAAGAAAACTCAATTTTGAAACCTTTAGAGAGACCCCATATGGATCTGTTTGGTCCAGTGAACGTCAAAAGCATAACTGGGGATCTCTATTGTCTAGTAGTTACAGACGATTACTCAAGATTTTCATGGGTATTATTTTTGAGGTCAAAAAATGAGACGTTTGATCGTTTGATGATGCTTTTCAAGAAGATAGAAAACTTGTACCAAACCCGCATTAGAAAATTACGTAGTGACAATGGTACTGAGTTCAAGAATATCAAGATGAAAGAGTATTGCGATGAAAGAGGTATATTGCATGAATTTAGTGCTCCTTACACTCCACAACAGAATGGAGTAGCTGAACGAAAGAACATGACGCTAATTGAAACGGCTAGGACGATGCTTGCTGATTCCAAGCTACCTGTTAACTTTTGGGCAGAAGCAGTATCCGCCGCATGCTATACGCTCAACCGGGTTCTCACAGTGAAGAAATTCAACAAGACATGTTTCGAGCTAATTAATAACCGCAAACCGAATCTGAAGTATTTAGAACCGTTTGGGTCTCCCTGTACAGTTCTAGAGCCTTTTGGTAAGTTTGGTCCAAAAAGTATCGAGGGAATATTTGTGGGATACTCAAGTCCTTTGAAACGAGTCTTTGTTCCAAGCTTGAAGTGGATTATTGAGGCACATAATGTTGAATGTCAAGGCTACACAATGCCACCGCAAAATCCCGGCGATTCATGGCGTTTTCACTGTGACACTTTGTGGAATTCGTTTGACATGGAAGAGGAAGAAGAAGAAGATTTCTTTGATGAGTTGGATATTCTGAGAGAGTATAGTCATCGCAGGAAAGGTTCCCAGCTGAGTCTTCAATGCGTCCAAGGCATACTTCAAATGACGATGAAGCAGGTCCAAGCAATGCTGGAGAACATGATGATATTCAACAAGATGAAGTTGCTCATGATAATCAGATGGCAGTCAATGATAATCAAGAATCTGAGAATATGCCTGTATTTGATCATGGTTATTCAGATTCTGAGGCGGAGCAGATCCAGAGTTCAAGTCAAACAATTCCAATCAGTGAACAAGGTGCAAATCAGAATGTCACAAATCTGGAGGGCGAGGTAGATGTTCAAGGCGAAGTTATGCCAAGAACACTTTCATACCATCCAGAGGAGCTGATTATTGGAGAATTACAATCAGGCGTCCGCACTAGACGACAAATTGATCAAGGGATTACTTGTTTTTATTCTACAGTTGCTCCTTTACAAACTGAGTTTTCACTTAGTTGTTTTATTTCGCAGATTGAACCGCGAACTTATAAGGAGGCGCTTACTGAAGATTCTTGGGTCAATGCGATGCAGGAGGAATTGAGCCAGTTCGAGAAGTTAGGAGTGTGGAAGTTAGTAGATTTTCCTGATGGTCACAGGGGTCACAGGAAAATTAACACAAAATGGGTATTTAAATGCAAGAGAGATGATCGAGGGGTTATTATTCGAAACAAAGCTCGACTCGTAGTTCAGGGCTTTAGTCAGCAGGAAGGTATAGATTTCACTGAAGTATATGCACCCATGGCTCGACTAGAAGCAATTAGGATCTTTCTGGCATTTGCATTATGGAAGGGTTTTAAAGTTTTTCAGTTAGATGTGAAATCGGCGTTTCTCTACGGGAAGGTAAAAGAGGAGGTATATGTCGGACAGCCACCGGGCTTCACCGACCCAATCCACAAAGACAAGGTCTACTTACTGGATAAGGCGTTGTATGGTTTACACCAGGCCCCGAGAGCTTGGTACGAGACATTGTCTCAACACCTGCTAGCCAACAGCTTCATCCGAGGAAAAGTGGATGCCACTCTCTTCACCAAAGAGGTCGACGGACATCTTCTGATAGTTCAGATATACGTGGACGATATCATATTTGGGTCAACAAATGAAAGTTTGTGCAAAGACTTTAAAAAAGTTATGAAGCAAAAGTTTGAAATGTCATCGATGGGTGAGATGAAATTCTTCTTGGGACTTCAAGTTGATCAACTACCTGAGGGAATTTTCATACACCAGTCGAAGTATGTTCATGATATCTTAGAGAAATTTGGGATGTCAGGATCTACTCCAGCTTCAACCCCTTTAGCGACGAATCATGGAATAAACCCAGATCTCACCGGAGACAGGGTAGATGAAACGATGTATCATTCCATGATCGGATCGTTGATGTACTTAACTGCTTCAAGACCCGATATCATGTATCCGACGTGCCTCGCAGCACGGTTTCAGTCAAGCCCCAGAGCTTCGCACATGGTGATTGTGAAACGGATATTACGCTACCTGAAAGGAACTCCATCATTGGGGTTGTGGTATCCAAAAACAGGCGATTTCACACTCGAAGGGTATTCTGATTCCGACTTCGGAAGCTGAAAAGTTAACGCTAAATCAACAACTGCGGGATGTCAGTTCTTTGGACCACGTTTGGTCACCTGGCAGTGTAAGAAGCAGACCTCTGTAGCTTTATCCACATGTGAAGCTGAATATGTATCTGCTAGCAGTTGTTGTTCTCAGATCTTCTGGATCCAGCAACAGATGCGTGACTACGGTTTGCAATTTCTTAACACCCCTATCTTTGTTGATAATGAGGCCGCAATAAACATTACTAAAAATCCTGTTCATCACGCTAAAACGAAACACATAGAAATTCGTCATCACTTCATTCGCGATTGTTTCGAGAAGAAGTTGATACGAATTGAGAAAATCCACACTGACGAACAGAAAGCTGATTTACATACCAAAGCATTTGACAAAACTCGTTTTAAATATCTTTTAAAACTAAACGGTATGAAGCTTTTATCGGTGTCGGATGGGATTATTGGCGTTGATGAGGATAACATTGTAGATGATGATGTTGAGAAACAATCTGCAATGGTTTGTCGATTTTTTACCTATTTTGGTATTTAGGGGGAGAGTATAGGGTAATATTTTCAGAAAATACAAAAACAGTAAAAATTTTCAAAAATCCAAAAACATGAGATATTTTCAAAATACAAAAACAATAGAAAACCAGAAAAGAGCTTGTGTAAAAAGGGAAAATGATAGTACATTGGCTTGACAGTTACGGTACGCTAAAGATGTGTAAAGTTTAAAAGTCTTAAACAGTCTCGCTGATGATGTGCCGATAGGTTTTTACACATTTAGTAGGTTTGTTCGAGATATAAACCTAAATCTTTACTTACTTATTTCGTGGGGAACACTACTTGGATATATAGGTAACCCCTGAAATCTTGTTTGAAAGATCCCTCTTTCTGAGATACTAGGTCTTTATACTCAGTGATATCTGGGGTATTATCCCGGGACTTTTGATTTTCCGGAAGCAATGGCCTAGTGATGTGCTAAAAGTGGTCTAATTAAACTAACTAATTTTAACCCTAAATTAGACACTCTAAGTTTTAAATTTATAAAAATAGACTCTCTAAAACCTAGACCACACCACCGGCAAGTATACCGGTCAATGCAGTATAGCCTAAGTAAGTCCGGATATCGAACCACGAGACTCTATGTATCACGTAAACTAGACTCTGACAGACGCTGACAGACACGACTTAACTTGTTTATTTGTTTGGGGGGGGGGGGGTTACGGAAAACTAAGGAAATCTATATAAACTAATTAATTAACTAAGAACTAGACTAAATACGAATAAAGACGAAGACGATTCTTATATGAGAACGAGACCACCTAGACAAGAATCCTGGATTACTTTTAAAGAATTACCAATTAAGTTAAATGCATGAATTATGGAACCGGGATCTTAAAGTACTAAACCTATTAAGAACCAACTAAGCCCCTCGACCCTTCTCAAGGAGAAACCTGTAGAACTACCTAGGCCGTTAATCCTACCGGTTATTAGACGCCTTTCTAGTTGTCTAATTATTGTGTAAGTACCCTAATAATGACCTACTCTTTTCCAATCATAGATCTAGGGTAGTTTGAAGTAATTAATTTGATTTGATAGACTAATAAAACCGACAGGTAAACCAAGACATGACCTTTTCCAAAGACTATCTAAAGCAATTCGCCGGGTAAGACCTACCAATAGCCCCTCACTTTCCAGGTATTAGGACTAGCAGAACACTAAAACCTAGCAAATTACTAACAATTACTTCTAGGGGTTATTGGCCAATTCCACCCTAAAGAATTAAGATCTATTACGTGATATAGACACTCACCAAGATCTAAACCCTAGCATGACTCTATGTTGTGATATAGACCGTCACTAAGAATCATACGAAGCAAATGACAATAATAAACCAAATCAAAGTACGCATGTGCATCAAATCAATAAAACAGACTCTTTACTAAACACAACCAATCCATTATTCATGCAATTAACGAAAACGGTAAAAACTTTATTCAATCCATTCAACTAAGTCTAGGTGGCTTAAATGTTCAGCCAAGCATCATAGTCTTAAAAATAATCAAACAAGGTTTAGAACAAGAATTCATCGATGTCAAACAAGAAAAATAGAAAACTAAAGAAATCGAGTAGAAAAACCCGTTAATCTCTTGCTCCCCAAGCTTCCCGCTCGATCCCGATGATTCCTGCAAGGTTGATCCTATATAAAAGGCCTTCAAAAATCGTCCACTAAAGCTGCTCGTGCGTCTCTGTTGTGCGGCTCCCCCAGCCGTCTGCCGTATATCCCTTTTTTTTATCGTCTATCAAAATAAATATCTCCTAAATCCTTCTAAAACCCCACTGATGTTTTTCGAGCCCAACATCACAAGTTTCATGCAATTCGATGGCCTTGAGTGATTTAGCGGCCCATTTTTTTTTTCTCTGACGTCACATGAGGTGCATAAAACAAATTGTTTGGTCAAAGTATCATGCCTTGGTCAACCTTTTAAAACCCAAGAATTAGTCCATGCGTAAGCCTGTGAATTTGATAGCACCATTCAACTCAATTAGTTAATTAAATTTAATTATAATGTAAGCCCACTTAATTTATAGAAATCTATAGAAACTAACACATGAGCTAAATTAATTAGGCTTATAAGTAACAACCATGATTGATCTTATTTTTTTTCTTTTAACTACATCTTATCGGTTTAACTTTTAAAATCCAACTACGAACCAACTAGGAGTCAAATTTAACCAAAACAACATAAAAGCCACTCAAAAGTGTGGGGAAATATTTATATAAAATATGTATAATTTAGAGCATATCAAATATCCTCACACTTAAACCTTTTTTCGTCCCCGAAAAAGAATTATGCAACAGAATCAGAGATGAACAGATACTCGGATCAAGAATTATTTATATTTTGTTAAAATCAAAACTTGCATTAGCCGCGATTGCGAATATACTTGTCCCTTTTAACCCAAATCCGGTCTTAAGCCCTTATCATGTGAATTTAGTTTAAGTGCGGTCAGTCTACCTAGGGCCTCACACTAGAATCTACGGTCTACCTACTCCCGCCTCAAGCTTATAGAACTAAAGAAACGATCATTGGACCAATTCCCAACCGTCTTATATCAAAACCAAGAGAGTTTTCAATCAAATTTTTTTCTTTTTCCATTTTTTTGCCGCTTTTTTTTCTTCTTTTTTTTTTCCAATGAGCGTAGACGATGCTTTCCCTAACCAAGAGGCAATCCGGCTGTAGAGTCGCTATCCCCAACTCGGACTACTTAAGCTTCGGTACTTTTTTTTCTTTTCTTTGCACGGTCGATTTCACACACCCTAGCGGTAATCTTGTTGTAGAGTCACTATCCCCAACCCAGAGTACATAGAAATGCGCTACTTTCATTTAGTTTCTAGCTCATTTTTTTATTTTTATTTTTCACTATTTTTTTCTTGATCAATAATTCTAACGGTTTTAACTTATAACGGTGTCCCTTATACTCTTATTGGCAGTTTTGATTTCCCATATCTCCCAGGCGAAAACCCACTAGCAGACCGACAATTAAGGTGTATTAACTCAAAGGGACTTAAAACCAAACCGGGCCTATTCACATATCCCTAACTAGACACAAGCTCAACTTAATTAATCTCATATTATTATTATTTGAACCCGAGCAAAAATTCATCTTTTCTATCATTTTCCGTTTTAATATATGCAAACTTCTTTATTCAAAAGACATTTTCTAGTTTTTTCAATTTTTTTAAAAATTTTTTAATTTCTTTTAAATTTTTTTGTATTTTTAATTTTTTTTATGACTCAAACTAACCTAAAAAGCAGTTACTCATCCCCACACTTGAGATTTGCATTGTCCCCAATGCAGAGACGGAAACTAAACATAAATAAGAAAGAAATAAAATACAAAGAGAGTTGGAAAAGACTTAGCTGGTTAGGACAAAAGTCAGTGCCAGCCGTACGAGTCTTGAATCCAACGAACGATCGTATAACATTTCATTCGCGATCGTTGCCTAGTCTACTTGGGTTATATAAATAAGGCAGCTCCGAAATCACCCGAATGGAGATTGAGTATGGGTGGTACAATCCAAACCTGCACAATCACAACAAAACAAAACAAAACCCAAAGCAGTACCGACTCTAAAAAAACGACTCAAAAACTTCTAAGACTCAATATACAAAAACTACGACTCTATACAAACTCTACAAAACCTCCTCACACTTGAACTTAATCAGGAGGTTTCTCTTTTATCTGAACCCGATCTAACCCATTTAATTCCACCCGGTCTTCAAACACATTTAAAAATATTATAGTGGAATTATAAAATGATTTTAAAATTTTTAATGGGTTAGAACACCAAAATTTGAATTTACCTGGCAGCAGCCACCGAATCACGATCCCAGGTGTTCTTCTCATTGCCTTGTCCCTTGGTTTTAAATTTTTTCTTGCATTCGCTATCAGTACCACGGGCCAGCTGTGGTGGTCTTCCTTGTCACACCCCCAAAATCCACCATGCGGAGTATCACCGCTTGGAGGCGTGACATGACCAGGATCGAGCCACCAATCATATTGAACAATTCAATTAAGTAAATAAAACCAAACGTAATACGATTGGTGACCAAAGCTAGTTAACCTTGTTTGGTTTAGACAGCGGAAGCATAAACGTGAGTTCAAAACATAAGTTCACAGTTCATAAGTTTAAAGTCTCAAACATAAGTTCCATAGGTTTATAAAGTTCAATTATTAAGTATGGGATATAACAACCCATGTTCCACAACGACTCCTTCCCCGTGCAAGCTCCAAGCATTTAGCGACCTGTAAGGCATGTAACAACTAGTCAACAACAAAGTTGAGTGAGTTCACGTTTGGTTGTTTAGTTAATGAGTTCGTATCAGGAATCGGAAGTTCGTTTCATAACCAAGTATTACCCATTATTCTTGATTCCCAAACCTTTACGATATTTAGTGGGGGCTTCCCATTATGTATGTTACTAGACTAGGCGTATCCATAAGAGTCCTTCCCAATCCGAGGACGGTGTTAAGTATGAGTGTACGTAGGTTTTACGTACGTGCCCTTCTCATCCGAGGACAGTAGTGAGTGTGAGTGTACGTAGGTTTTACGTACGTGCCCTTCTCATCTGAGGACAGTAGTGAGTGTACGTAGGTTTTACGTACGTGCCCTTCTCAATCCGAGGACAGTAGTAGGTAGTCTAGTAGTGTTGGTAATATAAATAGAGTGGTAGTACGAGTAGTTATTCAATCCCATTCCCAACCACCGGGAATCCCATGCCTTAGTAAGGGTGTGAACTCACCTCGGTTTGCTCGGTTAGATTCTCAATATAGCTAACAGTCAAGGTCGGTCAATCACGTCCTAGTATGATTTACCAGTTAGTCATTTAGTGGCTTTCCAATAGAACACAAAGTTCCTACACGTATCTAGCACACAACCTGCATCACTGTAACAGTTTATGCCCATCTAAGTTTCCCGTCCATTCCCCACTCAAAATCAAACATACGATAATGCACATAACATATATAACCTGTCAAATCATTCACAGATAGCATACTCGACATTTAGACACGCAAGTCACAACTTAGGTCAATTCAGCATTAATACTCAAAACCGGCTGTTTTCGGACATTTAAATAAAATAGTTAGATTATTCCAAAAATTCCCAAATTTTTATAGAATGTCACAAACATTCCATATTTTATTGTGTAAAAATATCGGGGTCCGGTTCATCACCAATATTTTATAAAAATTCATATTCGGGACTGAACTCAGATTTATGTATTTCTGACCACAGTCCACGAAACAATTTATTAAAAATTCTTCGTAAGTCCAATTTGTGAAATTCCAGTGGGGTAATTACAAATACTTCAGTTATCATCTACAGTAGAATTTTCATGGTCCGATTCATCACAAAACTCAGGTTATGACTGAAAGTACGACACCCATTTATTGCTGTCAAAATTCAGCTTAAGTAGCTGTTACAAATTAACACTTTAAAAATAGTAAACGGAGTCCAAAAATTACGATTCCGGTGCCATTAGAACCGTATTTCATAATAACATATTTTAGATTCAAAATATTGATTTTTCGTTGAGGTTAAGACCTGTTTACAGCCAACAGAAGTGGGCTGTAAAAGTTAGACAGATTCTGATTTCAAGTGTTTAACCATCTAAATCATGTTCGATCGATTCCGTTAACGAGTTTAGTGACCACAACAACATCACATACTAATATTATTCAGCACAACATCAGATAATCAGCCAATCATCATAATCACACAAGATCTACATGATTTACACTAACATTCATCCTTTAACCACCTTGTTCATTACTTTAGTAAACTCTTAGACTTTGATCTTATATGTTCGTAATTTTTAACCGACGAAACTCTTATTAACCACTTTAGATACGTTCAAGAGTGAGTTTTAAGTGATATACCTCTAGCTCGAGGCTAGGGAAGATTCTTGATGGAAAATGGGTGGATAAAAGCTAACGGAAGAGGTCCTTCGCGTTCCGTTTGCTCCAAGGCTCCTAATACGTGATCCTCGACACTTGCATGGACTTGGAATTACTTGAACAAGATCGAAAATGATGGATGGATGGTAGTGATGTTTGGCCGTAGCCTTTGAGAGAGAGAGAGAAGTGTTCAAGTGTTGAAATGTGAAGTGAAAGATCATGAGTGTAATGACAAGAACTTATAGGTAAATTTGAAGGTAATTATCCATTGGTTTATGTGTTGTCTAGATACTAGACAAGGTAGATTATCTTAATCAAACTTGTACCATTGTGTTCCCCCCTAGTTAGGGCCGATTAGAGAATGGGGGGGGGGGGGTTAGTTCGATTATAATTAGGTAGTTAGGAGGTTAGTTATGTTAACTAAGTTAAGTTAAGTGTTTAACCTCGTTAGTAATATAAAGCGCGTTATGACGGGTGTTAGGGTAATCAGGGACCCTAACTAGCTCAGAAAATATAAATAGTGAAAGTAATAATATTTTCATGTTCCGGGTAAAGTCCGGTTGTTCGGTTTGACACTGTTCCGCTAAACTGCTTAATTAATTCGCAAAGCGTCCTATATGTATATTTTTGTAACGTTTTTAATTTCTAACACTTAGGAAATTACACAGGACTATTTAGTAACTTTTCTGTACACTATTAGTATATTAACAAGTACGTGTAAGCATAACACAGATATCAGAAAGCAGTTAAGTGATGCCACACAGTCATCAAGCACATTAATTGTCATTAATAAATTGTACGGAATACATGGGATTTTGAGGGTTGTCACATTCTCCCCCTGTTAAGAGAATTTCGTCCCGAAATTTAGCGCGTGGTTACTGAGGAAGCTAGTTAAGTTGCGTTGTTTTCCTGATTTTCCTGGGGTGTCACATCATCCCCCCGTTGATTTGGAATTTCGTCCCGAAATTCTGCGGTAGCTTCAGCCTCAGTAGTGGTTGCGTTTTTCTTAAACAGTTGGGGATACTTGAGTTTCATTTGGTCTTCTCATTCCCATGTATACTCTGGGCCACGACGAGCATTCCAACGAACTCGGACCAGAGGTATCCTGGTATGCTTGAGGATCTTAACATCTCGATCCGTAATCTCTACTGGTTCCTCGACGAATCGCAGCTGGTCGTCGATTGTGAGTTCCTTGAGAGGAACTATGAAGGGCTCATCTGACAGACACTTCTTCAGATTTGATACGTGGAATACGTTGTGAACTCCGCTGAGTTCTTCAGGTAGATCCAACCTATAGGCGACTTGGCCAATTTTCTCAATGACTTTGAACGGTCCGACATAACGCGGATTGAGTTTGCCTCGTTTGCCAAAGCGGACTACACCTTTCCAAGGTGAGACTTTGAGTAGCGCTCGATCCCCAACCTGGAGCTCGAGTGGTTTTCTTCCCTCATCAGCATAGCGTTTCTGACGGTCACGAGCTGCCGCCATTCGCTGTCGTATCTGAGCAATTTTCTCGGTGGTATCTACCACGTGTTCTGGGCCAGTGATTTGGCTGTCACCAACTTCTGCCCAACAGAGAGGCGATCGGCATTTGCGTCCGTACAATGCCTCAAACGGAGCGGCTTGGATGCTGGTGTGGTAGCTGTTGTTATATGAGAACTCCACTAGCGGGAGGTGCTTCTCCCAGCCATTGCCGAAGTCGATTACGCATGCCCTAAGCATGTCTTCCAAGGTTTGGATGGTGCGTTCCGATTGCCCATCCGTCTGTGGGTGATAAGCGGTGCTCATATCTAAACGTGAGCCAAAGGACTTGTGCATTGCTTGCCACAGTTCAGAAGTAAAACGTGCGTCACGATCAGATATAATAGAGATTGGCACTCCGTGCCTTGATACCACTTCCTTTAGGTAAATGTCTGCAAGAGTAGAGAACTTGTCCGTTTCTTTGATTGCCAGAAAATGTGCAGACTTGGTTAGTCGATCTACGATCACCCAAATGGTATCGTTTCCGCGTTGAGATCTGGGCAGGCCAGTAACAAAATCCATGGAGATTTGCTCCCATTTCCATTTCGGGATCTCCGGCTGTTGAAGTAGGCCTGATGGTTTCTGATATTCAGACTTGACTCTCGCACAAGTCAAGCACTTACTGACGTAGGTTGCTATGTGGGCTTTCATGCCAGGCCACCAGTACGTAGTCTTGAGATCGTGGTACATTTTATCCGAACCAGGATGTACCGAATAACGAGACTTATGTGCTTCATCCATCACAAGCTCGCGTAAGTTGCCATAAAATGGAACCCAGATGCGTCCGTTAACATAGTGGGCACCGTCTCCCTTTTGTTCTAGCCGCTGCCTCGATCCTCGTAGGGACTCAGCCCTGATGTTTTCTGCTTTCAATGCTTCGACCTGGGCATCTCGAATCTGGGCAGGAAGGTTAAACTGGATGGTTAGCTGTAATGCTCGTACACGCTTAGGTAAAGTATCCTTTCGACTGAGGGCGTCAGCCACAACATTGGCTTTGCCCGGATGATACTTGATAGCGCATTCGTAATCATTCAAGAGTTCGACCCATCGGCGTTGTCGCATGTTTAACTCTTTTTGCTTGAAGATATGCTCGAGACTCCTGTGGTCGGTGTAAATGGTGCACTTGGTACCGTACAGGTAATGTCTCCATATCTTAAGTGCGAATACAACTGCTCCGAGTTCCAGATCGTGAGTAGTGTAGTTTCTTTCGTGAACTTTAAGTTGGCGCGATGCGTAGGCAATGACCTTGTCACGTTGCATCAATACGCAACCAAGTCCTTGGATGGAAGCGTCGCAATAAACCACGAAATCATCGGTGCCCTCTGGCAATGAGAGGATAGGCGCGCTACAAAGTCTATCCTTTAGATGTTGAAATGCGGACTCCTGTGCATCACCCCAACGATAGATGACACCCTTCTGAGTCAGTGAAGTGAGAGGTTGCGCAATCTTGGAGAAATCTTTTATAAACCTTCTGTAATATCCGGCCAAACCCAAGAATTGGCGGATTTCTGTTGGTGTGCGGGGTGCGGGCCAGTTCTTGATCGATTCAACCTTAGATGGATCCACATGAATTCCATCCTTGTTTACCACGTGGCCTAGAAAGTGGACTTCGCGAAGCCAGAAATCACATTTCGAAAACTTGGCATACAACCGTTCCTTTCGAAGAAGTTCCAGCATAAGTCGTAGATGCTGCTCGTGTTCCTCCTGACTCTTAGAATAGATCAGGATATCGTCAATGAACACAATAACGAACTTATCCAGGTAAGGCTTGCACACTCGGTTCATGAGATCCATGAAGACCGCTGGTGCATTCGTCAGCCCGAATGGCATAACCAGAAACTCGTAATGGCCGTAACGAGTTCTGAATGCTGTTTTGGAGACGTCCTCATCTCGGACTCTCAGCTGATGGTATCCCGATCTCAAATCAATCTTGGAGTAATAGCTCGACCCTTGCAACTGGTCAAACAAGTCGTCAATACGTGGAAGAGGATAACGATTCTTCACAGTCACCTTGTTAAGTTCGCGATAGTCAATACACATCCTGAAGGTACCGTCTTTCTTCTTCACGAACAAGACTGGAGCTCCCCAGGGTGAAGAGCTCGGACGTATAAAACCCTTTTCCAAGAGTTCTTGTAGCTGTGTGGACAGTTCTTCGAGTTCTGATGGGGCTAGACGATATGGTGCTCGAGCTACTGGCGCTGCTCCAGGAGCTAGCTCGATTTGAAACTCAACTTGGCGATGAGGAGGAAGACCAGGTAATTCCTCAGGAAATACCTCGGGAAATTCGCGCGCAATAGGGATGTCTTCAATTCTCTTCTCTTCCGTGGATGTGTCAGTAACGAGTGCTAAAATGGCAGTGTGGCCCTTTCGCAAACACTTCTGGGCCTTAAGGAAAGAGATGATGCCTTCGACAGCACCACTCTTGTCGCCACGAATCACGAGGGGTTCTTTATCAGAACGAGGAATGCGGATGATTTTCTCCTTGCAAACAATCTCCGCTTGATGATGAGATAACCAATCCATCCCAATAACGACGTCGAAACTACCAAGTGTGATAGGAACAAGATCGATAGGGAAAGTCTGACCAGCTAAGACGAGGTTACAACCTTTAACTATGTGTGTGGCTTCAAGACTTTTACCGTTAGCTAGTTCTACCGTGTGTTTGGTGTTCAGGAGTGTTGTGGTGTGCTTAAGAATTTGGCTAACTTTCACGGACACATAACTAGTATCGGCACCCGAATCGAATAAAACAGTAACGAAGAAGTCGTCAAGAAGAAACTTACCCATCACAACGTTGGGATCGTTCCTTGCTTCTCCCTGACCAATCACGAACACACGACCCCTGGCACCGTTGCCATCATTGTTTCCTCCATTGTTGCCCCCATTATTGTTCCCGTTTCCTTGGTTGTGATTCTGATTCTGATTTAACTGCGGGCAGTGTCTCTTGAAGTGACCTTCAGCACCACACTGAAAGCATCCCTTGTTGCCCTGTTGCTGTTGCTGATTCTGCGGTGCTTGCTGTTGCTGCTGACGATTCTGATTCGTAGGCCGTGGGCTCCTGCAGTCCTTGGCTTCATGACCCATCTTGAGACACCTCTGACAGTGTCCCTTGTTGCACTGACCACTGTGGTGTCTGTTGCATTTGTTGCACTTTGGGTGGTTTCCTCGATATCCACCCTGCCCTTGACTACCAGAAAAGTGCTGACCAGGGCTCCTATGGTCCTCAGTCCTTCGTTGCTGAGACTGAGACTGAACAGAGGCAGAGCCTTTGCCGGAATTCCCTTCCCATTTTCGTTTGTTGTCGGTAGGTGCATCAGAAGTGGCAGCACCAATACGCTTGGGTAGTCTGTTTTGTTCCACTGCCTGGTCGGTGAGACGATGAGCCAATTTGACGACTTGCTGGATGGTACCCAAGTTGGCTGAAGTCACATGACTTTGAATCTCTGGTACAAGGCCCTTGAGATAGAGCTCAATTCGTTTGAAGGGAGGGTTCACCATGGTTGGACACAAGATGGCCAGCTCGTTTGACTTCTTAGTATACGCCTCGATCTCAGATCCCGTCATCTTCAGATTGTAAAATTCCACCTCTAGCTTATGGATGTCATCCCGACTACAGTACTCCTCCTTGATCAGCTCTTTGAAACCATTCCAGGATGTGGCATTAGCAACTGCCAGTCCTAGTAGTTGAACTTGTGCCTTCCACCAGGTTAACGCAGCTCCTTCAAGTGTTCCGGTAGCATATTTCACCCTACGGTCTTCGGGGCATTCGCACATCTCGAAAACTGTCTCAAGCTTTTCAAACCAGTGAAGAAGGCCCACTGCTCCTTCGGTGCCACTGAAAGTGGTAGGTCGACAGTCCATGAACGTCTTGAACGTGCACACAGGAGGTTGAGCATGTTGACCTCCTGCAGGGTTAGCTGCGAGTGCCTCCGCAACTCGTTCGTTGATCAAAGCCGTCAACTGGGCTTGAGTGAGGTTGATACGTCCTTCGCGTCCGTTCATGATCTTCATAATGAAGCAATGTAAGTGAGGAAAGTGTCGCGAAAGTGTGTAAGTGTGTGGGACGACATTAGAGAGTAAGCACACAAGGTTCAAATAGCAATTATCACGTTATCTAATGCACAGTGAGAACTATCTAACCGACAATATAACATAATCATACCACTTATGGTGTCGAGCCTTGCACGTGGAGCGAAGCGTCGTTGTGGATCGTTGAGCACTGTACAGGTTATAGTCTGGTTTTAATGAAAACTTTTCCCTTATTAAAACCAAGTTCTCTATAACCAATGGCTCTGATACCAATCTGTCACACCCCCAAAATCCACCATGCGGAGTATCACCGCTTGGAGGCGTGACATGACCAGGATCGAGCCACCAATCATATTGAACAATTCAATTAAGTAAATAAAACCAAACGTAATACGATTGGTGACCAAAGCTAGTTAACCTTGTTTGGTTTAGACAGCGGAAGCATAAACGTGAGTTCAAAACATAAGTTCACAGTTCATAAGTTTAAAGTCTCAAACATAAGTTCCATAGGTTTATAAAGTTCAATTATTAAGTATGGGATATAACAACCCATGTTCCACAACGACTCCTTCCCCGTGCAAGCTCCAAGCATTTAGCGACCTGTAAGGCATGTAACAACTAGTCAACAACAAAGTTGAGTGAGTTCACGTTTGGTTGTTTAGTTAATGAGTTCGTATCAGGAATCGGAAGTTCGTTTCATAACCAAGTATTACCCATTATTCTTGATTCCCAAACCTTTACGATATTTAGTGGGGGCTTCCCATTATGTATGTTACTAGACTAGGCGTATCCATAAGAGTCCTTCCCAATCCGAGGACGGTGTTAAGTATGAGTGTACGTAGGTTTTACGTACGTGCCCTTCTCATCCGAGGACAGTAGTGAGTGTGAGTGTACGTAGGTTTTACGTACGTGCCCTTCTCATCTGAGGACAGTAGTGAGTGTACGTAGGTTTTACGTACGTGCCCTTCTCAATCCGAGGACAGTAGTAGGTAGTCTAGTAGTGTTGGTAATATAAATAGAGTGGTAGTACGAGTAGTTATTCAATCCCATTCCCAACCACCGGGAATCCCATGCCTTAGTAAGGGTGTGAACTCACCTCGGTTTGCTCGGTTAGATTCTCAATATAGCTAACAGTCAAGGTCGGTCAATCACGTCCTAGTATGATTTACCAGTTAGTCATTTAGTGGCTTTCCAATAGAACACAAAGTTCCTACACGTATCTAGCACACAACCTGCATCACTGTAACAGTTTATGCCCATCTAAGTTTCCCGTCCATTCCCCACTCAAAATCAAACATACGATAATGCACATAACATATATAACCTGTCAAATCATTCACAGATAGCATACTCGACATTTAGACACGCAAGTCACAACTTAGGTCAATTCAGCATTAATACTCAAAACCGGCTGTTTTCGGACATTTAAATAAAATAGTTAGATTATTCCAAAAATTCCCAAATTTTTATAGAATGTCACAAACATTCCATATTTTATTGTGTAAAAATATCGGGGTCCGGTTCATCACCAATATTTTATAAAAATTCATATTCGGGACTGAACTCAGATTTATGTATTTCTGACCACAGTCCACGAAACAATTTATTAAAAATTCTTCGTAAGTCCAATTTGTGAAATTCCAGTGGGGTAATTACAAATACTTCAGTTATCATCTACAGTAGAATTTTCATGGTCCGATTCATCACAAAACTCAGGTTATGACTGAAAGTACGACACCCATTTATTGCTGTCAAAATTCAGCTTAAGTAGCTGTTACAAATTAACACTTTAAAAATAGTAAACGGAGTCCAAAAATTACGATTCCGGTGCCATTAGAACCGTATTTCATAATAACATATTTTAGATTCAAAATATCGATTTTTCATTGAGGTTAAGACCTGTTTACAGCCAACAGAAGTGGGCTGTAAAAGTTAGACAGATTCTGATTTCAAGTGTTTAACCATCTAAATCATGTTCGATCGATTCCGTTAACGAGTTTAGTGACCACAACAACATCACATACTAATATTATTCAGCACAACATCAGATAATCAGCCAATCATCATAATCACACAAGATCTACATGATTTACACTAACATTCATCCTTTAACCACCTTGTTCATTACTTTAGTAAACTCTTAGACTTTGATCTTATATGTTCGTAATTTTTAACCGACGAAACTCTTATTAACCACTTTAGATACGTTCAAGAGTGAGTTTTAAGTGATATACCTCTAGCTCGAGGCTAGGGAAGATTCTTGATGGAAAATGGGTGGATAAAAGCTAACGGAAGAGGTCCTTCGCGTTCCGTTTGCTCCAAGGCTCCTAATACGTGATCCTCGACACTTGCATGGACTTGGAATTACTTGAACAAGATCGAAAATGATGGATGGATGGTAGTGATGTTTGGCCGTAGCCTTTGAGAGAGAGAGAGAAGTGTTCAAGTGTTGAAATGTGAAGTGAAAGATCATGAGTGTAATGACAAGAACTTATAGGTAAATTTGAAGGTAATTATCCATTGGTTTATGTGTTGTCTAGATACTAGACAAGGTAGATTATCTTAATCAAACTTGTACCATTGTGTTCCCCCCTAGTTAGGGCCGATTAAAGAATGGGGGGGGGGGGGGTTAGTTCGATTATAACTAGGTAGTTAGGAGGTTAGTTATGTTAACTAAGTTAAGTTAAGTGTTTAACCTCGTTAGTAATATAAAGCGCGTTATGACGGGTGTTAGGGTAATCAGGGACCCTAACTAGCTCAGAAAATATAAATAGTGAAAGTAATAATATTTTCATGTTCCGGGTAAAGTCCGGTTGTTCGGTTTGACACTGTTCCGCTAAACTGCTTAATTAATTCGCAAAGCGTCCTATATGTATATTTTTGTAACGTTTTTAATTTCTAACACTTAGGAAATTACACAGGACTATTTAGTAACTTTTCTGTACACTATTAGTATATTAACAAGTACGTGTAAGCATAACACAGATATCAGAAAGCAGTTAAGTGATGCCACACAGTCATCAAGCACATTAATTGTCATTAATAAATTGTACGGAATACATGGGATTTTGAGGGTTGTCACATTCTCCCCCTGTTAAGAGAATTTCGTCCCGAAATTTAGCGCGTGGTTACTGAGGAAGCTAGTTAAGTTGCGTTGTTTTCCTGATTTTCCTGGGGTGTCACATTCCTCTTCCACCACCACTTCTTCTTTTTTGATGTCCGTCATTGGGTTTCCTGCAAGTAAAGCTTCTAAGTATGCAAGGTCACACTCCGGATCAAACGTACCTACTTCTTTATCTACCGACAAACCCTCTAACTCATCCGCAAATTCTTTCTCCCAAAACAGCTCATCTTCACTTCCCTCATCCTCTTCATCTGACAAATCCCATATTGGTTCGGTGGGATAAGACTCAGCATCAAAAGAATCCAGGTCAATAGGATTACCTGCCATTAAGAGAGTAGAAAGAGCAGAACAAGGTAGAGAGAATAAAAGAAAACTAACTAAAAAAATTACACAACTATACAAGTAGCACAGATTTTTCAGTTAACTCTAATCAAAGCTAATAAACGCAATCGCCAAGAGTCCCCAGCAACGGCGCCAAAAACTTGATGTGCTAAAAGTGGTCTAATTAAACTAACTAATTTTAACCCTAAATTAGACACTCTAAGTTTTAAATTTATAAAAATAGACTCTCTAAAACCTAGACCACACCACCGGCAAGTGTACCGGTCAATGCAGTATAGCCTTAGTAAGTCCGGATATCGAACCACGAGACTCTATGTATCACGTAAACTAGACTCTGACAGACGCTGACAGACACGACTTAACTTGTTTATTTGTTTGGGGGGGGGGGGTTACGGAAAACTAAGGAAATCTATATAAACTAATTAATTAACTAAGAACTAGACTAAATACGAATAAAGACGAAGACGATTCTTATATGAGAACGAGACCACCTAGACAAGAATCCTGGATTACTTTTAAAGAATTACCAATTAAGTTAAATGCATGAATTATGGAACCGGGATCTTAAAGTACTAAACCTATTAAGAACCAACTAAGCCCCTCGACCCTTCTCAAGGAGAAACCTGTGGAACTACCTAGGCCGTTAATCCTACCTGTTATTAGACGTCTTTCCAGTTGTCTAATTATTGTGTAAGTACCCTAATAATGACCTACTCTTTTCCAATCATAGATCTAGGGTAGTTTGAAGTAATTAATTTGATTTGATAGACTAATAAAACCGACAGGTAAACCAAGACATGACCTTTTCCAAGGACTATCTAAAACAATTCGCCGGGTAAGACCTACCAATAGCCCCTCACTTTCCAGGTATTAGGACTAGCAGAACACTAAAACCTAGCAAATTACTAACAATTACTTCTAGGGGTTATTGGCCAATTCCACCCTAAAGAATTAAGATCTATTACGTGATATAGACACTCACCAAGATCTAAACCCTAGCATGACTCCATGTTGTGATATAGACCGTCACTAAGAATCATACGAAGCAAATGACAATAATAACCCAAATCAAAGTACGCATGTGCATCAAATCAATAAAACAGACTCTTTACTAAACACAACCAATCCATATTATTCATGCAATTAACGAAAACAGTAAAAACTTTATTCAATCCATTCAACTAAGTCTAGGTGGCTTAAATGTTCTGCCAAGCATCATAGTCTTAAAAATAATCAAACAAGGTTTAGAACAAGAATTCATCGATGTCAAACAAGAAAAATAGAAAAGTAAAGAAATCGAGTAGAAAAACCCGTTAATCTCTTGCTCCCCAAGCTTCCCGCTCGATCCCGATGATTCCTGCAGGCTTGATCCTATATAAAACGCCTTCAAAAATCGTCCACTAAAGCCTGCTCGTGCGTCTCTGTTGTGCGGCTCCCCCAGCCGTCTGCCGTATATCCCTTTTTTTATCGTCTATCAAAATAAATATCTCCTAAATCCTTCTAAAACCCCACTGATGTTTTTCGAGCCCAACATCACAAGTTTCATGCAATTCGATGGCCTTGAGTGATTTAGCGGCCCATTTTTTTTTTCTCTGACGTCACATGAGGTGCATAAAACAAATTGTTTGGTCAAAGTATCATGCCTTGGTCAACCTTTTAAAACCCAAGAATTAGTCCATGCGTAAGCATGTGAATTTGATAGCACCATTCAACTCAATTAGTTAATTAAATTTAATTATAATGTAAGCCCACTTCATTTATAGAAATCTATAGAAACTAACACATGAGCTAAATTAATTAGGCTTGTAAGTAACAACCATGATTGATCTTATTTTTTTTCTTTTAACTACATCTTATCGGTTTAACTTTTAAAATCCAACTACGAACCAACTAGGAGTCAAATTTAACCAAAACAACATAAAAGCCACTCAAAAGTGTGGGAAAATATTTATATAAAATATGTATAATTTAGAGCATATCACCTAGTCCCCGGAGAATACTTTACTGCTGCTTGAAATAAAAGCCTGCCCTCAGCATAAAAAATGATGAAACATTGAAAAATGTTAATCACGTGCTGTTGTAAAAAAAATCCTCTAAAGGGGACCCACCAAAAGTCGAAGCCGTCATCTCTCTGCTGAACGGAAGTTCTGACCTGAGCTCTCACGGCCTTCGCAATTTAACCCCTTTACAGATATCATCTGTGGTATACTCACCTGTAAGACTGAATATTGGGATCTGGATACGGGAGTATATTCAAGAGGTGGGACACATGAATGAGTTTAAGTCTCTAAAACACTTAATCCGTTCCTGAACAGATTTAAATGTGTGTGAGAATTTAAGTGGATCAGTATATCGACAATCTATGTGAATTGTTTAATTCTGAGTATGTAATTAAAGCTTAATGGTACTTGTGACTTGTCGAATAGCTGATATGATTCCCTAACACGCTCATCAAAAATATGTTTGTAAATAGTTTATTTTTATTGCATTTTATTTCTGTAATTCATTTCTAGTTTAGAAACTTTATTAAAAATCCAAAAAGATTTTTCATTTTTGCTTTATTTTCCGACAAACCAAAGTGGAGAGTTGATCTTCAAATTCAGAAGGATGAAGCAGATGCAGAAAGATTCTAAGCTGGATGATGAGTTGAGAGCTTAACATGATAATTGCGAAAATGGAAAGACAAAACAAGATCATTAACTTGAAGCTTGTAAATTTCATAAAATTGTTTGAACTAGTTTGTACAAAATGTCAGTGTGATTTATCTCAGATCAACCAAGGTCATTAACTTGGACTTGGTAGATAAATTGAGTAATCAGGGTCATTAACTTGGACCTGAATACTTAAGTGGATTTCTAAAACTGATGAACAGTTAATAGAAGTTTAGAATTGAATAGATTATAATGTTATATGTTTGAGAAATAGGAAACAGGAGTCAAGATCCCCATGGCAAAGAAAAATGTCAAAGTTTGAACCAGAATTCAAGTCCCAGCTTATCGTGAGGGGGAGTCTTCGAAAGGGGGAGTCAAAATTCTAGATTAACATTCAAAGGGGAGATTGAAGATAAAAGAATTGAAGGATGCTTTACAATGTCAAGACAATTTAAGGCAGAGAATGATAGATCAAGACTAAAGACTGAAGACTGGATGCTAAAGACTTCGTCAACATCCAATGGGGAGTATGTTGGTGCACTAATGTCTGTTAACTTTGTCTTTATCGAGTCTTGTATTGTATTAGATAGATCAGGGCACGGAAACCGAGAAAACAGTATTAAAGGGTAATTCCGCTTGAAATGTGTTTAATGTCATTTCAAACGGAATTAGAGGTTTCAAGCGAGATTACTAATTCCGCATGGAATTAGGTAATTTCGTTTGAATGTTAATTCCGTTTGTAACTGTTTCAAGCGGAATTAGTCGTCTATAAATACTGAAGTGCCTGTGTCATTTGAAACGGAATTAGAACAGTGTTTTCAGAGCCGAGGTGCTGCCGGATTGTTATTTGAATTGTAAAAGCTCAGGAAATCAATAAGAGAAGATACTTAGATAGTATCAAGCTGTGTTTCGTCAATTTCATTGATTCCGCCTTTGATTTTGATGTTGAACTCTTCAGATTGACTCGTTAGGGTCACACGACGATCCAACAGAAAGTTTGAGACTCAAAGGAAGAGATCCAAGAGACTCTCTGAATGGAAATGGAGTGAGGTTATTAATTTAGAAGATTCTGAGGACAATGACAAAGAATATGAATTAGAAGATGCTGCCGATTCAAGCACAAACCATAAAACCCGATTAAAAATATTTCGAGTGTCAATTCAGAAGCGGAACAGATTTCATGCAGTTTAATATGAAATCTATCAAGTGTTTTTATGTTTTTTTTTTTCATTTTCAGCTGTTTGTTTGATCTATACGTATGAATAAAGTTTATTTTATATTTGAACTTTATTTTTGGTGTTAGTATAATGCAGTTATTGACCATATTAATAAAATTCAAAATAAAGTTAGTATCCTAAATTTACAAGTCAGCTAAACTTATATAAGTTAATATCCTAAAGTTGCAATAAATAGATATTGTAGTTAGATATAGTCAAACTGAAATTATAAAATATTGCAGTTATTCTTGAATATCAATCTAATAATTTGTATTTCTAAATTAAAAAATAATAAAGTAATAAACTTTAAAGCTAAACAAAAAAACTGAACTTACTATGATATAAAGTTAACAAAGATATAAACTCTTAAAATCCTATTTTTTACAAAAATTGTTTTTAAAATTTTATAAAAATATAATTTTTTATATATAAAAATGAAATTTAACAATTAAAGTTAAAGGTGTAAAATGTACTTACGAGTCAACTACTATTTTTTATTTTTAATAAAAACAAAAATTTTAATTTAAAGTTAACTGGATGAGTACCATGTGGATATTTAAAAAACGTTATGAACTTTAAAGAATAAAATTATAAACTTTATCATTTAACCAACAAAATAAACTTACTTTACAAATATAACAAATTATCTTTTATTTTTTGTCATTTGATTATCATTTTTTTATAAAAAATGAAACTTTGCATGTGTAAAACAGTTTTTACTTTATTTATAAACAAAACATTTTGTTTTTATAAAAAAACAATTCTTTTATAAACATTTTTTGTAACAACTAATATAAGTAAAATACTCTAGAAATTTACAATCTTTACTAAATAAATACTAAATTGTGTTATAAATTTTTAGGAATTATAAGTTCAACTATATTGTTATAGATAATATTAGTCAGTTTCAAAAGAATTCTTTACCAACTTGACTAGGTACATAGTAGATTGTGTTGCATATTTTTAGGGATTATAAGTTAAAAGTAGACTCATATAGATAAGATTAGTTAGGAACTAAAAATCTGAACTTAGTATGATATAAAGTTAATAAAGATATAAACTCTTAACATCCTATTTTTTTATAAAAGCATTTGTTGAAATTTTATAAAAATATAATTTTTTAATATCTGTAAAAAACCGAAAATTAACAATTTAAGTTAAAGCTCTAAAACGTACTTACGAGTCAAATACTATTTTTTATTTTTATAAAAACGAAAACTTTAAACTTAAACTTTATTGGATGAGTACTATGTGGATATTTAAAAAAAGTTATGAACTTTAAAAAATAAAATTATACTTTATAATTTAACCAATAAAATAAACATACTTTACAGTTATAACAACTTAATTTTTTTTTGTCTTTTGATTATTAATTTTTATAAAAAAACAATATTTTTTTTGTCTTTTGATTATTAATTTTTATAAAAAAACAAAACTTTACATATGTGTAACACTAATGACATATATCCACCACAATAATGTTATCATAAATATTATACGAATAAGAAAACTACCAGAAACGAGTGCCGCAATCCAAAGTGTCGCCCCGCCGCATCGCGCGGACACCCTACTAGTTTATTTATAAAGAGTGATAATACATTATTGTTACATCGCCTCCACTATATAAATTAAACAGTTAAAAAAAACCATAATAGTTTTGTCAAATTTGAAATGTGTTACATTCGTTTGGATCTGACATAACAAATCGATATTTATTACTTTAGGGTTTTCAAATTTTCGGGTATGACACCTATTGATTTTATTACTTTCCGATTAGATAGAAAAATGGGTATTTGAAGTGGAGAAAAATCACTAATACTTAATTTTTTGAAAATGTAGTTTGGCATTATATTAACCAAAGATCTTTATCAATTGTGATGTTACTAATAAAGGAATTTTGAAAAAAAAACATGGAACCGGTGTAATGTTAATTTCAAATGGATCTTCTTCTATTAGCGTGGTGTGATCATTTGTTAACTTAATGCTTACCGTTTCGTCAATTTTAGTGTTAGTGTTTAACTCTTTTAAAAACTTAGCATGAGTGGGTACTAAACAATGATTTTCGAAAGAAGGTGACAAGAGATTAATTTCTTCAAAATTAGACTCTTCTTGAATTTTAACGTTGTCGGAATCACCTTTTTCGTTGTTTAACTCATGTATCGGTTTTTCACTTACTTGTTCTTCCATTTTTACATTTTCAACTATCTCTTCTTTATTACGAGTTAATTCTTCCCTTGCGCGGAACTCCTCTTCCCTTGCGCGAGATTCTTTTATGCATCGTTCGATAGTTTTAATGTGTTCTATTATCTTATCTGCTATGTGGGTGATAGAGTAAGGATCGGGATCCTCAAAGCTTGAATCCGGATGTTCGATCCTTTGTTCCTCATAATACTCATATGAAGTTGATGGTTCACACCATTGTTCCTCATTGCAAGTATATGATGGATTAGGGTCGTAATTTTGTTCTTCATAATACTCATATGAGGTGGGTTGTTCACGCCATGGTTCCTCATAGTAAGCGTATGAAGGTGGAGGCTCATATCTTGGTTCCTCAAAGTATGAAGATGGAGGCTCATACCTTGGTTCATCAAAATATGAGTATGAGGGAGAAGTTTCATACGTTGGGTCTTCATAGGTTGTGTATGAAGTTGATGGCTCGTACCTGGGCTCCTCATAGTAGGTGTATGAAGTGGATGGTTGAAATAAGTCACAATATTGTACCGAGTGAGGGTTACCACAAATGGTGCAATAATCTTCCCTATAATCATCCTCCTCATAGGTGTAATTCTAATCTCCTGAGTATTGATCCATAAGGATCACTCAGCAGACCACAACAGAGTCTCGAGACCAGAAAACAAAAATAAAAACGGAGACAGAGGCTTGACACGGCCCCGTGTTCAGTGAGCACGGCCCGTGTTCAGTTTCTGTATCTGGGCGTTTTAATAAAAGTAACTGGTTTTGTGTAGCACGGGGGCGTGTTCAGTGAGCACAACCCCGTGTTCAGACTCTGTATCTGGGTGTTTGTAAAAAAATGTGCAGCACGGCCCCGTGTTCAGGCTACTGTAAATGCAAAAATGAACTAAAATGAAGAAAACTGCGCGCGTTTTAAAAAGGTTTTGAAAAACTGATTAGGCCGTCGATTTTAAGCTTTCTTAAACTTCTTGTTTCCCCGGCAACAGCGCCAAAAACTTGATGCGTGTGTAGCTTTATATGTTTTTAGTTATATTTTTCGCCCTTTTTAACACTTTAGTCAAGTTTTAAATTTATAAAACACGATATTTTACTAACACTAAACACACATATGGACAAGTGCACCCATCGTGAGCGTAGTATAGCGTTGGTAAGATACCGAGGTCGTCAAAGGACACAAGAGCTTTTAGTACCGGTTTATCCTCAACGTCTAATCAAATCAAAATTTTGGAAAAATGTTTTAAATAAGAAAATGAAAACTAACTAAAAATGCTGAAAATAAAAATAAAAATAAAAACAGATAGAAAAGATGAATCACTTGGATCCGACTCGCCTTTAGTGTAACATTTGATTATTTCCGCACTTTTGCACTTTTTAAGAGATTATCTTAGTTATAGTAGTAGGCCCCTCTTTTGAAGGTGACGTTACCCTCAACCCAGTAGTTTGAGTCAGCAAGGATACGATCCTAAAGGGTTGGATTAATGGAAGATAATTAATTAAGTTATTAATGCGTAATGTGGTAGGCCCCTCTTTTGAAGGTGACGTTACCCTCGGCTAAATGGTTTTAGTCAGCAGGGATACAATCCTAAGTAGCCGGGTTAATGTATTAATAGTAGTTTACATATGAGGGGATCAAGGAATTCGCACCCCCGCCATCCAATACCAGTGGGTATTGAAGGAGGTCCTACTAAACTTGACCCAGGTCCTTGCAGGATCTATACACTGAACAAGGCAATAACCTTACGAAACCATTCCCTTAACCCCCGACCAGGTAGCCAACATATCTCCATATAGACCGTGGAGATATGAATGGCGTAAATCTTTTATTTTATATAGACAGTAAAATAACGCCAAGACACCACGGACAAATGATAAGGAAGTTTCACCTTCAACATAAGAAACTAGTCCTTAAAGTCATTAATACAAAACCAAATAAAAAGTGCGAAAAGATTAAAAATAAAAAGTATTACACTAAATGCTTGTCTTCACCAAGTGATGTAAGAAACTTAGGCAAACTTGGCCTTTGATTGTCAAGAACTCTTACGATCAATCTTGGATCCCGAGACTACTACACACACTCTATGATGATTGATGGATGATGGTGGTGGATGTGGGTTGTGATGGTGGTGGAGGGTGGGTGAAGTGTGAGAGAGGTGGTTTGTCAAGGGATGCCTTTGAAGTGAACCAAGCACCCCTATTTATAGCCTGCACAGAAGCCCGGACACGGCCCCGTGCCCGCTGGGCACGGCCCCATGTCCACCCATCTTCTCTTTCTTCATTTAATGCAGTTTGTCTGTATTAGTTGACCACACCCCCGTGTCCGCTGGGCACGGCCCCGTGTGCAGAAGCGTATCTGTACTATCAAGATTTGCTCAGATTCTGCGAATCTTAGCGTTGACCACGGCCCCATGTCCACTGGGCACGCCCCCGTGTTGGGAGATAGAAGTTTCTATCACTTTGTCTTTTCTGCAGACACTTGGGCACGCCCCCGTGTCCGCTAGACACGGGGCGTGTTCAGCCTTCTGTTGTCTTGTTTTTTGCTTGGGAAGATGCTGTCGAGGGGTCGGGCATTCCACGTTTATTCCTTTTCTTGTATTTATGTTAGATTTGGCTGTATTTTTGCTTCTTTTGTTCATTTAAGCTCATTTAACCCTGAAAATACAAAAGGAAGACAAAAGCACACTTTTTCCAACATTAGTACTAAAAAAGGGGTTAGTTTTATGCCTCATTTGATGTAATTTATATGTTGCATTTTACACACATCAAGCTTACTTGATACGATCACGTATCTGAGCAATCTTGTCTGTAGTTTCCTGAACCAACTCTGGACCAATAAGTTGTTTATCTCCGGTCTCCGCCCAACACAACGTGGACCGACACTTACGTCCATATAAGGCTTCAAACGGGGCGGCCTGAATGCTGGTGTGATAACTATTATTGTAGGAAAACTCCACTAAAGGCAAGTGAGTATCCCAACTCCCATCAAAGTCCGTCACACAAGCACATAACATGTCTTCCAAAGTCTGTATCATTCGTTTACTTTAGCCGCCCGTCTGAGGGTGAAAGGCAGTACTAAGGTTCAACTAGGATCTGAAAGCTTGCTGAAACGTTTGCCAGATTCTTGACACAAATCGACTATCTCGGTCGTATATGATAGAAACAGGCATTCCATGACATGCCACAATCTCTCTAAGATATATCTCTGCTAACTTCCTCGTGCTATCTTTCTTGCTGATCGGTAGGAAATGTGCTGACTTCGTGAGTCGATCAACAATCACCCAAATCATATCGTGTCCTCTTTGGGTTCTTGGTAGTTTGGTAAAGAAATCCATCGATATCTGTTCCCACTTCTATACAGGTATCTCAGGTTGTTGCAGTAGCCCTGATGGTTTTTGGCATTCTGCCTTAACTTTGGCGCAAGTAAGACAGTTACCCACATGCGTAGCGATATCGGCTCATCTTGGGCTGCCAATAAAAGTCCTTCAAGTATTGGTACATATTGTCGGATTCAGGATGGATAGAGTACCTTGACTTGTGAGCTTCTTCCGGAATAAGTGCTCGTAGGTTGTCTGGTTTAAGCGCTTCTTGCCGAGCTTCACGAATCCAAGTAGTGAGATCAGTTTGTATAGTTATCTCTAAGGCTCGCATCCTTAGAGGTTTTGCGCACTCCTTGCGGCTCAAGGTGTCTGCTACAACGCTCGCCTTGCCCAAGTGATACTTAATCTCACAGTCATAATCATTTAACAACTCGACCCATCTTCGTTATCTCATGTTTAAGTCTTTCTGATCGAAAATGTGCTGCAAGATTTTATGATCTGTAAAGATCGTGCAACGAGTTCCATACGAGTAATGATGCCAAATCTTCAACGCGAAATTCACTGCACCTAGTTCAAGGTCGTGCGTGGTATAGTCTTTCTCATGCACCTTCAGTTGTCGTGAAGCATACGCGATGACTTTGTCTCATTGCATCAACACACAACCAAGACCTTGTCGAAAAGCATCACAATAAAACACAAACCATCGGTACCGTCGGGTAAGGATAAAATTGGGGTGTCACAAAGCTTATCCTTCAATATCTGAAAAGTTGTTTCTTGTTTCTCTCCCCAATCAAACTTTTTATCCTTCTGGGTTAGGGACGTTAGCGGCTAAGCAATACTCGAAAAATTCTCAATGAATTTTCTGTAATAGCCTGCTAACCCCAGAAATTGTCGTATCTCAGTTGGCGTCTTTGGGGCTTCCCAGTTCTCGATTTCTTTATCTTGGCAGGGTCAACATGAATTCTATTCTCATTCACCACGTGACCTAAGAATTGCACCTCGCGAATCCAAAATTCGCATTTTAACAGCTTTGCATACAACTGTTCCTTCTTCAAGAGTTCTAGGATAGCTCGCAGGTGTTGCTCATGCTCCTCCTGGGTTTATGAGTAAATAAGGATGTCATCAATGAATATAATCACAAACTTATCCAGATACGGCTTACACACCCGATTCATGAGGTCTATGAATACTGCCGGTGCGTTTGTTATGCCAAACGACATGACAAGGAACTCGTAAGGTCCATAGCGAGTCCTAAAGGCCGTTTTAGGGATACTTTCTTCTTGTATTCATAGTCGATGATACCCTGACCTCAAGTCGATCTTCGAGTAGTAACTAAAGCCTTGTAATTGGTCAAACAAGTCATCAATCCTCGGCAGGGATACTGATTCTTGATGGTTAGCTTATTCAACTTTCTGTAGTCGATACACATATGAAAACTACCATCCTTCTTCTTGACAAACAGCACTGGTGCTCCCCAAGGCGAGAAGATCGGCCTTATAAATCCCTTATCCAACAACTCCGGGAAGCGCGTAGATAACTCTTGCATTTCGGACGACGCAATTCGATACGGTGCCTTGGCTACAGGAGCGGCGCCTGAGACCAGGTTAATATGAAATTCGACTTGTCTCTGGTGGTAATCCTGGCAAGTCTTCGGGGAAAACTCCAGGAAAATCCTTTACCACCGGAATATCTTCAAGCTTGGGCTCCTTGGTCTCCTTATCGGCAACATGAGCAAGGAAGGCTATGCAGCCTTTTCGGAGATACTTCTACGCCTTCATATAATTACTGACTCGTAGGGGCGTCTCACCTTTCTCCCTATTGACTACAAGTGTTTCTCCATTCACTAGTGGGGTGCGGATGGTCTTCTCGTGGCAACTACCTCCATCCGTTTGTCAGACAACCAATCCATCCCGACAACAACATCACAGCTTCCCAAATCAACAGGTAATAGAAAATTCCCACTCTCTAATTTCCAAAGTACAACCCTTAATCACCTCATTTGCTTTAACTAACTTTCCATTTTTCTATAGAATATGGGACGTCTAACTTACTTGAAACTAGGCCAAGTGTATTCTTAAATTCTACTGATACAAAACTAAGGTCAGTGCCAGTATCAAACAGAATGGATGCATAGTGTTGGTTAATAGGGAACGTACCCGTAACCACATTTGGATCCTGGCGTGCTTCACGAGCTCTGATCGTGAAGTCTCTTCCTCGCTTGGTTCTTATTAGGGCAATCTTTTCTAAAGTGCCCCACGTCACCACAGTTGAAGCAACCTGGAACTCTACCATCATTGTTTCCACCTTGGTTGTAGTTACCATTTCCTCCTTGGTTGGTATATCTTGCCTAGAAGGCATCCTTGCTGTGTCCCTCTTTTCCACATATGTCACACTTAGGTCTCAGGAATCGACCTTCATGGTGAAACTTGCATTCATCACATCTAGGCTTAGTCCCTAAATAAAACTTACCACTGGCCTTATTGGTGGCTCCATAAGCTTTCATGCCACGAGGCAGGTTTCATTCCCTTCTTTTGTTTGTATTTGAGTTGCCATGACTTACTTGAGTGCCTTTCTTCAGGTTTGAAAACTTTCTTTTGTTGTCACCCGAAGACTCCACATGAGTCTCTTTCTGGTTTATCTCAAATTTTGAAAACTTTCCCATATGAAGAGCTTCTTCAGTAAGTGAAACTCACAAATCGATAGCCTCTGCGATGGTTGGAGGCTTTGAGGCAGTAACCATGCTCAGGATTTGAGGCGCAAGTCCCCAAATAAACCGCTCAATTCTCTTGAATTCTGGCTCGACAAGATGAGGAACGACCCTTGATAAATCATGAAAAAGCTGAATATGTCACACCCCTTTCTGCGGCGGAAGCACGAGGTGTGATCATGAAAGGTTCTCATTGCATACGAAAGGTAAACATACTACATGCTCATAAAATAACTTCGATTGCCAACATTACATAATTGACAATCATAGTTTAAGTGTTTACATCACGAGACAACATATTGTCTGAAAGTCTACAACTTATTTAAGACAAACATAAACGACATCCACGAGCATGAGTAAGACCGCGCGCACATCCACTTTTAGTTACCTGAAATACATGTGAGTTTTGGAAAAACGTCAACATAATGTTGGTGTGAATTCATGCAGTATTTGTATTTCACGTTTGTATACTTTGTATGAAAACATGGTATGTATTTCGTATAAATCACGTATTTCTGTATCATGTAAGTCAAGTATGTCTGTATCTTGTACAACTCAAGTATTCCTGTATAAATCAAGTAATCTCGTATGTATTAAGGTTGTTAATGGGTTGCAAGGCCATTAACATGTGACACGACATAGGAAGCAACCAAACCTTAGGCATTTTCTAGTTGGCATATTCTGAGACACAAAAGCACTGCTTGGTACTCGTTCTCACCAAGAGTGAGGCTGCCCGACACCCATTAGATCTAACCTTTTGTTCTGCGGTCTAGGTATATTGTTGATTAATGGTGCTTATGGTACCCAATTCGTGACACGATTTCTCGTATCATTTCTCAAAACGCATCATACTTGGAACTCGTTCTCACCAAGAGTGCTTCTTGTTTTTGTATCATACCATTTATAAACATTGTAACATTTGTAACATGTATTTCACCCCCGAGAGTTACAAAACCAAAAACAGTTAAAGAAAAGGGGGAGGATGAACTCACAACTTTGCGTTCCTTGCGTCGTAAACTTCACCGGATTTTGCTTAAATAACGTCGTGACCTAAACGCGTTTCACTAACGTTAGTCACTAGACTTGTATCGTACAAGTACAAGTCACTATTTTTGTATGTGTGTTCTTGTGTTAAAAATAATTTATATTTTTAACTAAGTGTCTTACTTATATTATTTTCTCAAAAATAAATATAAGTTTCTTGTATTTTACACCCGATTTATGTATCTTGTATGTTGTATGTGTATTTTTGTGTTTTTACTCCTCATGAGTATTTAGTGTATTTTCTAGTCCTAATACACTATCATGTATAATATATACTACATACACTTAGCACAAAATTTGGTGACCAATATATATATATATATATTTTTTTTAAAAAAATATACATACTTAGTATCAATTTTAATCTTGAAGAAATCATCATTTCTTAACACAAAAATTAGGGAAACCTTGGTAAATGTTTTTAGATACATTTTTAGGGAATAAGTTTCTCAAAACTTATATTTTTCTAAGTGTCAAAATTTATAGAAATTTCGACAGAGTTTCCCCTAAAAATGGAGGTTTCCCATGTTTTCACAACATGTGTTTATTTTCTTTTTAAAACCATCATCAATCAATTTTTCAACACCAATAATCAACATCATATACAAATTTCTCTATTTCATGAACTTGAAAATTTATAAAAATGTGTAGTAACTTACTAGGGTATTTAGTAAGTCTTGTTACCCTTTAAAGTGTGATTGCTTCTTTAAAAATTCCATTTTTAAAGAATATGATTCTTTACAACTTATGTTTATTTTTTCAAAAAATACTTCTTCTTGTATTTTTCTTGTTACATATGTGTATCTTTACTTCATTAACCACCAAAAATAAGGTTTATTTGTTTAAGAATCAAGATTAAGTAAAACTTGTATTTTAAACTTGGTTCTTTTGAAAAACCACTCATGGATATTTAGATCTACAAGATTATAACTCATTTTGATCATTATTTTACAAGAAAACATTTATTTATTCAAGTTCATAGTTTATGTGTGGATGTTTCCATCATCCTACACATCTCTAACTTTCACATCTTGCTAGATCATGTTTTTAATCATGATCTAGCAAGTCCATATGATGATCCATAACATTTCTACTAACAAATAACATTCAACAAGCATCATAACACAAGAATAACATGATTTCACCATCATTTTAACAATACTTCATCACAAGGTTAGTTCATGTTCAAGACTTGCTTATGTTTTTAGTGTTTCTTGTGATTTCATCATTCTTTTAGCTATTAACCATCAAAGACATGAAGAGGATGAAGATCAAAGAAACTTACCACTAGCACAAGGCTAGGGGAGTTCAAGAGGGTAAATGAAGTGGATAAAAGCAAATGAAGAAGGTCCTTCAAGATCCGCTTGCACCGAGCTTCGTTAGTGACCTACTTACACCTTAGAATGGATGGATATGGATTGAAAATGAAAGTTTGGGTGTGTGTGGTTGAAGCCGTAGCCAAGGGGAAGCGGATGGAGAGAGTTTTTGATGTTGGGTGGTGAATGA
This sequence comes from Helianthus tuberosus, assembly GCA_030545235.1. Classification (NCBI taxonomy): domain Eukaryota; kingdom Viridiplantae; phylum Streptophyta; class Magnoliopsida; order Asterales; family Asteraceae; genus Helianthus; species Helianthus tuberosus. The sequence continues at coordinate 116,355,740 of CM060370.1, forward strand.
ATGAAGGTAAGAACTTTTTGTGTTTATTTATGGTCCATTTAACCTCTTTAACCCATGGGTATCATGTCCTTAAAGAGCCAACATGATAAAATTTAATAACCAAATAAAATCCATGTGGGGTCACCTTGTCTAACCGTATGGTTAGGGGGGGGGGGGGTCTTGGTTAGGTTGTAATGTTAAGTTAGATCATAAGGTTGAAATCCAAGTGTTTAGTTAAAGGTTTATGTGTGTTGTGTAATATATAGTGTGTTATGATGTTTGGGGACACTAACTAGCTTAGAAAAATAAAAACAATGCTTCAAATAATATTTTGATGTTACGGGTAATGTCCGGTTGTTCGGTTAAATACCGGTTCGTTAAGGTGCTAAATTGCACCGTTTATTGTCCTTCGTGTACCCTTTTGTAACCCTTTTAATTCCCGACACTTGGGGAAGTATTATGAATAATATAACATAAATTCTGCATGATGTTTTAGTGTTACAAAGCTGATTATAGCTGAATTTAAATAAATTCTGCACTTAAAGTGCGTTTCGGGTGCTTTTTAGTGCGTATTTTAGCTTCCGGAGAGTCTATATATAAACCCTTGTATGTACTCTTGGGTTTTAATGTATTCTTGTCGTTGGACCTACACCTAGGCTCCAATTCTACTGTCTAATTGCTTTCTGCAGAATTGTTGACACAAAGTGTCTTACCGGTGAGTTTACTAGTATTTCTGATGCAACGCTCTCGTTTATGCATAAAGCAATATTTTGTAGTATAAAATGTGCATGAATTCACAAGTATAGTATGTAATCTGACTATGTTGACATTTAAGCACATAATTGCAGTCATTAAATAATAATTAAAGTGTACGGAAATTACCGGTTTGGTGCCAGTTGTCACAGTCTCCCCCCGTTAAAAGAATTTCGTCCCGAAATTCAGGCTGAACTAACCCTCGCAGGAGTCTTCTTGAACAGGTGGGGATACTTTTCTTTGAACTGGTCTTCACTTTCCCACGTGTACTCGGGTCCGTGCTTAGAGTTCCAACGTACTTTGACAAGCTTGACACTGCTCCTCCTGGTCTTGTTGACTTTCCAGTCGGTAACCTCAACGGGTGGTTCTGTAAATCGGAGGGCATCATCAATATGCACTTCATCCGCAGGTATGATCACGTTTTCTTGTGTTGGACTCTTCTTGAGGTTGGATACATGAAACGTATCATGTACTCCATTAAGTTCTTCCGGTAACTCCAATTTGTATGCCACGGTACCAATTCTCTCTAGAATCTTGAATGGTCCGATGTATCGGGGATTCATCTTCCCACGTTTTCCGAATCTGACTACGCCCTTCCAAGGTGAGACCTTTAACAACACTTTGTCTCCAACCTCGAATTCTAATGGTTTTCGTCTTCGATCAGCGTAGCTCTTTTGTCGATCTCGAGCCGCCTTAATGCGCTCTCAAATCTGCATAATCTTGTCGGTTGTCTCTTGTACCAGTTCAGGACCAACCATACGTTTACCTCCAGCGTCTGCCCAACATAAGGGCGATCGGCACTTGCGGCCATACAGAGCTTCAAACGGTGCGACTTTTATGCTTGTATGATAACTGTTATTGTAGGAAAACTCAACTAAAGGTAGATGAGTATCCCAGCTGCCGCCTAGGTCCATAACACATGCGTGAAGCATATCTTCTAATGTTTGTACAGTCCGTTCGCTCTGGCCGTCTGTTTGTGGATGGAAGGTCGTGCTTAGATCTAATTGAGATCCAAAGGCCTCCTGAAAGGATTGCCAGATCCTTGAGACAAAGCGTCCATCTCTGTCCGAGATGATTGAGATAGGCACCCCATGACGTGCCACAATTTCCTTTAAGTATATCTCAGCAAGCTTTCCAGTGATGTCTTTTTCTCGAATCGGTAGGAAGTGCGCAGACTTTGTTAACCGATCGACTATTACCCATATCATATCATGCCCTCTAGGGGTCTTGGGTAATTTTGTTATGAAGTCCATTGAGATTTGTTCCCACTTCCACATGGGTATCCCTGGTTGTTGTAGTAGGCCGGACGGTTTCTGATATTCAGCCTTAACCTTAGCACAAGTTACGCATTTTCCAACATAGACAGCAACATCGCTTTTGAGTCTCGGCCACCAATAGTATTCTTTTAAGTCTTGATACATCTTGTCTGATCCTGGATGGATTGAGTATCTCGATTTATGGGCTTCATCAAGGATGACTTTTCGAATACCGCCATAGAGCGGAACCCAAATACGCTTCTTAAAGTATAAGGCTCCCTCTTCATTTGGCACCATGTATTTCAACATACCCCGGAGGTATTCAGCCTTACAGTTTCCTCCTTTAAGAGCTTCTTGTTGTGCATCACGAATACGTGCAGTGAGGTTCGTTCGAATCATCATTTCCAGTGCTCGAACCCTTAGGTCTTAACCCTTTCTTTTCGACTTAATGCGTCTGCTACAACGTTTGCCTTTCCAGGATGGTACTTAATCTCACAGTCATAATCGTTCAGCAGCTCGACCCACCGTCGCTGACGCATGTTTAATTCCTTCTGATCAAATATATGTTGTAAGCTTTTGTGATCTGTGAAGATTGTACATCGAGTACCATATAGATAGTGTCGCCAGATCTTCAAGGCGAATACCACTGCGCCTAGCTCCAGGTCGTGCGTGGTATAGCTTCTTTCATGCACCTTCAATTGTCTTGAAGCGTAAGCGATGACCTTCTGGCGTTGCATGAGCACGCAACCCAAACCTTGTCGTGAGGCGTTGCAGTATACCACGAAGTCTTCAGTGCCTTCGGGTAATGATAGTATTGGCGCATCGCATAGCTTACTTTTAAGTAGCTGGAAGGCTTCTTCCTACTTGTAACCCCAGTCGTATTTCTTGTCTTTCTGTGTAAGGGTCGTTAGCGGTTGAGCTATTTTTGAGAAATTCTCGATGAAACGTCGGTAATAGCCCACTAAGCCCAAAAATTGTTGAACTTCAGTTGGGGTTTTGGGGGCTTCCCAATTCTTTATTGCTTCTATCTTGGACGGGTCTACATGAATGCCCTTCTCGTTTACCACGTGACCAAGAAATTGTACTTCGCGAATCCAGAACTCGCACTTGGAGAATTTTGCATAAAGTTTCTCTTTCTTCAGTAGTTCCAGAATAGTTCTGAGGTGTTGCTCATGTTCTTCTTTCCTTCGCGAGTAGATCAGGATATCATCAATAAATACAATCACGAATTTATCGAGATATGGTTTTCAAACGTGGTTCATCAGATCCATAAAAACCGCTGGCGCGTTCATCAGTCCGAATGGCATCACAAGAAATTCGTAATGCCCATATCGTGTTCTGAATGCAGTCTTTGGCACGCTTTCTTCTTGTATTCTTAACTGATGGTATCCAGATCGAAGGTCCATCTTGGAATAGTAGCTCGATCCTTGTAACTGGTCAAATAAGTCATCAATCCTCGGTAATGGGTACCGATTCTTGATAGTGAGCTTGTTCAGTTCTCTGTAGTCGATACACATCCGCAGGGTTCCATCCTTTTTCTTCACGAACAATACTGGAGCTCCCCAAGGTGAGAAGCTTGGCCTTATGAATCCCTTATCCAACAACTCTTGGAGTTGTGTAGATAATTCTTGCATTTCGGATGGTGCAAGCCGATAGGGTGCCTTGGCTACAGGAGCGGCTCCTAGAACCAAGTCTATACGGAATTCGACTTGTCGTTGCGGAGGTAGTCCTGGAAAATCTTCAGGAAAAACATCAGAGAATTCCTTCACCACAGGGATGTCCTCTAGTTTCGGCTCCTCAGCCTTCTTGTCTACAACATGCGCTAGGAAAGCAACACATCCTTTCCTTAAGCACTTCTGTGCCTTCATACAACTGATGATTCGCAGAGGCGCGTCTCGTTTTTCTCCATGCACAATGAGAGTTTCATCATTCGCTAGAGGGATGCGAATGATTTTCTCATGACAAATAACTTCAGCTTTTTTCTTAGACAACCAGTCCATTCCGACCACCACATCAAAGCTACCCAATTGAATAGGTAAGAGGTCGATGCTAAATCTTTGTTCACCAAGTTCTAATGTGCAGCCTCTAACAACTTCGCCCGATTCAACAAGTTTACCATTGGCTAGCTCTATAGAATAAGGAATATCTAATCTACTAGATTCTATTCCAAGCATGCGTTTAAATTCCACAGACATGAAACTATAATCGGCACCAGTGTCAAATAATATGGATGCAAAGTGATTGTTAATGAGAAACGTACCGGTGACCACATTAGGATCCTCGTGTGCGTTCTTTGCTCCAATCACAAATGCTCAAGCCTGAGCATTGTTTCCCTTTGGGCAGTCCTTCATGAAATGATCATTGCTTCCACAACTGAAGCATCCTTGGTTCCGCCCCTTCCCGTAACCATTCTTGTTACCAGCACCATTTCCATTCCGGTTCTTTCCTTTTCCCCAACAGTTTTCTGTTTGATGACCCAACCTACCACATTTGTCGCACCTTGGAATGCGACAAGCTCCTTCATGATGATACTTACATTTTTGGCATTTAGGCATGGTGCCTTGGTATCCTTTGGTTGCAGTATCATTCATGGCTGCAAGAGTTCTTGTCTCCTGAGGCGGATTGGGGTCTCGTCTCTTGTTGTTGAAACCTTTGTTGTTGCGAGTTGCTTGGTTCAAACTTGTATGCTTTCTCTTTTTGTCACCGGACGACTCAGCATGCGTCTCGCTCTTTTCAGTGGGGTTCGGCGATAACTTCTTCATACGAACACAATCTTCAGTAAGGCTGACAGCCAGAGTTACAGCCTCGGTGATTGTTTGAGGTTTGGCCGAAGTTACCATGCCGCGAAACTCTGGGGCCAACCCCCAAATGTAGCGTTCAACGCGCTTAAATTCGGGAGTTACCATATATGGAAGCACTCTAGACAGATCGTGGAACCTTCGAGTATAACCATTAATGTCAGCACCTTCCATGGTCAAGTGCCAGAACTCCGTTTCCAGCCTTTGGAGTTCAGCACGGGAGCAGTACTTTTCTCTCATTTTCTCTTTCAGTTCATCCCAAGTCATGCCATACGCGACATCATCACCCAAAGTTTGGACTTGCAAGTTCCACCAAGTCAGAGCCTCATCAACAAACAACCCAGTAGCGAAATTGACCTGCTGATCAGCGGTACACTTGCTCATGCGGATGGTAGCTTCAGTCTTCTCCGTCCAGCGTACAAACGCTACTGAACCTCCTGTTCCGTCGTAGTTCATCGGTTTGCAGTCGAGAAACTGCTTGAAGGTGCAGCCTGTATTTGATTCAACCAACTCACACGTGAGCAATCGAAGAAATAATGAAACCAAGGCCGTTCATAAATTTCTTCATGCTTAACAAATTGTCTTAAGGTTACCTTGAGCTGTGTTGCCTCCAGATGAATCTCCATTTCCATTACGTCTAGCATTGCTTGGTCCGCCACTGTCTTGGGTTCGGTTTGCCTCGTACCGGGCGATAGCTGCGTAGATCCTTTCCTCCAGTAGAGCGTTCAGCTCTTCAGCAGTTCTTGGCAGTAGGGGAGGAGGAGGTTGATCATCATTGCGAGCATTCACAGCTTTCCTGGGCGCCATGTTCTAACAGCACATAACACAACAGGGTTAGACATTTGTTTGATATCATCATACTAGGCAGTAGTAGTATATTTATACACAGGTATATACCACATAAGTGACGTCAAACAATTATTACTCTAGCAGAGTATTTAATAAGCTGGTGTTCACGTTTGACCTTTTTTGCACTGAGGGAATCCATACGTGACAAGACTTGCTGTGGTTTCTGTGCACTGAATTCCATAATTATGTATGCATCCATAATTACGTAACTCCTTGCACAGTCCGCACAGTTCGTTTCATCCTCGTATTTCTTCCTACAGATAGGCCATTGTTTTCAGGTAAAGTCACGTATACTTGTGACATTCTACTTCTAGTATATGTATATGTCAATTATCACACATAATTGCAAGTAATTCTTAATCACAGACAAGTGCTACTCCAGTGCACCCTAAGTCTCGTAGTGTATTTTCTAGACTCATGTAAACAGTTTCAGGTAGTGGATGTCGCGGGACGTTTTATGCAATGAAAACTTTTTGAAAAATTGTTTTCGTGAAAGGATCCTAGAGATTGTAGACTAGACTCGAGAAAGAATTCTGGTTCACTACAATCGCAGCTCTGATACCAATCTGTCACACCCCTTTCTGCGGCGGAAGCACGAGGTGTGATCATGAAAGGTTCTCATTGCATACGAAAGGTAAACATACTACATGCTCATAAAATAACTTCGATTGCCAACATTACATAATTGAAAATCATAGTTTAAGTGTTTACATCACGAGACAACATATAGTCTGAAAGTCTACAACTTATTTAAGACAAACATAAACGACATCCACGAGCATGAGTAAGACCGCGCGCACATCCACTTTTAGTTACCTGAAATACATGTGAGTTTTGGAAAAAGGTCAACATAATGTTGGTGTGAATTCATGCAGTATTTATATTTCACGTTTGTTTACTTTGTATGAAAACATGGTATGTATTTCGTATAAATCACGTATTTCTGTATCATGTAAGTCAAGTATGTCTGTATCTTGTACAACTCAAGTATTCCTGTATAAATCAAGTAATCTTGTATGTATTAAGATTGTTAATGGGTTGCAAGGCCATTAACATGTGACACGGCATAGGAAGCAACCAAACCTTAGGCATTTTCTAGTTGGCATATTCTGAGACACAAAAGCACTGCTTGGTACTCGTTCTCACCAAGAGTGAGGCTGCCCGACACCCATTAGATCTAACCTTTTGTTCTGCGGTCTAGGTATATTGTTGATTAATGGTGCTTATGGTACCCAATTCGTGACACGATTTCTCGTATCATTTCTCAAAACGCATCATACTTGGAACTCATTCTCACCAAGAGTGCTTCTTGTTTTTGTATCATACCATTTATAAACATTGTAACATTTGTAACATGTATTTCACCCCCGAGAGTTACAAAACCAAAAACAGTTAAAGAAAAGGGGGAGGATGAACTCACAACTTTGCGTTCCTTGCGTCGTAAACTTCACCGGATTTTGCTTAAATAACGTCGTGACCTAAACGCGTTTCACTAACGTTAGTCACTAGACTTGTATCGTACAAGTACAAGTCACTATTTTTGTATGTGTGTTCTTGTGTTAAAAATAATTTATATTTTTAACTAAGTGTCTTACTTATATTATTTTCTCAAAAATAAATATAAGTTTCTTGTATTTTACACCCGATTTATGTATCTTGTATGTTGTATGTGTATTTTTGTGTTTTTACTCCTCATGAGTATTTAGTGTATTTTCTAGTCCTAATACACTATCACATATAATACATACTACATACACTTAGCACAAAATTTGGTGACCAATAAATATATATATTTTTCTCAAAAATATACATACTTAGTAACAATTTTAATCTTGAAGAAATCATCATTTCTTAACACAAAAATTAGGGAAACCTTGGTAAATGTTTTTAGATACATTTTTAGGGAATAAGTTTCTCAAAACTTATATTTTTCTAAGTGTCAAAATTTATAGAAATTTCGACAGAGTTTCCCCTAAAAATGGAGGTTTCCCATGTTTTCAAAACATGTGTTTATTTTCTTTTTAAAACCATCATCAATCAATTTTTCAACACCAATCATCAACATCATATACAAATTTCTCTATTTCATGAACTTGAAAATTTATAAAAATGTGTAGTAACTTACTAGGGTATTTAGTAAGTCTTGTTACCCTTTAAAGTGTGATTGCTTCTTTAAAAAATCCATTTTTAAAGAATATGATTCTTTACAACTTATGTTTATGTTTTCTAAAAATACTTCTTCTTGTATTTTTCTTGTTACATATGTGTATCTTTACTTCATTAACCACCAAAAATAAGGTTTATTTGTTTAAGAATCAAGATTAAGTAAAACTTGTATTTTAAACTTGGTTCTTTTGAAAAACCACTCATGGATATTTAGATCTACAAGATTATAACTCATTTTGATCTTTATTTTACAAGAAAACATTTATTTATTCAAGTTCATAGTTTATGTGTGGATGTTTCCATCATCCTACACATCTCTAACTTTCACATCTTGCTAGATCATGTTTTTAATCATGATCCAGCAAGTCCATATGATGATCCATAACATTTCTACTAATAAATAACATTCAACAAGCATCATAACACAAGAATAACATGATTTCATCATCATTTTAACACTACTTCATCACAAGGTTAGTTCATGTTCAAGACTTGCTTATGTTTTTAGTGTTTCTTGTGATTTCATCATTCTTTTAGCTATTAACCATCAAAGACATGAAGAGGATGAAGATCTAAGAAACTTACCACTAGCACAAGGCTAGGGGAGTTCAAGAGGGTAAATGAAGTGGATAAAAGCAAATGAAGAAGGTCCTTCAAGATCCGCTTGCACCGAGCTTCGTTAGTGACCTTCTTACACCTTAATATCACCTTAGAATGGATGGATATGGATTGAAAATGAAAGTGTGGGTGTGTGTGGTTGAAGCCGTAGCCAAGGGGAAGGGGAAGGAGAGAGTTTTTGATATTGGGTGGTGAATGAATGAAGGTAAGAACTTGTTGTGTTTATTTATGGTCCATTTAACCTCTTTAACTCATGGGTATCATGTCCTTAAAGAGCCAACATGATCAAATTTAATAACCAAATAAAATCCATGTGGGGTCACCTTATCTAACCGTATGGTTAAGGGGGGGGGGGGGGGTCTTGGTTAGGTTGTAATGTTAAGTTAGATCATAAGGTTGAAATCCAAGTGTTTAGTTAAAGGTTTATTTGTGTTGTGTAATATATAGTGTGTTATGATGTTTGGGGACACTAACTAGCTTAGAAAAATAAAAACAATGCTTCAAATAATATTTTGATGTTCCGGGTAATGTCCGGTTGTTCGGTTAAATACCGGTTCGTTAAGGTGCTAAATTGTACCGTTTAGTGTCCTTCATGTACCCTTTTGTAACCCTTTTAATTCCCGACACTTGGGGAAGTATTCTGAATAATATAACATAAATTCTGCATGATGTTTTGGTGTTACAAAGCTGATTATAGCTGAATTTAAATAAATTATGCACTTAAAGTGCGTTTCGGGTGCTTTTTAGTGCCTATTTTAGCTTCCGGAGAGTCTATATATAAACCCTTGTATGTACTCTTGGGTTTTAATGTATTCTTGTCGTTGGACCTACACCTAGGCTCAAATTCTACTGTCTAACTGCTTTCTGCAGAATTGTTGACACAAAGTGTCTTACCGGTGAGTTTACTAGTATTTCTGACGCAACGCTCTCGTTTATGCATAAAGCAATATTTTGTAGTATAAAACATGCATGAATTCACAAGTATAGTATGTAATCAGACTATGTTGACATTTAAGCACATAATTGCAGTCATTAAATAATAATTAAAGTGTACAGAAATTACAGGTTTGGTGCCAGTTGTCACAGAATATACTCGGCAACCTTTGGTCCATCCATCTTCAGGTTCCAGAACTCAGTTTCCATTTTCTGGATTTCAGCTCTTAAACAGTATTTCTTGCGCATTAATTCCTTAAGCTCATCCCAGCTGAGCGCATATGCAGTAGTTTCGCCAAGAGTTTGAACTTGGAGGTTCCACCAGGAGAGTGCACCATCCAAAAACAACCCAGAAATATAAGTGACTCTCTGTTCAGGTGCACATTTGCTCATTCTTTGCACGGATTCAGTCTTTTCAACCCAGCGAACAAAAGCGACGGCACCTCCCGTGCCATCAAAGTTTAGGGGTTTGCAATCCAGAAATTGCTTGTGAGTACAACCTGTAACACATGTAACACAGTTCACGAGTGAGCATTGGCAAAGCACAATTGGAAATATCCAAAAAGATTTGTAATGTGTCTTAGGTGACTTAACATTACCAGTTGGATGGTTATTTCTGGAAGTGCCACCGGTGTGTTCTAAGCGGTTGGCCTCATGCTATGCGATTGCCTGTGATATGCGTTCCTGAAGCTCGGCTTCTGTCCTTGGTAACGTATTAGTGTCTGTGCTACGTCTTGGTGGCATTTTATTCTGGAAAAAGGTATCAGGTAGGTTAGGCAACATTCACCAAATAATTGCCTATGAAGTGTATATGTATATATACATATATAACATGAATAATCGTCACAGCAAGCAAACATGTAATCACATAAATATCACATGCACATATAATTGACAATGTATAAGTAAGAAAACAACCACTAAGCTTTCATATATGTTTGACAACTTGATACATTGTTTTTAAAAGAAAGAAAAAATGGACTCGAGATGACATCACCTCGGTCATACAAGTTTCATAATACAAAAGTAGTGGCTGTTTTCCTTCTACATTGGTCTTCTTAGGTCTTTAGTTTTACAAAAATAGGTATACTTCCCAAAAGATGGGGGTTGTGCATTACTACCACGTATAGGAGGTGATAGTGAAAACGCAGAGATGTACGTGACTTCTTCCTCGGGACCGAATTGTGTCTTGTAGAAACCGTAGATCGGTTTTCCAGGGCGCGAATGCACTACCCAAACGATGGGGTTTGAACACCTAGAAATTGTGAATGGGTGGTGATCATTAGCTTGACCCGCAGAGTCCACCAGGATTCCCCATGCACTACAAGTTGTTATTATGTGGGCCCCCGTAATAATATATTTTCTTGCATGGTCACCCTAATTTTCTCTCGTTCGTAGCAGCTGATCAGCCAGAGAAAGGACACTACTGTCCTCATACTTTCGACATAGATGGGACCTTTATGATCGTCCACGCGCCAACATCCATTGTTGTTATGCGCGGAGTGGTACAATGCTAGTCAAAGTAAGAATAAAGAGAGTTCCTAACAATAGCACTTGGAGGGGCACCTTCAAGATGAGTACATCATCTTCCTTGTCTGGAGAAGAGTGCCATCAGCATGTTTCGTAAAAGCCACAGGGACCTCGTCCCACTGATAAGGTTGTTGTCCAAGGTTACCTCATCCGCCTCGCAGTCACTGTAGTAGTCAAGCACCTTCGCATTAGATGGGGGAAGAACAGCCATTTTCTACGGAATCAAGCTCAGGGTCTTGTTTGGTAATTACATCAGCCATAAGCTCCATAGTGTAGGCGAGGTTGATAATCTCATTGTACGAGTCAAGGACAATAATAGAATTTGAAGTCGAAGGTATCTCGTTCCCGTCAATAATTATTCTGTACACGTATATGTATATATATATATATATTAATGAATAATAATGTTACTTAGTATATACAGGCAAATAAATGCAACAGGTCACATGTAACTCTCGCTTGTTCTTTCGGGGGTCATTTCGTCTTCGGCAAGTCTATCTCGCATAGACTATACCACATTTGGCACATTAATTGGGGTATTATCCTCCCTACTAATGTCCTTGCTTTGTCTTTCCTTTGAAAAATGTTTGACTCATGGATCTTGGCGCTTTCGTAAATGCAATGAAAAACCTTTTTGTAAAAATGTTTTCGTGAGAGAATCCAAGTGATTGTAGTCTAGACTCGAGAAGAAATCCTAGTTCACTACAATCGAAGCTCTAATACCAACCTGTCACACCCTGACTTTTGTGGAAGCGTGTACGTGTGACTTGATCAGTTTTCATTGCATTCGATTATAATAAACAACTATATGATTAAAATGATGTTCATCCATTCATAAGTTTAAAACGTTACAAACACAAGTCATTTACGTTTCAACCAACATATCCTCAGGTTAAGTTACAAACCAACAAAAGTGGATGACATCTAAACTTGAAATTTACTTCTTGAAAATGACACCAACGCCAAAGATCCATCTTGTTTCCCTGAAATACATGTAATTTTGAAAACATCAACAAAAGTTGAGCGAGTTCATGTGTTTTTGTATGAGTTCCAATAACTTGTAAACATTTGTAAGTATTCCTTTAATAATCGGCATGAATAGCGTCTATGAACAGATCAATTAATGTTTTGCAAGGACATTAATACATGTGACGACATAGGGAGTACTCAACCCGAGTAGACGATTTTTAGTGTCGAATCACCTCGACTGTGTTGAATCACCTCGACTGTGTCGAATCACCTTGACTGCATCGAATCACCTCGACCGTGTCGAATCACCTCGACTGTGTCGAATCACCTCGACTGGGACACAACAACACTCTAAGCGATCACGCATGGACCATGAGTGGGGCTCGGTCGTACCCATTAGATCTAACCTTGTCTTGTGGTTCTTAAAGAATTGATGGCATTCAGTTCAGCCTATGGTCAGATGATCTAATAAATCGTTCCTTAGCTAAATCATACCCAAGTTGACATGTACTTCACCCCCGATAGTTATAAATCTGAAAACAGTTAAGAAAAAAGGGGGACATGAACTCACTGGTTTGCGTAGCTGTCTCGTAACTCAAAGTTTCCTTTCCATAGGTAGTACAATTACCTACACACATGCTATGTTTTATTAGATGTTTAGGTTTTGTAACGACTCTTAGTCTTATTTGTTAAGACTTATTTTGCAAGTTGGTATACTTTGAGTTATATGGTTGATGTGCATTATATAATTCCCAATTATACAATTATTAGTTAAAATAAGTATATTTTAACTTAAATTATTTTCCATCCAATTAATTGGAATATTGTTAAAAATAATATAGTTTCAACTTGATTTATCATGTATTTCTCACATATATATTTTCCAAGTATAGATATACTTGTATTTGCCTATTTTGCCAAGTATTGGTAGTGTATTCCGGTGTGTATTTATACGTACAGGAATACGTATTTTCTTGTATTCATTAAGTATTCTTTACTTAATTTATGTAGAATTTTCCGGAATATTATTTTTGTACAATTAAAAATCACCAACTTTATATCCTTAAAATATACATATTTTAAGAGAATTTTATAGAAAAATATCTATAAATTTTACTTGGCAAAAATATGTATACTTCCATATATATCTTAAAAACAATATATTTTTAAGATTAAACTTAAATAAATATATACTTTTAGTTTTCACCAAAATAATATATTTTGAATCATTCTTGAAAATATATATTTCAAAAATAAAATACTTCCTATTTTGACAAAATATGATATATTTTGTAATAGTTGTAAAAATCAATATTTTGTCGTTTCTTCGGTTTCAAAATACCGTTTGTCACATTTGTTGAGTTAAGAATTTATTTCTGGAATATACATATATATTGTCCAAATGTCCTTTGTCCGATTAGTCCGATATTTGAGTGTAAGATGTATATTTATTTTCTTGTGGTTTTGGTAGTGTTTTCATATTACAAATTGTGACATCTGTGCTTGTGTAATCATTGTACAAACTCTGAACAATTCAATACAATGAAACAATGTGTTTTAGATCCCAATATTTGTTTATTTATATTTGACATTTTGCACGTTTTGATTTTTGATCGATTTTAAACTCTATATCGATTTCTGGAAAGTTATACGCAAACTGATGCGTAAACGTAATCAGTTTAACGCAACAAACACTCCGGAATAGCAACATAAGCTTAACATACCTTAAATAACTTTTACATAACTTAGAAATAAGTTTTAAAGGGTTTGGTATGGCAAAAACAAGTTTATTCGCTCACACGGGCTATTTGCGTCAAACTGCAAAAGTATGTCATTTCGTATGGCAACGTACATTTCGGAACATGATCATAAGCTAAACATACCATAAATAACCTTAACATAGCTTAGAAATAAGCTTTGAGTGATTCGGTATGCGAGAATACGCTTATTTGATCAAACAAGGACTAAAAGCGTCAAAAACGGCGTAAGTTTGCATTTACGAGTAAATCTTACGTTCTGACCACATCTGGACATCCAAATTTTTTTTTAGTCACTAAAATATTTTATTTTAGTGATTGGAATGCAAAATTACCATTCGTCGCTTAATTTAGATCGTTTTCGCGTCCGTTCGAGTTTCGTCGTAATTAACCGAACAACGTGACCGTACGACCAAACGAACCGACATCCGAGATTTTTCCGAGCATATTTTGAGTCCCCTATACTTTGACGGCCTTGTAGAGCCATGAAAATGGCTTAACGGGGGCAAACACTTCAAAAATCAGCTTAAACACGTGCAGGGACCAAATGTGACAAAACTGAAACTGTTGCTGAACAGACCTGAGGTCGCGAGGCGCGACAGAATGCCCAGATGTGCAGAAACTTGATTTCAGCAGTTTTTTTGCAAATCAGGCCCTTGTATGCAATTTCCATGTTTTGGGGAACAAGTTAACACCTCTCCAAGTAACATTAGCTGTCCCTTAACACTTGTATGGCTGAGATTTATTGCTTGGTGGCCACATAAACACTTGTAATGATCTTACAAGTTCACCACAAGTATACATACCTCCCACCTTTCACTTGTTTCATTGCTCATTCTCATTTTGGAACTCTAAGTGGAGGAATTCCTGCTAAGGAGCCACTTACCTGAGTTCTAAAACTTTCCTTCTAGCCTTTGAACACCTTGTAAGTGTTCTTTCATGGCTTAGTAGTTATTTTCAGCTATTTAGAGCTGAAAGTCAAACAGTTTGACAAATAGTTTGACTTTCGGTTTTGACCATCAATTGGTCAAGTCAAAGTTCAATTAAACTTTGCAACGTGATTGTAATCCCGATGGTTATAATCCTTGGCGATTATACCTACTGATTACCACGTTAACTAGGTGTAGTGACGAGTCAAAGTTTCGGTCAAAATGCGTATTTACGCGCATTTTGCAACGGAACTACTTTAGGTATCAAAAAACTTTGTTTTGATACCAAATCAGTTTTCTAAGTTAGTTAAACATGTTTTGACATGTTTAACTCGTCACTACTAGTTTAGTGCTTGTTTAGGGTCGTAAGTTAAGCGGTCTAAACAACCTCTTAGACTTTCGAACCCGACCCGTTTGGTCGATCATTAGGATCCGACCAAGCATGTTTAGTGATCATAGTTGCATAGGGAATAACCTACTGAGGTTATACTTTATGATCACATAGGTTGGTTAGTTATTTGTTAAGTAGATTATATGCCCAAAGAAAATGACCAAAATGCCCTTTTGAAGCATAAATTCATATTTTGCATATGTGATCAAGTTTTTGACATATAATCTGATTTAGTAACATATTTAGGCATAATTGGGCATGTAAGAATTGACATAGGACATAGATAACCATCCAACCTTAGTTTTACGCAAACGACGCGTTATAGTAGCTCAAACTACCGTAACGAGTCGAAACGGGTCAAAAGCACTTAGGTAGACTTCCAAATCAGAATGCTAGGTCTATTAAATCATGCCATATGTGTTCAAGTACTCAATTGATTTATAGAACCTCATTATATCCTATCTCCCGATTTAGGATCCGATTATTAACGTAGTTACCTATATTAGGTGTCGTTTGATTTCGTGATCCTTGGAGCTTTATTTAGTCTTATTCTCAAGACTAACAAGCAATCCCATGTGAGTACATAGTCCCCTTTTTTACCGCTTTCAAATACTTTGGGGTGATACACATGTGCATAATTGTTACTTTCGTGCTTTTCATTGCTTTTATGACATAAACATGCTAGTTTCACCTAGTACGCATATAGTACATGATTTCAACTATGTTTTGCTATGTATGTTGACTGAGCATGCTAGCACATTGATTTCATAGACACTTTTGTTGAATATGTTTACTCAGCATATGGACACATTGTTTTACATTACATTTCTACTGCATATGTTTACTCAACATATAGGCACAATTGATTTCATGAACATTTCTACCATGTATGTTTACTTAGCATACATAGTACATGGTTTTCACATAGCTTGCTTACATTGGTATGACATTTGGTATGTTTAACGGGACAATAATACATTCATTAACACTGATCATGCCGCTCGATAGTATGTAATGGTACCATAGGACTTGACAAATCCCGTTTCCGACTTCCTAGGTTTGTTTGGAAGTTGGGAATGATAGAATCCGATATACATAACTTGATAAACCTTTAATTCGTTTAAGGGTTTGTCCAAACAGTCGTAAGGCTTGAATGTATGCGATAAACATTACTGCATAAATGTTCGTATCCATAAAGCATTGTTTTCTACAAAACATAACATTTGATTTAAACTTAGGTTTATTCAAAAACTTCGTTTTGTACATTTTCCTATGGGGTTGAGTAAATACTATTTATTCACCATACATGACATTTGTTTTCACATTGACATTATCATATAGTTTGAGTGGATACTTTCTACTTGCTATACATTACATTTGCGTATACATGACACAGTTTACACATGACATTGAACATGATTTACACATAAACATTTGACATTGGTTTTAAACAAAACATTTTGATTGGTTATTGATAAGTGACTTATATAACGAGGCTATGTGCAATGTGATAAAAGCATGGTGGATACGCCGTTGGTACTTCCTATATATAAGTGCTTTTATTATATTACACGTAGTAGCGTTATCTAAACCACTTCGACAAGACATGAAACATATTATACAAGGACACGACGTTGTTTTACAAATTACATACTTTATACAAATTCATTTATACTTGGTTATTCATTTAACCATGTATATCCTTTTATATCATCTGATTTTCACTTCGATTTTCATATGATTTTACAAAGGGAAACATTTTACAAGGTTCATGACTACAATTTTTGTTAAACACTCCTTTTAACTACAAGTCATGAATCCTGCATAAACAAAACCTATGTATCTCACAGGCATTTTTATGCTGACGTACCTATTTTTACATGTGTTTCTGGTTCTAATGCATGATGATGTTTGTGCTACACTTAGGCGGACTTGGGCCTTAGTGACTTAAAAGACAGTTAATTATGTAATATTTATGTTAAATTCCATGGCAATGTAAACACTTTACCTAATAATACAAAACTTTAATTACCATGGTTGTGGAACAATAATTCTGTCGCTCCACTCCCCGACGTTTCCGCCGCGGTTTGTTGTTTTACGCGGTCGGGGTGTGACAGAAGAGTTGGTATCAGAAACAATGGTTATAGGGAATTAGGTTATTAGTAATGCTTTGACCTAGACTATAACTTTCTAGGACCCCAACACAAGTTTTCTTGTGTTTAGATCTTAAAACAATACACATCACCTATCCTTAGGTTATTACCAAAACATGAACACAAATTTCCAAAATGGTTTTGAAATCAATCATCTATTCTTAGATGATTTCTTTTGGCCTTGTGCCATCCAAGTTCTCAAAATCTCATCAAAGTTTGGGTCTAAATAATGTGAACACGTGCAATCTGGAAGGGTGGATGCCTGTACCCTGAGTTTTCTATCTAAGGCTAGAGTGTTCGTACAAATCCGCAGTATCAGACCAGTCACTCTTACCTGGGAACTCTTGGGGTGAGTGTCCACTTATAGGCTAAAGCATGTCTTCGCAATACATTATTATGACCCATTTACTTTGATTTGTCACTGTGTGTCGTCTGTTTGTTATGAGGTAACGAACAAATTGTGACACCTGTGTCACTTCAACCATCAAACAAATGCCAAACCAATGAAATATTGTATTTCATACTTTGGACTTGCATAAATATGTGTATCTTTTGCACATGTCAACTCTTGTTCGATTTCAAGCTCTAAATCGCTTTCTGGAAGGTTATACGCGCACTAATGCGTAAATATAACCAGTTTAATGCAACGAACACTCCGAAATAGTGAAATAGGCTTAACATACCTTAAATAACCTTTACATAACTTAGAAATAAGTTTTAAAGGCTTTGGTATGGCAAAAACAAGTTAAATCGCTTACAGGGACTAAACTTGACAAACTGCGAAAGTATGCCAATTTGAACTGTAATAGACACTCCGGAACATGACCATAAGTTAAACATACCATAAATATCCTTTACATAGCTTAGAAATAGGCTTTGAGGTGTTCGGTGTGCTAAAATAAACTTTTGGGTCATTCAGGGACTAAAAGCGTCAAAAAGTGCACAAGTTTGCATTTTCGCGCATAACTTACGTTCTGAATACATCCGGACATCCAAAAATTTATGTAAGCACTAAAACATTTTATTTTAGTGTTTGGCATAAGAAAAATACATTCGTCGCGTCATTTGGATCGTTTTTCGCGCTTATGCGCATTCCGTCGTAATTAAGCGAACATTGCGATCGTACGGCCAAACGAACCGACATCCGAGATGTTTTTGAGCATGTTTTGTGTTCCCTATACTTTAAATTCATTTTAGAGCCTTGAAATGAGGTTAACGGGGTTCAAACGCATCGAAAATAGCTTAAACGGGCTGCAGGGACCATTTCTGCCATTTTTGAAACTTTTCTGAATATGGCACATGCTAGCGTAGCGCGAGCACTTCATGCCTTACCAGTGGCGCTACGCGAGCACCACATCTTGGCAGAAACTTCAGAAACATCGAATCTGGTCCGTTCCACTTGTTGCATATGGTTTTGGGGAATCTATGGGCTGGTATTGAGTGCACATGGTATTACAAAAACCATGTGTGCACATGTATGGCCAAGATCAAAGCACGTTTTCCAAGAAACGATCATAACGGTTCGGGAAATCCTATAAATACCCCCCCCATGCCATTGCAGAAACCCACTAGAATCTTGATTTGAGAAGCTCTAAGTTGAAACCATTGTTTCATACCTGAGCTACTTGGATCGAGATTAGCATTCGGGGACCCTTTGTAAGTGTTCCTTCGTTCTTTTATTGCTTTTCGAGTCTGAAAGTCAAACTTTGTTTGACTTTATGCGTTGACCAATTTATGGTCAATGCGAAGTTCGTTTGAACTTCGCAACGTGATTGTAATCACGATGGTTATAGTCCCTTGTGACTATGCCTACTGATTACCACGTTGTCTAGGGTCGTAAGGGTAAGCGATCTAATAAATCTCTTATACCTTCGAACCCGACCCATTTGGTCGATCATTAGGATCCGACCAAATATATTAGGCGACCATAGTAGGTAGGGAATAACCTTCCGAGGTTATACCTTATGGTCACGAAATTTAAATAGTTGTATGATAGGTAGTTTATATGCCTTAGGTAAATTACCAAAATACCCCTTTGATGCCAAAATTCATTATAAACATATGTGACATAACTTTTGACATCTAAACTGATTTGGCGACAATATTAGGCATGTTAAGGCATATTCTACTTGTCATAGGGCTAGTTAGGCGGTCCGAACGCGTTTCACGCGAACGACGCGTTAAAGTAGCATAAGCTACCTAAACGGGTCGTAAGCACTTATGTTAGGTTTCATTTAGTATGTAGGCTTTGTTAAACCATATTGCACGAGTCTCCATACTCGTTTGGTTTACGAGCCCTCATTCTATCCGATCCTCCGATATAGGTCCGATTTATTAACATAGTTACCTATATTAGGTGCCGTTTGATTCCGTGATCTCTAGCATTGCTTGGTGGTTATCTTAGGACTTCTGAGCAATCTCAAGTGAGTACATAGACCCCTCTTTTACCGTTTTCAAACGTTTTGGGGTGGAACACATGTGCCTACTTGTTACTTTCATGCTTTCACATCATATACCTGCTATATTCATTAGTACATTTATAGTACATGATTTCATTACATTTTATGCTATGTATGCCCATTGTGTGCATACTTACATTACATGCTATGTATGCCCATTGTGTGCGTACTTAGTACATTGTTTTTACATTACATTTTATGCCATGTATGCCCATTGTGTGCGTACTTAGTACATTGTTATACATTACACTTTATGCTATGTATGTCTTTTGTTGCATACTTAGTACATTTGTTATTCATCACATGCTTACATTTTGGATACACATTACATGATTTACATTAGACATGAACATTTTACTTTGGTAGTTTGGTTTGAGTAAGTGATTAAGTAAGGGGGCGTGTGTAATATGATACAAGCATGGTGGATACGCCGCTGGTACTTCCTATATATAAGTGTTTGTATGGTATTACATATCGTAGCGTTATTTGAATCATTTCAGTTTGAAACATATAACATTTTATACAAATAACATACTTTTCACAAGACATTAATTTACAAACAACTTATCTTATACAAACTCATTTTACATGGTTATTCATTTAACCATACATTATTCTCTTATTTATACATATCATCTGATCTTATCGTTTTTCAAATGATTTACAAGACAAAGCAAATTACAAGGTTCATGACTAAACATTTTCTCAAACATAAGTCATGAATCCTATTTTCTCAAAACCTATGTATCTCACAGGCATTTTTATGCTGACGTACCTATTTTCACATGTGTTTTCAGGAGATGATGCATAGGACTTATCAAGACATACTTAGGTGGACCTGTGCCTTAGTGACTTAAAGCGAGACAAGAACTAGTTAATGTATGTTATGTACTCTTTGTTTCTTGTTTAAAACAATGTAAACTCTCATGTTTGATTAATAAAACGAAACTTTAATTGCCATGGATTTGAAACGATTAATTCTGTTACAACACTCCCCGACGTTTCCGCCACGTTTCGTTGTCTCACGTGGTCGGGGTGTGACAGAAAAGATGGTATCAGAGCCAATGGTTACAGGGAATTAGGTTATTAGTAATACTTTGACCTAGTCTATAACCTTCCTAGGACCCTAACGCGAGTTTACTTGCGTTTAGTCATAAAACAATACCGTCACCTATCCTTAGGCGACGACCACAACAAGAACATAAATTTCAAAACCGCTTTGAAAACTAATCATCTGTTCTAGGATGATTGATTACTAGGTTTTGAACCCTCTGTTATAAGGTTTTGAACCCCTTTAAATTTTCAAAATCTCGTCAAAGTTTTTGGTCCTAAATAATGTGAACACGTGCAAACTGGAAGAGTGAATGCCTGTACCCTGAGTTTTCTGTCTAAGGCTAGAGTGTTCGTACAAATCCACATAATCGGACCAGTCACTCTTACCTGGGAACTCTTGGGGTGAGTGTCCACTTATAGGCGAGCATGTCTTCGCGATACATTATGAGGATCTATTTGCTTTGACTCAGCCTTTGTGTTGTTTGTTTGCTTCATGGTTCAAACGAATGACCATCACCCATGATTTTGGTCGGTAATTGTAACATCCTATTCTTACCCAATGCCATTTCATTTATTTTCTCTCTTGTTTCCCCTTTTAGAATGCCTCCACGACGCGAAAATCCGGTATCTATTGAAGATCTGGCAGCTGTCATTACACAGCAAATAACTGCTGCAATCCCGAACATCGTTGCCCAATGTCACCAAGCTCTCAACAACAATAATGCCCTCTGCAACTTCAAGACGTTCAACTCGGCTAAGCCATCAAAGTTTTCTGGGTCTCAAGGAGCGACTGCACTTCTGCAATGGTTCGAGAGTCTAGAGAGCACCTTCAGGCATGTTCAATGTCCAAACAAACGAAAGGTAGATTTCGCATCTAGTGTCTTTGAGAAACGAGCTTTGACGTGGTGGAATGGTGTGGTGAGAGATAGGGGTGCCGAAGTGGCACTGGCCCAAACTTGGGAAGAACTTCGAGCACTGATGATGAAGGAATTCTGTCCTCGTCATGAGATCAGGGCCTTGGAAAGGGAATTCGACGATCTTAAGCAAGACAGCGGCGAACATCGAGCCTACACTGATCGATATGAGGAGCTGAGCCTGTTGTGTCCTACCATGGTTACGCCTTTGGATAAGGCGATCGAGAAATACATTGATGGTCTCCCTGACTCAGTTCAGGACATTGTTACTGGTAGTAACCCCACTACGGTTAGGCAGGCCGTTGAGCCATCTACAACCTTGACTGAATCTCAGATCAGAAAGCATAAACTTTTTCGAAAGGGTGACAAGAAGCCAATCGAGGAATCAAAGACCATGGATGAACAGACTGGATCCCCTGAGAAGTCTAAGAAGTGTAAGGCTTCGCAGAATTTTGCGATTGCTGCTCAACCCAACCAACCAACTCAACCTCCTGCAAAGAAACCTTATGCCGGTACTGCACCGATATGGGACAAATGTAATGCACACCACTTAGCTCACCTACAGTGTCGTTTATGTGCATCATGTGGGCGACTCGGTCACCTGGCAAATGCTTGTCGATTTACCCCAAACCAAGGTGGTCCAAACCAACCTCAAGTAAATCCTGCTCAAGCTCGTCTTCCACTAGGTCCTTGCTTCAACTGTGGCGAGATGGGCCATTTCCGAAGAAATTGCCCAAAGCTTGCTAATGTGAATCCAGCGCAGGGATGAGCATCGGACCGACTAGAAGACAATGTGTTTAGAAATAATCAAGCCTTATGTATTATTTTCTTTTGTAGTCAAGGTCCATGAAACAGTTGTTGTTGTTTATAAATAAATCTTTTTATTTTACATTGCAATGTACAAATGTGATGGCATGTATAAACAACGTATCCTCTACAATACCGACAATCAAGGAACCGTATTCCTTGAAGAACAGACTACCCCGTAATTTCTTCCATTTTATTATCTCTTGCGTTTTCCACGGAGATCCAAAGTACCCGTTTCTTCCAAGGAAACGAAGTACAAGGTGCAAGTTACAACTCTGTACGAATACCCAAAGTACCACTATAAATTCTTAATAGGGTACCTAAGGGTATTTCCATATATTCAAAAATTATTGTACCTTAATTCGAATATTGCGTTTTCTTGAAAACGAAATCAAATTTTTGGAAGATCTTTCTATCTTCATAGTTAGATTCTTGCTAATGTTTAAAGTACCAAATGAAATCCATGAAATGGATTCCTAGTGTGCTTTAAATGCATGTACGTAATTAACAAAACAAAACTTACAAATTAAAGATCTAGATAAACAATTTTGTGGTTATGTGACTATGTGTTTATGCATCTTGTCTTTCCTTTTATGCATTTTGTGTTTTTGTATACACTGGATATTCACTATCCAAATCCTCGTAGAATCTTTCATACCTTAGTATGAGGGATTCGTAGTAGGATATTCAAAAAGGTACTATCTTAAATCCTTAATGGACTTCTACGTTGTAGTTAAGTCCCTTGGATTATAAAGTACTATTCCAAAGTTTAAGGACAACATGTGTTGATATAGTTGAAGAGATTGGTTCGACAATCTAGTTAAAGACATCCTACGTCGATGTAGTTAAATATTCCTCTTGGGTAGTTTAGTTGAAGAGATTGGTTCGACAATCTAGTTAAAGACATCCTACGTCGATGTAGTTAAATATTCCTCTTGGGTAGTTTAGCTGAAGAGATTGTTCGTTGATCTAATCCTTTGGTGACCTAGTTAAAGAGACTCTATTGCAGTCAAGTTAAATCACCACAGGATTATTCGTTTGATTTTTTTCCCATACGCATTATGAAATGAACTGTGCGGACTGTGCAAGGAAGTACGTAATTATGGAGGCCTACATAATTATGGAATTCAGTGCACAGAAACCACAGGAAGTTTTGTCATGTGTAAGGACCAATAGTGACAAGAGTAATGATACGGGAGAAGTCTTGGACTTTGACCAATGTCATTTTATCTTACATTTCCCAATCGTGAATTCAAGTTTCCTATGATAAGTCTTCATGGGAAACGTTCTCCTATCCATAGTTTGAAACTCCATGTTTTGCTGCTACAAGGACTTCACTTTGAGGGATTGACAATTTCGCTAAGAACCCTATCATGGCCCAGAGTTCTACTTAGGGTTCAAGGGGTTCATTCAAAGCGAAAACATCACCGTCGTCCTCACAAGTTTCTCCTAAAATTAAATTTCGGGACGAAATTTCCTAAAGTAGGGGAGACTGTGACACCTGTGTCACCTCAACCATCAAACAAATGCCAAACCAATGAAATATTGTATTTCATACTTTGGACTTGCATAAATATGTGTATCTTTTGCACATATCAACTCTTGTTCGATTTCAAGCTCTAAATCGCTTTCTGGAAGGTTATACGCGCACTAATGCGTAAATATAACCAGTTTAATGCAACGAACACTCCGAAATAGTGAAATAGGCTTAACATACCTTAAATAACCTTTACATAACTTAGAAATAAGTTTTAAAGGCTTTGGTATGGCAAAAACAAGTTAAATCGCTTACAGGGACTAAACTTGACAAACTGCGAAAGTATGCCAATTTGAACTGTAACAGACACTCCGGAACATGAACATAAGTTAAACATACCATAAATATCCTTTACATAGCTTAGAAATAGGTTTTGAGGTGTTCGGTGTGCTAAAATAAACTTTTGGGTCATTCAGGGACTAAAAGCGTCAAAAAGTGCACAAGTTTGCATTTTCGCGCATAACTTACGTTCTGAATACATCCGGACATCCAAAAATTTATGTAAGCACGAAAACATTTTATTTTAGTGTTTGGCATAAGAAAAATCCATTCGTCGCGTCATTTGGATCGTTTTTCGCGCTTATGCGCATTCCGTCGTAATTAAGCGAACTTCGCGATCGTACGGCCAAACGAACCGACATCCGAGATGTTTTTGAGCATGTTTTGAGTTCCCTATACTTTAACTTCATATTAGAGCCTTGAAATGAGGTTAACGGGGTTCAAACGCATCGAAAATAGCTTAAACGGGCTGCAGGGACCATTTCTGCCATTTTTGAAACTTTTCTGAATATGGCACATGCTAGCGTAGCGCGAGAACTTCATGCCTTACCAGTGGCTCTACGCGAGCACCTCATCTGGGCAGAAACTTCAGAAACATCGAATCTGGTCCGTTCCACTTGTTGCACATGGTTTTGGGGAATCTATGGGCTGGTATTGAGTGCACATGGTATTACAAAACCATGTGTGCACATGTATGGCCAAGATCAAAGCACGTTTTCCAAGAAACGATCATAACGGTTCGGGAAATCCTATAAATACCCCCCCCCCCATGCCATTGCAGAAACCCACTAGAATCTTGATTTGAGAAGCTCTAAGTTGAAACCATTGTTTCATACCTGAGCTACTTGGATCGAGATTAGCATTCGGGGACCCTTTGTAAGTGTTCCTTCGTTCTTTTATTGCTTTTCGAGTCCGAAAGTCAAAATTTGTTTGACTTTCTGCGTTGACCAGTTTATGGTCAATGCGAAGTTCGTTTGAACTTCGCAACGTGATTGTAATCACGATGGTTATAGTCCCTTGTGACTATGCCTACTGATTACCACGTTGTCTAGGGTCGTAAGGGTAAGCGATCTAATAAATCTATTATACCTTCGAACCCGACCCATTTGGTCGATCATTAGGATCCGACCAAATACATTAGGCGACCATAGTAGGTAGGGAATAACCTTCCAAGGTTATACCTTATGGTCACGACGTTTAAATAGTTGTATGATAGGTAGTTTATATGCCTTAGGTAAATTACCAAAATACCCCTTTGATGCCAAAATTCATTATAAACATATGTGACATAACTTTTGACATCTAAACTGATTTGGCGACAATATTAGGCATGTTAAGGCATATTCTACTTGTCATAGGGCTAGTTAGGCGGTCCGAAAGCGTTTCACGCGAACGACGCGTTAAAGTAGCATAAGCTACCTAAACGGGTCGTAATGGGTCGTAAGCACTTATGTTAGGTTTCATTTAGTATGTAGGCTTTGTTAAACCATATTGCACGAGTCTCCATACTCGTTTGGTTTACGAGCCCTCATTCTATCCGATCCTCCGATATAGGTCCGGTTTATTAACATAGTTACCTATATTAGGTGCCGTTTGATTCCGTGATCTCTAGCATTGCTTGGTGGTTATCTTAGGACTTCTGAGCAATCTCAAGTGAGTACATAGACCCCTCTTTTACCGTTTTCAAACGTTTTGGGGGTGGAACACATGTGCCTACTTGTTACTTTCATGCTTTCACATCATATACCTGCTATGTTCATTAGTACATTTATAGTACATGATTTCAATACATTTTATGCTATGTATGCCCATTGTGTGCATACTTACATTACATGCTATGTATGCCCATTGTGTGCGTACTTAGTACATTGTTTTTACATTACATTTTATGCCATGTATGCCCATTGTGTGCGTACTTAGTACATTGTTATACATTACACTTTATGCTATGTATGTCTTTTGTTGCATACTTAGTACATTTGTTATTCATCACATGCTTACATTTTGGATACACATTACATGATTTACATTAGACATAAACATTTTACTTTGGTAGTTTGGTTTGAGTAAGTGATTAAGTAAGGGGGCGTGTGTAATATGATACAAGCATAGTGGATACGCCGTTGGTACTTCCTATATATAAGTGTTTGTATGGTATTACATATCGTAGCGTTATTTGAATCATTTCAGTTTGAAACATATAACATTTTATACAAATAACATACTTTTCACAAGACATTAATTTACAAACAACTTATCTTATACAAACTCATTTTACATGGTTATTCATTTAACCATACATTATTCTCTTATTTATACATATCATCTGATCTTATCGTTTTTCAAATGATTTATAAGACAAAGCAAATTACAAGGTTCATGACTAAACATTTTCTCAAACATAAGTCATGAATCCTATTTTCTCAAAACCTATGTATCTCACAGGCATTTTTATGCTGACGTACCTATTTTCATATGTGTTTTCAGGAGATGATGCATAGGACTTATCAAGACATACTTAGGCGGACCTGTGCCTTAGTGACTTAAAACGAGACATGACCTAGTTAATTTATGTTATGTACTCTTTGTTTCTTGTTTAAAACAATGTAAACTCTCATGTTTGATTAATAAAATGAAACTTTAATTGCCATGGATTTGAAATGATTAATTATGTTACAACACTCCCCGACGTTTCTGCCACGTTTCGTTGTCTCACGTGGTCGGAGTGTGACACAAATGACCACCATCATTACTTTTTGTCGATATCTATGACATCTCATTTTTCATCACATCATCTCACTCGTTTTCTCTCATGTTTCATCTTTTAGAATGCCTCCTCGACGTAACGTTCAACAACCCGATGCCGAACTGGCAACTATTATCGCACAGCAGATGGCTGCTATGCTACCTAATCTCATCACTCAAATAAACCAAGCCAACAATAACAATAATGCACCTGCTCCGTGCAATTTCAAAAGCTTTAACTCGGCTAAACCACTCAAGTTTAGTGGTTCTGAAGGAGCAACTGGCCTCCTACAGTGGTTTGAGAGTCTTGAGAACACCTTTCGCCATGTTCAGTGTCCAAACAGCCGTAAGGTCGAGTTTGCTTCGAGTGTATTCCAAAAGAGGGCTCTCACTTGGTGTAATGGGATAATGAGAGATCGAGGTGCTGATGTTGCTTTGGGTCAGACATGGGAGGAACTTAGAGCTCTTATGATGAGAGAGTTCTGCCCTCGTCACGAGCAGAGGGCACTTGAAAATGAGTTCCATGACCTGAAACAAGACAGTGGTGAACACCGGGCTTACACTGACAAATATGAGGAGTTAAGCTTGCTCTGTCCGACAATGGTCACGCCTTTAGATAAGGCTATTGAGAAATACATAGACGGGTTACCAGATCCTGTTCAGGATATTGTCATTGGCAGTAACCCTACTACTGTCCGACATGCCATTGAACTAGTTGCAACCCTTACTGACTCGCAAGTCAAAAAGGGTAAACTCCACAGGAAGGGTGATAAGAAGCAGAAACAGTCTGATAGCACCAAGGAGCAAAAGGGCAAGAAATCTGAGTCTTCTAGGAAATCTAAGAAGCGTAAGGCTTCCAAAAATTTCGCGGTCACTACTCAGACTAACCTGGCAGCACAGAATCAGCCTGCATAACCTGCTGCCAAGAGGCAGTATGCTGGCAACGCACCTTTTTGCAACAAGTGTAATAGCCATCATCAACCACAGGTGCAATGTTGCATTTGCACAAACTGTGGCAAGTCTGGTCATCTTGCGAACACCTGCCGTTTCGCTCCTAACCAAAATCAAGCTGCACAAAACCCTGCCCAGAATCCTGCACGACCTCATTATCCGCCTGGTTCATGTTTCAACTGTGGGGATCTGACCCACTACAGGAACAACTGCCCGAAGTTGGCAAATGCGAATCAAGCACAGGCTCGTGGTTGAGCTTTTAATCTGAATGCAAACGAGGCACGCGCAGATAACAAAGTGGTGAATGGTACGTTCTTTGTTAACAACCAATCTGCTTCTGTTCTATTTGATTCGGGTGCCGATAAGAGTTTTGTGTCCTTAGCTTTTGAGCCTTTGCTTTCGATGACTAGAACAAAACTAGGAAAGCCCTTAACAGTAGAAGTAGCTAATGGTGAACCCATTGTACTTTATTCCATTCTTCGAAATTGCCAGTTGAACCTTAAAAACCATCTTTTTTCCTATTGACCTCACGCCAATGCAACTCGGGAGCTTCGATGTAATAGTAGGAATGGATTGGTTAGCCAAATACCATGCTTAGGTGGTTTGTTTTGAGAAGATTGTCCATATACGCTTTCGACTGGTGAGATCTTAGAAGTTCGTGGGGAGAAACCCGTTAGTGGTCTGAAGCTTATGTCTTCTACCCAAGCCCAAAAATACCTACGAAAGAACTATGTCTCCTTC
Organism: Helianthus tuberosus; assembly: GCA_030545235.1. NCBI lineage: Eukaryota > Viridiplantae > Streptophyta > Magnoliopsida > Asterales > Asteraceae > Helianthus > Helianthus tuberosus. The sequence continues at coordinate 116,384,307 of CM060370.1, forward strand.
TTGGCACATGTCGTAGAGGAAAAATTCAAGGGTAAGACTATTCAAGATATCCCTATTGTTTGGGATTACCCTGAGGTATTTCCTGAAGAATTACCTGGTTTACCCCCTGTACGCCAAGTTGAGTTCCGTATTGATCTTGTACCTGGTGCAAATCCTGTTGCTAAGTTACCTTACCGTCTTGCACCGTCTGAGATGCAAGAGTTATCTAAACAGCTCCTGGAGCTTTCTGACAAAGGATTCATTCGTCCAAGCTTTTCACCTTGGGGCGCTTCTGTCCTATTTGTGAAAAAGAAAGATGGATCTTTTAGGATGTGTATCGATTATCGTGAGCTCAATAAGCTTACCATCAAGAATCGATATCCCCTACCTCGCATTGATGATCTCTTTGATCAGCTACAGGGTGCTACTTGCTTTTCAAAGATTGATCTACGTTCTGGGTATCATCAACTTCGAGTGATCGAAGAAGATATTCCCAAGACAGCTTTTCATATAAGATACGGTCATCATGAGTTCATTGTTATGCCTTTCGGTTTAACTAATGCTCCAGCTGTTTTCATGGACTTGATGAATAGGGTTTGTAAGCCTTATTTGGACAAGTTCATCATTGTATTCATTGATGACATTCTGATCTATTCTAAGACACGAACTGATCATGAGCAACATCTCCGTCTTACAATGGAGCTCCTAAAGAAAGAACATCTTTTCGCCAAGTTCTCCAAGTGTGAATTTTGGCTTAAGGAAGTTCAATTTTTGGGACTCATCATTAACGAACAAGGTATACATGTAGATCCCGCCAAAATCAGTGTGATTAAGGATTGGGATACACCTACTACTCCTACCGAGGTTCGTTCTTTTCTTGGTCTCGCGGGTTATTACCGCCGTTTTATTGAAAACTTCTCCAAGATTGCGGTTCCTCTCACTACTTTAACTCAAAAGAATAAACCTTTTGAGTGGGGATCCAAACAGGAAGAAGCTTTTCAGACCTTGAAACAGAAACTCTGCGATGCACCTATTCTATCTTTACCTGAAGGCAACGACGATTTTGTCGTATACTGTGATGCATCAAATTTAGGCCTTGGTTGCGTTCTTATGCAAAGAAACTGTCACACCCCGACCACGTAGAACCTACAAAACATGGCGGAAACATCGGGGAGTGTTGTAACAGAATCATTGTTTCATAACACATGGAACTTGAAATATTGTTTTATTGATTAAAAGAGTTACAATGTCTTGACAATCAAAGAAACATAACAAAATAACTAGTCTTGCATCTTTTATTGTCACTAAGGCCCATGTCCGCCTAAGTGTATCTTGATCAATCCTATGCTTCATTTCCTGAAACACATGTGAAAATAGGTACGTCAGCATAAAAATGCCGGCGAGTACATAGGTTTTGTGAAAATAAGATTCATGACATCTGTTTAAGAAAATGTTTAGTCATGAACCTTGTAATTTGCTTTATCTTTGTAAATCATTTGAAAAACAATAAGTTCAGATGATACGTATAAATAAGAGAATAATGCATGGTTAAATGAATAACCATGTAAAAAAGAGTTTGTATAAGTTAAGTTGTTTGTAAAACAATGTATTGTGAAAAGTATGTTATTTGTATAAAATGTTATATGTCTAAATTGAAATGATTTCAAATAACGCAACGATATGTAATACCATACAATCACTTATATATAGGAAGTACCAGCGGCGTATCCACCATGCTTGTATCATATTACACACGCCTCGTTACTTAAATCACTTACTCAAACCAAACCACCAATATAAGATGTCTATGTTTAAACCAATTGTCAAAAGTCCTTGTATAAACCATGACAAATGTTGATAGTCCAAAAGTAGTCAAGTAATGTGTAACAAATGTTTATGTATGGCTAGTGAAATGCATCAACTAAACCATAGATGAAATGCACAAAACAAAGTATTGAAGTAAAACTTGGTTTAAATCAAAGTTATGTTTTGTAAAATATATGCATGCTATACTGAATATGAACATTTATGCGGTATTGTAAAAATTCATACATCCAAGCCTTGCGACAGTCGGATAACTATGTAAAAATGAGTTATCAAAAGAATATGTATTCGGATTCGGTCATTCCTTACGTCCAAACAAACCCGAGATTTCAGGAATGGGATTTGTCAAGTCCTATGGTACCACTACCTACTACCGAGCGGCGTGATCGGTGTTAATGAATGTATAGTATAGTTTAAACAAACCAAATGTCATACCAAAATGTAAGCATGTTTTATGAAGATAATGTACCTAGTATGCTAGAGTAAACATACAAGGTAGAGCTGTAAAACAATGTGTCCATATGTTACTGGAACATATGCAACAGAGATGCAATGTAAAATAATGTACTAAGCATGTACTAAATGGACATACATAGCATGTGATGTGATGTGATGTGATGTAAAACAATGTACTAAGTATGCACACAATGGACATACATAGCATAAAATGTAATGAAATCATGTACTAATAGTGTACTAATGAACATAGCATGTATATAATGTGAAAACATGGAAAGCATGAAAGTAACAAGTAGGCACATGTGTTCCACTCCAAAACGTTTGGAAAACAGTAAAAGAGGGGTCTATGTACTCACTTGAGATTGCTCAGAAGTCCTAAGATAACCACCAAGCAATGCTAGAGATCTCGGAATATCAAACGGCACCTAATATAGGTAACTACATTAATAAACCGGACCTAAATCGGAAGATCGGATAGAATGAGGGCTCGTAAACCAAATGAGTATGGGAACTCATGTAGTATGGTTTAACAAAGCCTACATACTAAATGAAACCTAACCTAAGTGCTTACGACCCATTACGACCCGTTTAGGTAGCTTATGCTACTTTAACGCGTCGTTCGCGTAAAACGCGTTCGGACCGCCTAACTAGTCCTATGACAAGTAACATATGCCTTAACATGTCTAATATTGTTGTCAAATCAGTTTAGATGTCAAAAGTTATGTTACATATGCTTAAAATGAATTTTGGCGTCAAAAGGGCATTTTGGTAATTTACCTAAGGCATATAAGCTACCTATCATACAACTACTTAAACGAAGCGACCATAAGGTATAACCTCGGAAGGTTATTCCCTATATACTATGGTCACCTAATGTGCTTGGTCGGATCCTAATGATCGACCAAACGGGTCGGGTTCGAAAGTATAAGCGATTGTTTAAATCGCTTACCTTACGACCCTATATAAGCACTAAACTAAAAGTGACGAGCTAAGCATGTTAAAACATGCTTAACTAAGTTTAGAAAACAGGTTTGGTATCAAAACAAACGGTTTTGATACCCATAAGTAGTTTGGTTACAAAATACGCAAGAATACGTATTCTGACCGAAACTACGGCTCGTCACTGAGCCTAGATAACGTGGTAATCAGTAGGTATAGTCACAAAGGACTATAACCATCGTGATTACAATCACGTTGCGAAGTTCAAACGAACTTCGCATTGACCATAAGCTGGTCAATGCAGAAAGTCAAACAAAGTTTGACTTTCAGACTCGAAAAGCAATAAAAGAACGAAAGAATACTCACGTAGGGTCCCCGAATGCTAATCTAGATCAAAATAGCTCAGGTATGAAACAAAGGTTTCAACTTAGAGCATTTGAGATCAGATTCTAGTGAGTTTAGAGGTTGGATGGCAAGGGGTATTTATAGTGAATGGTCCACCATTAGGATCGTTTGTCGAAATACGTGCCTTAATCTCATCCGTACATGTGTCGGAACCTTATGGTACCCAAAAAGGCCACTCACCATAAGAGTTTGACACTTGGCACTTGACCTTTGGAGAGTGTTAAGGGCTGTTAAAAGATGAAAAAAAACGTTTTGCTGCATCTGGCCCCTGTTTACGGACCTAGTTTGGCAGATTTACAGTTTCAGTCCCCGCAACCTCAAAACTTGGTTTTCGATGCGTTTTTTTGACACGCTTAAGACCTGTTAACCCCATTTCAAAGCTCTAAAATGAAGTTAAAGTATAGGGAACTTAAAATGTGTTCAAAAATATCTCGGGTGTCGGTTCGTTTAGCCGTACGGTTACGTTGTTTGGTTAATTACGACGGAATGCGCATAAGCGCGAAAAATGATCCAAATTGCGTGACGAATGGATTTTTCTTATGCCAAACACTAAAATAAAATATTTTAGTGCTTACATAAATTTTTGGATGTCCGGATGTATTCAGAACGTAAGTTATGCACGAAAATGCAAACTTGTGCACTTTTTGACGCTTTTAGTACCTGAATGAGCCAAAAGTTTATTTTAGCACACCGAACCCCTCAAAGCCTATTTCTAAGCTATATAAAGGATATTTAAGGTGTGTTTAACTTATGTTCATGTTCCGGAATGTCTGTTACAGTTCAAATTGGCATACTTTCGCAGTTTGTCAAGTTTAGTCCCTGTAAGCGAATTAACTTGTTTTTGCCATACCAAAGCCTTCAAAACTTATTTCTAAGTTATGTAAAGGTTATTTAGAGGTATGTTAAGCCTATGTCACTATTCTGGAGTGTTTGTTGCATTAAACTGGTTATATTTACGCATCGGTGCGCGTATAACCTTCCAGAAAGCGATTTAGAGTTTGGAATTGAACAAAAATTGATATGTGCAAATGATACACATATTTTTACAAATCCCAAGTATGAAATATAATATTTCATTGGTTCGGTATTTGTTTGATGGCCGTGGAGGCACAGGTGTTACAGTCTCCCCTACTTTAGGAAATTTCGTCCCGAAATTTATTTAGAGGAAACTTGTGAGAGTTTAAAACATGAAGTTGAAAAGATCGAACAATATTGGTTAGGGTTCTGAACTTCTAGTAACCTTAATAACATTATGCTTGCAATGTAAGAGGGACACTTATATACAAGTATATGAAGCGTCATTGGTGCGTCCACCGTACCTCCATTACATCGTTCTCATTTTGTTATTGTTGTCGCTATCGGTTCTTACACATAATAAATCTTACTGGGTTTCTGTGCACTAAATTTCATAATTATGTACGCGTCCATAATTAGACAATTCCTTGCACAGTTCACACAGTCTATTTTATAATGTATAGTGTAAAACCAAATGAACAAACCTGTGATGAGTGTGACTAGACCGCCATAGAGTCCTTTTAATTAAGTCAATAAATGATCTAAATAGACTATCAAGGAGTCTGTTAAGCTACATCACTAGATGTCGTCCTTTAACCAGATTGTGAATCAATCTTTTTGACTAGACCTCTAAAAGGGTCTCTTATGAAACATGGAGTGGTACTATATAATCCAAGGGTCTTAACTATTATATAGAAGCCCATTAAGGATTTAAGGCAGTACCTTTTGACTATCCTGCTACGAATCCCTCATATGGAGATATGAAAGATCCTGCGAGGATTTGGATAACAAATATCCAGAGTATAAAAACACAAAATGCATAAAAGAAAACATAAGATGAATAAACACATAGTCACATAACCACAAAATTGTTTGTTAATTTGTCTTGTTAATTGCGTACATGCATTTAAAGCACACTAGGAATCCATTCCGTGGATTTCATTTGGTACTTTAAACGTTATCAATAATCTAACTATAAAGATAGAAAGATTCAAAAAGAAAATTCGATTTCGATTATTAGGAACCGAAATGTTCGAATTTAGGTACATAAGGAATCCAATTAAGGACTCTGATTTGTATGAAAATTATCCACAAGGATCTAATTGTGAAGATAAAAAGATCCCATATGGATTTTAGAGGTTGAAGATGTTTTGAAACCTTGCACTGGACGTGCTTAAGTCAAAATATGAAGTTGAAATGCTTATGAAGTTGAGATGCTCGATATGCCAAGGCGACATATGAAGCGAAATTTGAAGGTTAAGTCAATGCATGAGAAAAATATTTTTTTTTTGCAATACTATGCATGGGGTTCTAAAAATGTGTTCAATGTTTTTGAAACCTTATATATAATACCTTTGAAATCATAAAGTAGTTGTATTAGGTAGGTATATTCATAAAAAATGTTTTAAAATCATGCGAAATGAATTTTGAAATTATGTATAAGGTTTTTGGAAAACATGAATGATGCTTTTGAAATCATGCACTTGATAAGAAAATATATTGTACTAATATTGTTTTCAGGCTATATGAGACATTTTGAAATCATGAAGGTTGTTTTTGAAAATACAGACAAAGCTTTGTGCATTTGTTATGTTTAAGTAAATACACTATATTAAAAATGTTTTCGAACTATGTATAGGATGTTTTGAAATCATGTAGGTTGTTTTGAAAACTTATGTTATGCATGTTGAAGAAATCAGAACGTAATGGGTATGAGATTTGAAAATACTCTTAGTTATCTATCCAAGAATTCAAAGGCACAGATGTGTGAAAAGCACGATTACTCATAATTTCGATTTATTTCTTGTACTTCGTTTCCTAGAATGAAACGAGTACTTAGAATTTTCCAAAGGAATCATGAACAAACGCAAGAATGGGAAATTCGCAAAAGTAGTTTGTAAGGAATATAGTTCCTTAATGTAGGTATCATAGGAAAAGTCATACACATATGTAACTACAATTGTACATCAGAATTTGTGAACAATAATTTATTTATAAACAAAACAGATTGTTTCACATTACAAGAAAATAAAAGAACAAAAGCATAAGACAGCAACATCCTTTGTTCAGTCAAATGCTCATCCGAGGGTCAGATTTGCATTAGCAAGCTTTGGGCAATCCCTCCGGAAATGGCCCATCTCGCCACAGTTGTAGCAAGACCCCGGCGAGAAACGAGCTTGAGCAGGATTGTCATCAGCTTGATTTGGTACAGCTGCAGTTGGGCAAACCCTTGCTGTATGACCTATAAGTCCACAAATCTGGCATTTGCGGCACTTCACACTAGCATGATGATGGAGGCTACATTGGTTGCACAAGGGTGCAGTTCCATTGTATGGCTTCCTAGTAGGGGGTTGAGCTGGTTGGTTGGGGACGGCTTGATCATTGTGAGCGACCACGGCGAAATTCTGAGAAGCCTTTCGCTTCTTTGACTTCTTAGGAGATCGTTCATCCATGGTCTTTGATTCCTCGATTGGTTTCTTGGCTGATGGTGCTGTCACCTGACTAGGTCCTGCCTGTCTTGGTGACTCTTGAGTGGCTTCATCCTGGAGACGATACATGGTAGTAGTTAATTCAACAGTCTTCAGGACTACTTCGCCTATTCGTTGAGCGAATTTGGCTGTCTGCTCGGACATTTGACCGGTGCTGAGAGGAAGAGACATTCTAGAAGCAAATGAAAGGCATAGGAAGAAACAGGTGAAAGGTTATTGGATAATCAATACAGAATGGTAACGAATGAAAATTGTGATCATTTGTTTGTTTCCTAAGGCAAACAAATGAGATGGTGACAAATCAAAGTAAATGGGTCAAAAATAATGTATCGCGAAGACATGCTCGCCTATAAGTGAACACTCATCCCAAGAATTCCCAGGTAAGCACAACTGGTCTCGCGTCTGATGAGATGTATACGAAGTGCTTGCCTAGACAGAAAACCCAGAATACAGGCATTCACCCTTCCAGTTTGCACGTGTTCACATTATTTAAAACCCAAGACCTTGACGAGGTTTTGAAAAACTCAAAGGGGTTCAAAACCATATAACAGAGGGTTCAAAACCTTACAATAAAGGGTTCAAAACCTAGTAATCAATCATCCTAGAACAGATGATTAGTTTTCAAAGTGGTTTTGAAATTTATGTTCTTGTTGTGGTTTGTCGCCTAAGGATAGGTGACAGTATTGTTTTATGACTAAACGCAAGTAAACTCGCATTAGGGTCCTAAGAAGGTTATAGACTAGGTCAAAGTATTACTAATAACCTAATTCCCTATAACCATGAGCTCTGATACCAACTTTTCTGTCACACCCCGACCACGTAGAACCTACAAAACGTGGCGGAAACATCGGGGAGTGTTGTAACAGAATCATTGTTTCATAACACATGGAACTTGAAATATTGTTTTATTGATTAAAAGAGTTACAATGTCTTGACAATCAAAGAAACATAACAAAATAACTAGTCTTGCATCTTTTATTGTCACTAAGGCCCATGTCCGCCTAAGTGTATCTTGATCAATCCTATGCTTCATTTCCTGAAACACATGTGAAAATAGGTACGTCAGCATAAAAATGCCGGCGAGTACATAGGTTTTGTGAAAATAAGATTCATGACATCTGTTTAAGAAAATGTTTAGTCATGAACCTTGTAATTTGCTTTATCTTTGTAAATCATTTGAAAAACAATAAGTTCAGATGATACGTATAAATAAGAGAATAATGCATGGTTAAATGAATAACCATGTAAAAAAGAGTTTGTATAAGTTAAGTTGTTTGTAAAACAATGTATTGTGAAAAGTATGTTATTTGTATAAAATGTTATATGTCTAAATTGAAATGATTTCAAATAACGCAACGATATGTAATACCATACAATCACTTATATATAGGAAGTACCAGCGGCGTATCCACCATGCTTGTATCATATTACACACGCCTCGTTACTTAAATCACTTACTCAAACCAAACCACCAATATAAGATGTCTATGTTTAAACCAATTGTCAAAAGTCCTTGTATAAACCATGACAAATGTTGATAGTCCAAAAGTAGTCAAGTAATGTGTAACAAATGTTTATGTATGGCTAGTGAAATGCATCAACTAAACCATAGATGAAATGCACAAAACAAAGTATTGAAGTAAAACTTGGTTTAAATCAAAGTTATGTTTTGTAAAATATATGCATGCTATACTGAATATGAACATTTATGCGGTATTGTAAAAATTCATACATCCAAGCCTTGCGACAGTCGGATAACTATGTAAAAATGAGTTATCAAAAGAATATGTATTCGGATTCGGTCATTCCTTACGTCCAAACAAACCCGAGATTTCAGGAATGGGATTTGTCAAGTCCTATGGTACCACTACCTACTACCGAGCGGCGTGATCGGTGTTAATGAATGTATAGTATAGTTTAAACAAACCAAATGTCATACCAAAATGTAAGCATGTTTTATGAAGATAATGTACCTAGTATGCTAGAGTAAACATACAAGGTAGAGCTGTAAAACAATGTGTCCATATGTTACTGGAACATATGCAACAGAGATGCAATGTAAAATAATGTACTAAGCATGTACTAAATGGACATACATAGCATGTGATGTGATGTGATGTGATGTAAAACAATGTACTAAGTATGCACACAATGGACATACATAGCATAAAATGTAATGAAATCATGTACTAATAGTGTACTAATGAACATAGCATGTATATAATGTGAAAACATGGAAAGCATGAAAGTAACAAGTAGGCACATGTGTTCCACTCCAAAACGTTTGGAAAACAGTAAAAGAGGGGTCTATGTACTCACTTGAGATTGCTCAGAAGTCCTAAGATAACCACCAAGCAATGCTAGAGATCTCGGAATATCAAACGGCACCTAATATAGGTAACTACATTAATAAACCGGACCTAAATCGGAAGATCGGATAGAATGAGGGCTCGTAAACCAAATGAGTATGGGAACTCATGTAGTATGGTTTAACAAAGCCTACATACTAAATGAAACCTAACCTAAGTGCTTACGACCCATTACGACCCGTTTAGGTAGCTTATGCTACTTTAACGCGTCGTTCGCGTAAAACGCGTTCGGACCGCCTAACTAGTCCTATGACAAGTAACATATGCCTTAACATGTCTAATATTGTTGTCAAATCAGTTTAGATGTCAAAAGTTATGTTACATATGCTTAAAATGAATTTTGGCGTCAAAAGGGCATTTTGGTAATTTACCTAAGGCATATAAGCTACCTATCATACAACTACTTAAACGAAGCGACCATAAGGTATAACCTCGGAAGGTTATTCCCTATATACTATGGTCACCTAATGTGCTTGGTCGGATCCTAATGATCGACCAAACGGGTCGGGTTCGAAAGTATAAGCGATTGTTTAAATCGCTTACCTTACGACCCTATATAAGCACTAAACTAAAAGTGACGAGCTAAGCATGTTAAAACATGCTTAACTAAGTTTAGAAAACAGGTTTGGTATCAAAACAAACGGTTTTGATACCCATAAGTAGTTTGGTTACAAAATACGCAAGAATACGTATTCTGACCGAAACTACGGCTCGTCACTGAGCCTAGATAACGTGGTAATCAGTAGGTATAGTCACAAAGGACTATAACCATCGTGATTACAATCACGTTGCGAAGTTCAAACGAACTTCGCATTGACCATAAGATGGTCAATGCAGAAAGTCAAACAAAGTTTGACTTTCAGACTCGAAAAGCAATAAAAGAACGAAAGAATACTCACGTAGGGTCCCCGAATGCTAATCTAGATCAAAATAGCTCAGGTATGAAACAAAGGTTTCAACTTAGAGCATTTGAGATCAGATTCTAGTGAGTTTAGAGGTTGGATGGCAAGGGGTATTTATAGTGAATGGTCCACCATTAGGATCGTTTGTCGAAATACGTGCCTTAATCTCATCCGTACATGTGTCGGAACCTTATGGTACCCAAAAAGGCCACTCACCATAAGAGTTTGACACTTGGCACTTGACCTTTGGAGAGTGTTAAGGGCTGTTAAAAGATGAAAAAAAACGTTTTGCTGCATCTGGCCCCTGTTTACGGACCTAGTTTGGCAGATTTACAGTTTCAGTCCCCGCAACCTCAAAACTTGGTTTTCGATGCGTTTTTTTGACACGCTTAAGACCTGTTAACCCCATTTCAAAGCTCTAAAATGAAGTTAAAGTATAGGGAACTTAAAATGTGTTCAAAAATATCTCGGGTGTCGGTTCGTTTAGCCGTACGGTTACGTTGTTTGGTTAATTACGACGGAATGCGCATAAGCGCGAAAAATGATCCAAATTGCGTGACGAATGGATTTTTCTTATGCCAAACACTAAAATAAAATATTTTAGTGCTTACATAAATTTTTGGATGTCCGGATGTATTCAGAACGTAAGTTATGCACGAAAATGCAAACTTGTGCACTTTTTGACGCTTTTAGTACCTGAATGAGCCAAAAGTTTATTTTAGCACACCGAACCCCTCAAAGCCTATTTCTAAGCTATATAAAGGATATTTAAGGTGTGTTTAACTTATGTTCATGTTCCGGAATGTCTGTTACAGTTCAAATTGGCATACTTTCGCAGTTTGTCAAGTTTAGTCCCTGTAAGCGAATTAACTTGTTTTTGCCATACCAAAGCCTTCAAAACTTATTTCTAAGTTATGTAAAGGTTATTTAGAGGTATGTTAAGCCTATGTCACTATTCTGGAGTGTTTGTTGCATTAAACTGGTTATATTTACGCATCGGTGCGCGTATAACCTTCCAGAAAGCGATTTAGAGTTTGGAATTGAACAAAAATTGATATGTGCAAATGATACACATATTTTTACAAATCCCAAGTATGAAATATAATATTTCATTGGTTCGGTATTTGTTTGATGGCCGTGGAGGCACAGGTGTTACAGAAACAAAGTCATAGCTTATGCATCAAGACAGCTGAAGGTGCACGAGAAAAACTACACAACTCATGATCTTGAGTTAGGTGCTGTAGTTTTTGCTCTCAAAATCTGGAGACACTACCTGTACTACTGACCACAAGAATCTCCAGCATATTTTCAATCAGAAAGAACTAAACATGAGGCAACGACGTTGGGTTGAACTTCTAAATGACTACGATTGCGATATTCGCTACCATGCTGGTAAGGCGAATGTCGTGGCTGACGCATTGAGTCGTAAGGAACGTTTCAAGCTTCACTGTGTTCAAGTTCGATCTGACATTCAAACCCGCATTTCTCAGGCTCAACATACTTGTGTTACACAAGACTTGATGGGTAAAGAATTACCATGTCATATTAAGCTTGAGCTTGAACTGAAAGACAATGGATTGTATTATTTCATGGGCCGTTTGTGGTTCCCAAGTTAAGATAATCTTCGCACCTTGCTGATGGATGAAGCTCATAAGTCTCGTTATTCTGTTCATCCTGGTGCAGATAAAATGTATAAGGATCTTTGAACCCAGTACTGGTGGCCGGGTATGAAGAAAGACATTGCCTTATATGTTTTAAAATGCCTTACTTGTCTTAAGGTTAAGGCAGAACATCAACATCCCTCTGGATTATTAGAGCAACCAGAGATACCGGTTTGGAAATGGGAAAATATTGCTATGGATCTCATTACCAAACTGCCACGCACTAAAAGAGGTCATGATGCCATTTGGGTAATCGTTGATCGTCTAACAAAGTCAGCACATTTCTTATCGATCCGTGAGGATATATCTGCTAACAAACTTGCCAAGATATACGTAGATGAGATTGTATCTAGACATGGTATTCCGTTGAACATTATATCTGACAGAGATGCTCGATTCTCGTCTCACTTTTGGAGAACCATGCAATCTGCCATGGGAACCCAACTTAATTTGAGCACAGCGTATCATCCTCAAACGGATGGTCAGTCTGAAAGAACAATCCAGACACTGGAGGATATGCTTATAGCTTGTGTGATCGATTTTGGTGGTAGTTGGGATTCGCAACTACCGTTGATCGAATTCTCCTACAACAATAGTTATCACTCTAGCATCAACATGGCTGCTTTTGAAGTTTTATACGGTCGAAAATGTCGTTCACCGGTCTGCTGGAATGAGATAGGTGAAGCTCAACTTACTGGACCTGAACTCATTCTATAGACTACAGATAAGGTCAAGAAGATTCGTGATAACCTACGGACAGCTAGAAGCCGTCAAAAGAGTTACGCGGATCGATGACGCAAGCTCTTAGAATTTCAAGTCGGTGATCACGTCCTACTCAAGGTATCCCCTTGGAAAGGTGTGATTAGATTTGGAAAGAAAGGAAAACTTGCACCACGCTATGTTGGACCATTCAAGATCGTTGAAAGAATCGGAAAAGTAGCCTACAGACTTGAGCTACCTCCTGAACTTGGAAATATTCATCCAACATTCCACATGTCCAATCTCAAAAAGTGTTTAGCTGATGAGAACCTCCACATACCACTTGATGAAATTCGTGTTGATAACACGATGCTCTTCGTTGAGAAACCTGTGGAAATCATGGACCGTGAAGTCAAAAAGCTCAAACACAAGCGCATACCGATTGTCAAAGTTCACTGGGAAGCTAAAAGTGGCCCAGAATTTACTTGGGAACGTGAAGATCAGATGAAAGCGAAATATCCACATCTATTCTCAAAAGTTCTCCTCTAAATAAATTTCGGGAAGAAATTTCCTAAAGTAGGGGAGACTGTGACATCTGTGCTTGTATAATCATTGTACAAACTCTGAACAATTCAATATCAATGAAACAATGTGTTTTGGATCCCAATATTTGTTTATTTATGTTTGACATTTTGCACGTTTTGATTTTTTATCGATTTTAAACTCTATATCGCTTTCTGGAAAGTTATACGCAAACTGATTTGTAAACGTAATCAGTTTAACGCGAAAAACACTCAGGAATAGCAACATAAGATTAACATACCTTAAATAACCTTTACATAACTTATAAATAAGTTTTAAAGGGTTTGGTATGGCAAAAACAAGTTTATTCGCTCAAAGGGGCTATTTGCGTCAAACTGCAAAAGTATGCCGTTTCGTATGGCAACGTACATTCCGGAACATGATCATAAGCTAAACATACCATAAATAACCTTAACATGGCTTAGAAATAAGCTTTGAGTGGTTCGGTATGCGAGAATACGCTTATTTGATCAAACAAGGACTAAAAGCGTAAAAAAACGGCGTAAGTTTGCATTTACGGGTAAATCTTACGTTCTGACCACATCCAGACATCCAAAAAAAATTTTAGTCTCTAAAATATTTTATTTTAGTGATCTGAATGCAAAAATACCGTCCGTCGCTTAATTTGGATCGTTTTCACGTCCGTTCGAGTTTCGTCGTAATTAACCGAACAACGTGACCGTACGACCAAACGAACCGACATCTGAGATTTTTCCGAGCATATTTTGAGTCCCCTATACTTTGACTTTCGAACCCGACCCGTTTGGTCGATCATTAGGATCCGACCAAGCATGTTTAGTGATCATAGTTGCATAGGGAATAACCTACTGAGGTTATACCTTATGATCACATAGGTTGGTTAGTTATTTGTTAAGTAGATTATATGCCCATAGAAAATGACCAAAATGCCCTTTTGAAGCATAAATTCATATTTTGCATATGTGATCAAGTTTTTGACACATAATCTGATTTAGTAATATATTTAGGCATCATTGGGCATGTAAGACTTGACATAGGACATAGATAACCATCCAACCTTAGTTTTACGCAAACCACGCGTTATAGTAGCTCAAACTACCGTAACGAGTCGAAACGGGTCAAAAGCACTTAGGTAGACTTCCAAATCAGAATGCTATGTCTATTAAATCATGCCATATGAGTTCAAGTACTCAATTGATTTATAGAACCTCATTCTATCCTATCTCCTGATTTAGGATCCGATTATTAACGTAGTTACCTATATTAGGTGCCGTTTAATTTCGTGATCCTTGGAGCTTTATTTGGTCTTATTCTCAAGACTAATAAGCAATCCCATGTGAGTACATAGTCCCCTCTTTTACCGCTTTCAAATACTTTGGGGTGATACACATGTGCATAATTGTTACTTTCATGCTTTTCATTGCTTTTATGACATAAACATGCTAGTTTCACCTAGTACGCATATAGTACATGATTTCAACTATGTTTTGCTATGTATGTTGACTGAGCATGCTAGCACATTGATTTCATAGACACTTTTGTTGCATATGTTTACTCAACATATGGACACATTGTTTTACATTACATTTCTGCTGCATATGTTTGCTCAGCATATGGGCACAATTGATTTCATGAACATTTCTACCATGTATGTTTACTTAGCATACATAGTACATGGTTTTCACATAGCATACTTACATTGGTATGACATTTGGTATGTTTAACGGGACAATAATACATTCATTAACACTGATCATGCCGCTCGATAGTATGTAATGGTACCATAGGACTTGACAAATCCCGTTTCTGACTTCCTAGGTTTGTTTGGAAGTTGGGAATGACAGAATCCGATATACATAACTTGATAAACCTTTAATTCGTCTAAGGGTTTGTCCAAACAGTCGCAAGGCTTGAATGTATGCGATAAACATTACTGCATAAATGTTCGTATCCATAAAGCATTGTTTTCTGCAAAACATAACATTTGATTTAAACTTAGGTTTATTCAAAAACTTTGTTTTGTACATTTTCCTATGGGGTTGAGTAAATACTATTTATTCACCATACATGACATTTGTTTTCACATTGACATTATCATATAGTTTGAGTGGATACTTTCTACTTGCTATACATTACATTACATTACATTTGGGTATACATGACACAGTTTACACATGACATTGAACATGATTTACACATAAACATTTGACATTGGTTTTAAACAAAACATTTTGATTAGTTATTGATAAGTGACTTATATAACGAGGCTATGTGCAATGTGATAAAAGCATGGTGGATACGTCGTTGGTACTTCCTATATATAAGTGATTTTAATTTTATTATATTACACGTAGTAGCGTTATCTAAACCACTTCGACAAGACATGAAACATTTTATACAAGGACACGACATTGTTTTACAAATTACATACTTTATACAAATTCATTTATACTTGGTTATTCCTTTAACCATGTATATCCTTTTATATCATCTGATTTTCACTTTGATTTTCATATGATTTTACAAAGGAAAACATTTTACAAGGTTCATGACTACATTTTTTGTTAGACACTCCTTTTAACTACAAGTCATGAATCCTGCATAAATAAAACCTATGTATCTCACAGGCATTTTTATGTTGACGTACCTATTTTTACATGTGTTTTAGGTGCTAATGCATGATGATGTTTATGCTACACTTAGGCGGACTTGGGCCTTAGTGACTTAAAAGACAGTTAATTATGTTATGTTTCTGTTAAATTCCATGACAATGTAAACACTTTACCTAATAATACAAAACTTTAATTACCATGGTTGTGGAACAATAATTCTGTCGCTCCACTCCCCGACGTTTCCGCCGCGGTTTGTTGTTTTACGCGATCGGGGTGTGACACAATTTTTGGTATTTTGGAGTGTTATATTATTTCCAAGGTTCCTAATTTTTAATATAACTAATTCAAGCAATGTACAAGTAGCACATAATTTGTGTCTTCTAAATATATATTTTCCTAAATATATACTTAGTCACTTTTATTATAAAAAATCAACCTCCAATACTTGTAATTTTTATAACAAAGTTTATGGCAAATTTTTATATTAAAACCATGGCCAAAATTTACTTGTAAGCACTTGTTTAAAAATATTTTCCTGATTGGTTTTTTCATATATAAGGTTAAATGAGACAATCAATTCAATCATCTGAGGGTAAATTCGTCTCTTCATTCAATCAGCGAGCGAGAAGTTCGTTACACTAATATCCCGGTATTTATCATTCGAATCAATTTGAAATTTTTCATAATTCTCAATTTGCAGTTATCATTCTTCTGTGTTAGGGTTTTATTCAGTTGTTTTTTTTTTCGATGGATCCACAGAGCAGCGCTGGACGTGCAAATGTTGTGATGTTGAAGAAAGTCGACCTATCGGTGATCATGATCAATTATCTGCATATCAGAGAGTTTCTATTGAGGATGTTTTAAATCCGCCATCTGCAAATTCAAGTCCAATTGTAAGTTCAAGTGCTCTAAACGATTGTTTTAATGGTAATTATGTTAATTCAGATCTCTAAAATGTTCGTATACCTGTTTTTTGTTTAATCGCTCCTCTGATTTTACATTTTTGTAACTGTTTTTGAAGTTTGAATGTTGAGTATATTTTTTGACATGAAAGCAACATGTACAAATTCGCATGTTATTAGTCTTTTCAATTCGCATTTGATGTTTTTTTCCTTAACTATTTCGCATGCTATGGTATATTAAATCGCATAGATAAATCACATTAATCAAAATCATCAATTTCGCATGTTTTCTTTATAGATTTCGCATGTTTTTTGATTTTTCTGATTTGATTCATTTAGATGAAAGGGTATACACTCCGGAGGTTCAAGCATCAGCTACACCTGTGGTTGGAATGCAATTTATCTCTATTGAACAAGCATATGCGTTTTACCAATCATATGCTAAGTTAGCTGGTTTTTCTATTCGGAAAGGTGGTGAAGTACACAGTGGTGGTATAATCAAAACTAAGTATTTTGTTTGTTCTAAGAGGGACATAAGCCACTGTGTATTGACGATCGTTCGAAGTCAAAAAAGCAATTCAAAATAAGGAATAGGTGGACTATTAGAACTGGATGCAAAGCTCAACTTATGATTTGCACTGTGGATGGTAGATTATATACAGTAAAGAGATTTGTTGATGGCCATAATCATAAGTTTGTATGCCAAGATGATATTCACATGTTTCCAGCTTACAGACAATTGTCAGATGTCCAGGAGGAGATGGTATGGGAACTAGGCACTTTAAACCTTTGTCCTGTCAAAGCTTTCCATATAATGAGGAAACGTTATGGTGGTTTCGAGAACGTTGGTGCCACGGTTGATGATTGCAAAAATTTTAGGAAGCGAATTAACAGCTATATAGGAGAATATGATGCTGACATGGTGATTAATAGGATGACTGACAAAAAACAGTATTTAGCTGATTATTCGTTTGAATATTCTGTTGATGATGGCAAACGTTTAACTGGTTTGTTCTGGGCTGATGGTTTATGCAAGCTTAACTATATGGAATTTGGGGATGTGATATCCTTTGATGCAACTTTCAAGACAAACAGGTTAGTGTTTGAAGACAAACATGTTTTTTTTTTTACTATTTTTCGCATGTTATATGTCTTCATGAGCTGTGTATATCGCATGTGTAAAATTTGTGTTAACTATATCGCATGTTTTACTTTTGTTTTCGCATGTGGTTTTTTGTAATTCGCATGTTTTTCAACGTTTTTTCGCATGTGTTGTGCAGGTACAAGATGGTGTTTGTCCCGTTCACTGGCATTGACAACCACTGTCGAAATGTAACATTTTGAGCTGGGTTGTTGGCATCAGAGAGCATTGAATCATATAAATGGCTTTTGAATTCATTTTTAAAGTCATTTGGTCAGCAGCCAAAGGTTGTAGTGACTGATCAAGACCCTGCTATGAAACAGGCTATTGAGGAGGTTTTCTATGTCAGCAGACACAGATTGTGCATGTGGCACATAATGAAAAAAGTGGCAGATAAGGTATTGTATGCTATATTATCTTCTGTTAGTGTTATTTTTTGTATATTATATATTTTTTTATAGGTTGATATAAAGAGCATTTATTTGTCATAGGTTGGACACGAGTTGTGCAATAACGATGAGTTTAAAAGGAGGATGTGCGACATTGTATGGACTGATTTGATTGAGCATGAAGAATTCGAGAGACAGTGGAAGTTGGTGATGATTGATTTTGGGCTCACAGAAAACAAATGGATCGATGATATGTTTGTGATGAGATCCATGTGGATTCCTGCTTTTTACCGACACGAGCCAATGTCGGGACTTATGAGAACAACATCAAGATCAGAGAGTGAGAACCATTTTTTTCTGCCAGGTGTCTAATTCACAACTCACTCTCGTAGAGTTTATGAATCATTTCGACGGTGCAATGGATGTCCAACGTTTTAATCATAGAAAGAATGATCATATTTCAAGATATACGGAGCCTGCTGATTTGACTGGAACTTCTTTGGAAGAAGATGCTGCTAAGAGATTCACCAGGTCTATATTCTTTGATCAGCAAATAGAGATTTGTGGTACAATTTCTGAATGTCTGCCGATGGACACCAAAGTAGAGGGTCCACATATCAGTATAATGTTGAAGGACTTTAAAGCACATGGAAATGTTTTATTGGAGGTATTATAATACATGCGAATTTATTATGTTACACATGCGATTTTAAAGTTATCCCTTTACATGTTTGTAAGACATGCGAATTTAATATGTTACACATGCGATTTTAAAACTGATTCATTTACATGTTTTTTAAGACATGCGAAATTGTCATGTTTCACATGCGAATTTAATTTTGAATATATATTTTTTTGTTGGTTTTTCCTAGGTGTGGTTCAAGAACCTTGAAAATGATGTAACTGCACAATGTAGCTGTTTGCGTTTTGAGCAGTATGGGCTGCTTTGCAAACACATCTATTTCCTTTTCAAGATGTTTGGTGTTAAAGAAATACCAAACAAGTATGTTACGAAGAGATGGACGAAGGATGTTGTTCCGAATGAGTTAAATGTGAAGTACAATCTAAATGTGGGTGGCAAGGATGTGCAACACAAGGCTAAATGGATTGCTCGTGAAATCATCCACACAGGGGAGTATTTGGTTAGCAATTTGATTTCCGACCTCGATCAACTTGTTTTAGTGAGGGATCAAATGATGCAGCTCAAAGAGAGAGTGGATCAGAGTCGTACAACCAAGCAACTTGATCCAAAATTTGACCGATTTTCCAAGTTGATTGGTTATCAACAACCCGTAACTAATGCTCCTCCTACTGTCCGTGTGCCGGCTGGTATAAGAAACAAAGGTCGAGGCTCGCATAAAAGGATTAAATCTAAGAAAGAACAAATGATCAGCCGCAAGGGGAAAAGGTCAAGGACATGTAGCGTATGTAATGTAAAAGGTCATGACATTCGGACTTGCGAGGAGCTGAAAGCCAAACTACAAGGTAAACAGCAAAAAAAGAAGAAGAAGGGCATCCAGATCGAAAATGTTGCTAGAGACAAAGACAATGAGGTTGAAGATGGTGAAGAGGAAGATGAGTTTGAAGATTACAGTAGTGATGATGGATCTGAAGAAGAAGATCAGTGGGAGGAGGTTTCGGAAGATGATGAGGATGAGTAGTTTTTTCTAAATGGACATGCGAATTTATACGAAACACTTACGATTTTTTATATTCATCTGTTATATCTTTTTTCACATGCGATTTATAATGTTTAAACATGCGATTTTATATGATTCAGCTTATAATAACTCTAACATACGATTTCACTTTTATTACATGCGATATTTTGAGTTTTATTTTTTTTATGTGACAAACAGGGCAATATCATTCATGCGATTTAATATTTTTTTAAGCAAGCATAATATGTGTTCTAAATATATAATATGTGTTCTAAATACATACCCAAAATATAACATAATTGTTATTGTCTAACAGAGCCACAACCACAAAAGGATTAAAAAGATAATTTGGTTACTTGAAGAAAAGATTTTATCACGTCCAGAAGAGTTGAACTCCATCTTCTCCTTCACAGTGTTCAGAGCATCTGTCAGGAAAGAGAAGGCCAAGTCATCAGCTCGAGATTGATCTTTTATGTGATCCAAAGCTCTGTCCTTGAAGCTTGATGGTGGTTCTTGAAGTAGGCATTCCCATATATCTTGATTTTTCTTGATTTGTTCAAGAATTTTACCCTGCACATCAAGAACCAGATGAGAAGAGTTAACATCAGTGCTTAGTTCTGTCAACGTGCGAGTTGACAATAATTCTTTGATTGCAATGTTTTTGATTTGTTATGAATCATCAGATGCCATTTTTGTTTGTATGTTTTGTGTGTGTTTTTGATAATCTTCTATGTATGACTTAATATGGAAGGTAGTTATATCTAGGTTTTTTATATTAATATAGTAAATTTATTATGTAGGTAGGGTGGTAAGTTCAATAGTAATTATTGTAAAATTGATCATTACATGTCAATTTACAGTGACATCGGTCATAAATCAAGTATTTTTTATATATAATACTACTATTTTTAGTTTTTTAGATTCGTATTTTGTTTTTTTTTAGTTATTTATTTATTATTTAATTTTTTAATCATTTTTAAGAGAATGCAATTTTTAATTGTTTTGCACTGTTTTTATTCGAAATCGCATTTGAATGGATACAAATTCGCACACTATATAAAATCTCAAAGAATACTTAACATTTTACTGAAATCGCAGTGCTTTATCATTAATTCGCACACTATATGAAATTTTAAGGAATACTTAACTTTTTATCGAAATCGCATGTACATTGTTATGAATTCGCACACTATATGAAATTTGAAAGAATTTTTTTTAATATAAATCGCATGTGCATTGTCCATGAATTCGCACATGATCTCAAAACCTGCATCATCTTCTTGATTAATTGTTATAATTTCGATTTATAAATTCATCAGAAGTTCACAAACGTGTCCATCGATTTGTGTTAGTTAATAATTTCTAAATTCATCCGAATTTCATTTTTCACATAACGATTTTGGTGAATAGGAATCGATCGATTTTTGATTAATTGTTATAATTTCGATTTCGGTTTTGATTTTAGAATCTTACGTTATGATTTTTGAGGCTTTTGTTTGCTGATTATCAAGGGTTTTGATCTCGCATTAGACGATTTTAACCTTGGCGGTTTCTTTGTATTAATTTTAATTTGATAAATTTAATAGTAAAACACGCTGTTTAAATCAGATGATCCGACGGTTGTGGATGAAGCGTACATAACGTACGATTAGGTTATTTGTATGATAACCTGCCTCTATATACTTAGTCACTTTTATTATCAAAAATCAACCTCCAATACTTGTAATTTTTATAACAAAGTTTATGGCAAATTTTTATATTAAAACCGTGGCCAAAATTTACTTGTAAGCACTTGTTTAAAAATATTTTCCTAAGTGTTTAATTTTTACAAAAATTTTGCCATAGTTTCCCTTGAAAATTGAAGGTTTCCATGCTTAGTAGCATATCTTTTTCTTTTAAAAATTTCATCATCAATCATCAACAAGTTTCACACAACTTACCATAAGCCATAAATATGCATTTTTACAATATGGTATGAACTTGAAGTTTGTAAAATCTTGTAGTAATTTAACATGTTTAACATGTTTATCTAACATTAAAAACATGATTTTTACTTCTTAAAACTCTTTCTTGTAAAATTTCATCTTTTACAACTTGTAAGATGATTTTATAAAAATTAACCTTCTTGCATTCTTCATGATCCATACACTTTACTAGCTTTGTTTTAACCCTTAAAACATGACTATTTTCTTTAAAACCAAATCCATGTTAAATCTTGAAATAAACCTTAGTTTCTTTAAACTTTTATTTTTGAAATCTTACATCTTCAAGATATATAATTTGTAGGATTCATCATCCTACACTAAATCATGTTTATCTTCAAGTTCATATTTCACATAAAGGATGATCATCATAAATTTCTCAAGATCCATCCTTATACTTGCTAGATCATGTGTTTAATCATCATCTAGCAAGCTTCATATGATGATCTACACCATTTATACATGAAATCAACAAACAAGTTTACTACATACACTTAAACAACTTTGATCTTCTTGTTTTTAAGCTTTATGTTCATGTCCATGTTCATGTTTTGGACATCTTACTTTAACCACTAAAATTAAGAGTAAAAACAAGACCAAAGAGGCTTACTACTAGCTCTAAGGCTAGGGAAGAACAAGTTGCAAAGTGAAGCATAAATGAGGTGGATAATAGCACTCCAAGAAGGTCCTTCAAGTTCCTTTGCTTCCCACCTTCCTAGTTATGCTTGATTCACCTTAGGATCACCTTAGATTGCTTGAAAATGAATTAAAAATGATGGAGTGAGAGGAGTGTGTTGGGCCGTGAGTTTAGTGAGGGAAGAAGGAGATTTTTTTGTGAACTTGAAAGTGTATGATATGTAAGATGATCTTAAGGTTCTAATGTCTTTTATTCTCCAACAATAATTTAAACTTTGGTTAATATGTTTAAAATCGAGGAAACATGATCCATTATAATATTCAAGAAAATCAAGAGAGTGGGGCCCACTTGGTAACCATCCACAATGGGGGGGGGGGTCTAGTTACATTCCAAGTTCAAGTTACATCTTCTAGTTAGATTTCAAGGGTTAAGTAAGGTGTTATATATGTTTATGTGTTTTAGGATGTAATATGATGTTTAGTGATCATAACTATCTTTGTAACATTAAGACAATGCTTCTAGTTAACTTTTGGTGTTTCGGGTAGTGTCCGGTTATTCGTTTGGTTACTGGTTCGTTAAGGTGCTAAATTGCGCAGTTTAGTGTGCTATGTGATGTCTTTTATGACTGTTTTGAATCCCGACACTTATCAAGTTATTCTGGACCATTAAACCTTATTTCTGCATTATATTTTGAGGTTTAAATGCTGAATTTTGCTGTTTTCTGCAGAATTCTGAAGTTCGGATGTGTTTCGGGCACTTTCTGGTACTTAAATCGTCACTCGGAAGGCAGTTTTAGAGTCCCTACTTTCCTACATAATATTCTGGTGTAACTCTTGGTTCCGGGGCTCATTCTGTGTTCTAACATGTCTGCCTGAATACTGAACACCCGTCAGAACTTCTAGTTTATCTGATTATTGTGCTAGTCTCATCTAGTGCACTGATTAAACTATTCCGGGTTGCATTTATTAATGATAAGCAATCATGCAACATGTAATGCATTTATATGTCTTTGAAAGAAATCAGGAAACCATTCATATCATAGTTCAATCATGCATAGTCATAATTTACAAATTATTGTTCATATTGTACGGAAATACTTGGAAAAGTGCTAGTTGTCACAACCTACATCTATAGTAAAACAAATTAAACTGAAGATATTAATTGTTTGAAATAATATATGATTAAATAACCACAATGTAATGTATTCAAAATTCTACACAAAAAACTATTTGAAATTCAATATCATACCAGACTAACTTTTGAGAAACAAAACATAAGATTCCATTAGAATAAAAAAACAACTCTTGATGTTAGCAGTTTTCACTTTTCTACAACTGCTTTTTAACACACATTTATGAGTTGTAATAAATGATAAACATGCAGGACACATTTAAAAAAAAAGCAATTGATGTTATCAGGATCTCCCAAGGATATTACACAAAAGCCCAAAAAACACAATGTATACTTGTTAGGATCTGAGGCTCTCATGATTGTGTTTGTTTGTATGATTTGAACATTAAGTGAATATGAAACAATGTAAAGTGCAGCGGAAATGAATACAAACTTTATAAACACAATCAAGGAAGACAATAGTTTAGATAAACAATTGCTTTTCATCAGTCAAAAGATTACAAAGTAATTCAAAAGATTACAAGCATGCTTACAAACTAAGCTCCCCCTCAGCCGGATACTACAGTGGTAGGTTGTACAAGATGAAAGGATTGAATTGAGGAGAAGAACTCTCTCAAAACGAATCAAATGTAACAGTACAGGGTACTGTTCCATTTATAGACAAACCAAACCGCTAAGACATCTCAGCTGACGTCACCATGAAAGCGACGTCTAACAGCCTAACAACATGTATCTACTGTCTTATACAAACACTGCTATTCTAAACAACTGACTATACATGAAACAGATGATATACTAAACTACTGCTCTCTCTAATCATCAGTGCTTTCCTCAAGGTTGATCAGTCCTTGATTGGCCAGTGCTTTGTCATCAGCAGTGCTTAGTTTCCAGCAGTCTTCTAGGCTTCATCAGTAGTTAGGCAAAACAGCAGCAGTTGTATGCGGGCAGTGGATATAAGGCCTTCAGCAGTTGTAATCACTTTCAAGGGAGAAGACTTAGTGTAAACAACTGCTTATTTCGAATCCACTGTTGTGACCTGGTTTTGGCTTTCATTATCTGTTCCTCTGGTAGGGTTCAATCCCAACAATCTCCCCCTGGAACAGATAATGCCAAAACTCTTCATTATTGTGGAATTCTTTATTGCCTCATCAGCAGTTCCCTTATCTGACATTTAAACTGTAGTTCAAAATCTAGGGCATCTGAGTCATTATCATCCCTGCTAAGTGGAAGATCAAGGAGATCCTGCAAATCTTCAAGACTCAGCCAAGAGCTTATTCCCTTGATATTTTCCTCACTTCTCCACCAGTACTTAGCAAAGTCAATACGTAGGTCTGTTTGTCAGTTTCCCACTTTTGTATTTTTGAGCCTGGTGGGTTTCTTAGGAGATGTTTATTTGCAGAGGTATTTGGTGAGGCTGGCCTATTCATAACTGGCTGAGCAGTACTTGCAGTTTGATCCAAGCCAAGAGTTTCTATGATCATTTTCTTTATGCCTTCTTTTACAAGGTCATATCCTTTTATCAACTCTTGGATGGTTTCACCACCCAACTGTTTGTGTGTCCTTCTTTTATAGATGGCAGCACCAGTTGGAGCAGTGGCTCTCCTGATTTGCAGCTTTGTTGGTCTTTTTGAAACCTCTGCCTCAGGATAGTTAGGCTTTTGAGGAACTTTGGGATCTTTCTTTCTTAGTTCCTCCAACCTTTTGTAGGTAGCCCTGACTACATCTTCTTTCCATCTTGCTATTTGTCTTTTGTTCCCATAATCAACAGCAACCAATTCCTCTTTCATCCTTTTCAGCTCAAGTGTTTTATCAGGCACATTCTTCTTGTACTTTGACCATTCTGGAGGAGTGTGTTTGACCTCATTTTTTATCATTTCTTGAATCTTGGCTGCTTCTTGTTCAAGCGCAGGAATGGTCCACTCCTTGTACATGTGCTTTTCTCCCTTGTATTTCTTTGTTGCCATGATGCTTTCAATGTAGTCTTTTCTCAGAGTTTCATCTGCTCTTTCTGAAATTTTTTGACATACATTTTTTGCAAATTGTTCCAGGGATCTGACTTGTGTGAGCAAGTACTGATAGTTCTGTTGTATTTCCCTATCAGATTTCCCTTTTGTGTTTCTTTTTGAGATATCCTCTGCTTGCTTAGCCTTGAGTTTCAAATATTCTTCAATATTATTAGGCCTGTGATATCCTTCAACTGATGGCAGCTTCCTTTTAGAAGGATTATCCTCATAGTAGAAAGATTTGATTTCTTCTCTAACTGCTATAAGCTCAAGAGGAAATTGAACACCTGCTGGAGCTAAGGGCTGTTGAACTTGTGCTGATGAAATAGGAATAGGCTTGGGTTTTGTGACAAGTGACAGAGATTTTGAAGATGTTGGTGGTGGTGAAGAGTCATCATCTTTGAGAATTAGCCTTCTCCTTTTTGTTTGAGGAGGGACTGATGATGTTTTAGATGGAACAGTGGTGGTGGATTTGATGGCAGTGGTTTGTGTTTGACTAACAACTGTTGAAACAACTGGTGTCTCAACCACTGTTGTCATTACAACAGATGTTATAACATCTGTTGTCTTCTGCTTTTTGTCAGCAGGTGATGTTGTTTTTGGTGGTGATGATGGTGAAGCAGTGGATGTGGTGTGTGTTGAGGTGAGGACAGATGTTGAAACCACTGAAGTACCAGGAGTAGTTGATACAACAGGAGTTACAACAGTTGTTTTAGATGGTGGTTTTGGAGCAGACTTTGAACGTCTGGTTGGGATGGATTTGGGTTGCCTTACTTTTCTAGTAGGCTTCTTCTTTTCATCAACAGGATTTTCATCATCCTTTGATCCAGAAGTACCCTGATCTGGATAGTCCACCCTAGCTTTCTTCTTGGTCTCTCTATTCTTTTTGACACTTGCAAATGCTTCTGCCAGTGCATTTGTGGTCACATCAATTTTCTTGCTACCATCTGGCAGAGGGATATTTCTGGTCATGGCATCCTTTTCTGGTTCAATGAAAAGACCATCATCTATTCCCTTCTTCTTCCACTCCTGAATTTTCTCCCCCTTTTTGGCATTATCTGGAGGGAGTTGATCAATAAAGAGGACAGTTGGAGGAGCAGTGCCAGTGGTATGCAGGATCTGAGCTTTTAGAGCCTTGAGATCAGCTTGGGTGTTCTTAAACCTAGACTCCAAAGTATTTCTCAGCTGTAGTACATGTTTTTCATGTTGCTGATCTGCCATTTGTGCTTGTTGATGGAGAAAAGGTTGAAATAAATTCCAGAGCTCATTTGTAGCAGGTGCTTGTGGTGGAGCAGGTGCTTGAGGTAGAACAGCAGTGGATTGCACCTTTTGTACTTGTAACAACTGTTGCAGCATATCTTTGAGTTCTGCAACAGAGTTATCAAGTTTTTCAACACGATCCGTCAATTTCTGGTACTTTAAACCATCACCCAATTTAATGGGATCATCTGATTTCCCACTAGCAGTGGTTTTATCAGTGGTTGAGGTAGGGAGTGTACTCCAAACATTAACCACTGATGCCCCTTTTTCTTGGTACTGGGGTCTTCTTCCTTCAACACTTGACAACCTTTTGATGTTGCCAGTGGGAAAAATAAATCCACTGGTGGTTGGCAGAGGTGCTATGTAAGGAATTGCCTCCAAGGAAGTCTTATTGATGTAACCACTGTCCAAATGTAAACCTATAGGTTCAGCACTTGTAGTGGCTGCTTCACTTGGAAAACCACCAAGAGTTACTTGTAACTCAAGGGGTGTAACCTCCTCAGGTTGTGTTGGTGGGTTAGCAAGGATTGATACATCAGACCCAGTCATTTGTTGAGGTATATTCTCATTTATGGGTGATTGAGAAGGACTGGTTAGTGCCTGGTTCAAATCAATTGCATCCAACAGAAGTTTAGTGGGTGTGGGGATTGTGGATGTGATGGTTGGTGTAGAAAAAGGATTTGCCCCGGGAAGTGGGCTGTGGATGATGGAAACAAGTGCTTCCAGAGCATCATGATGTGGTGTCCCAATTTGTACAACCTGTTCTTTTTATGAAGAAGCAGGAGGGGTTTCAGCTATGGGTTGAGATATTTGTACCAACTGCTGTGAGGAAGTAGCAGCAGTGGTTTCTTGTGACTTTTGTGTTGTCACTGGCAGTAGCTCTGGTATCTCATCCTCCAGAGATGCCTTTTTGATGGGTTTGGGGGGTTTTTGTGTTTTTCTTTTTGTTGGCTTTTTGGTGATTTTAGGTGTGGGTTTCAAAGCAGTTGTTCTGCTGCTTTTATCACCTTGAGCAGTGGGCTCAGCAGCAGATACCTGAGGAGCAGTGGTAGCTGCTAAATTCTGCTCAGGCACCTCTGCTTGTGTTTTGCAAGGTGTTAACATTCTTGAAAAAGTTTCAGCAGTTAAACTGTTTATTTGAATATAATCACTTCGGGTTTATTACAGCAATATCATCCTTACTGAATTTCTTTTCAAAATAATAACTTAGAAACCTTGGAAACAGTAGGAATGATTTTGTTTCAACATTATTAACCAAATCATTAAAGATTTCCCGAGAATAATTAAAATTTTCTTCTTGAAGAATAGCATATCCCAGATTTTGAATCTTTAATGGTATTTCATTAAAAGAAGTGGTTTTGTTTGAAACACACATTAGGAGGGTATGGAATAAAAATCTTGTTGCAGAAGGAAAGAAACCTTTTTGTAAGGTAGCTTTCCTCATCATTGTGTCTGCATACCCTCTCTCAATGAAGTCAATTTTCAACTCGTTTTTAGGGAAAGAAGTTTTACCTTGCTGATCCTCGAGTTGAAAGACCTCTGAAATTGACTGTGGTGTAATCTTGACAAGTTTTCCCTTTAGAGTAGAGTTAATGGCTATTACAGTGTCTCCTTGTGTTTCAAGGGTTGCATTCTTCCAAAACTCCCTTTGGGTTGTCAAGTAAATTGGTGCATCGGCTATTAACAAAGTTTTGTACTTTGATTTAGCCATTTTGGCGATGATGGAGTCGAAACCATCTGTGGTGCCGGGTTTTGTGAGAAGACCCAGAAGATTGTGAGATGGTTTGTGTCACACCCCGACCACGTAGAACATACAAAACGTGGCGGAAATGTCGGGGAGTGTTGTAACAGAATTAATTGTTTCAAATCCATGGCAATTGAAGTTTCGTTTTATTGATTAAAAGTGTTACAATGTCTTAACAAACAAGGAAATACAACAAAATTAACTAGTCTTGCATCTTTTATTGTCACTAAAGCCCAAGTCTGCCTATGTGTATCTTGATCATCTTATGCAACAGCTCCTGAAAAACACATGTGAAAATAGGTACGTCAGCATAAAAATGCCTGTGAGATACATAGGTTTTGTGAAAATAGGTTTCATGACTTATGTTTGAGAAAATGTTTAGTCATGAACCTTGTAATTTGCTTTGTTTTGTAAATCATTTGAAAAACGATAAGATCAGATGATATGTATAAATAAGAGAATAATGTATGGTTAAATGAATAACCATTGTAAAATGAGTTTGTATAAGATAAGTTGCTTGTAAAACAATGTATTGTGACAAGTATGTTATTTGTATAAAATGTTATATGTCTCAAACTGAAATGATTTAATTAACGCTACGATATGTAATACCATACAAACACTTATATATAGGAAGTACCAGCGGCGTATCCACCATGCTTGTATCATATTACACACGCCTCGTTACTTAAATCACTTACTCAAACCAAACCAACAAGATGTAATGTTTAACAATTGTAGAAATGTTTATGTATGGTCAAATACGGTTCACACGGTTCACAGATACAAACGGTTCACAGATACAAATGGTTCACAGATACAAACGGTTCACAGATACAAACGGTTCACAGATACAAACGGTTCACATAGTCAAATGTTTACAACGGTTCACATAGTCAAATAGTTATAAGCGGTTCAAAATGTAATATAATGTGTTCATATGCTGGATGAGTATATGCAACAAATTGTAATGTAAAACAATGTACTAAGTATGAACTAAATGGACATACATAGCATAAAATGTAATGTAAAACGATGTAGTAAGTACGCACACAATGGGCATACATAGCATGAAATGTAATGAAATAATGTACTAACGAACATAGCAGGTATATGATGTGAAAACATGGAAAGCATGAAAGTAACAAGTAGGCACATGTGTTCCACCCCAAAACAGTTTGGAAAACAGTAAAAGAGGGGTCTATGTACTCACTTGAGATTGCTTAGTAGTCCTTGAGTAACAACCAAACAATGCTAGAGATCGCGGATATCAAACGGCACCTAATATAGGTAACTATGTTAATAACCGGACCTAAATCGGATGATTGGATAGAATGAGGGTTCGTAAACCAAATGAGTGTAGAGACTCGTGTGATATGGTTTAACAAAGCCTACATACTAAATGAAACCTAACAAAAGTGCTTACGACCCATTACGACTCGTTTAGGTAGCTTATGCTACTTTAACGCGTCGTTCGCGTGAAACGCGTTCGGACCGTCTAACTAGTCCTATGACAAGTGTTATATGCCTAAACATGTTACATAATCAGTTATGTGACAAAAGTTTAGGTTACATATGCTTAATTACCAATTATACATGAAAAGGGTATTCTGGTAATTTACCTAAGGCATATAAACCACCTATCATACAACTACTCAAACGATGTGACCATAGGGTATAACCTCGGAAGGTTATTCCCTACCTACTATGGTCACCTAATGTATTTGGTCGGATCCTAATGATCGACCAAATGGGTCGGGTTCGAAGGTATAAGCGATTTATTAGATCGCTTACCCTACGACCCTAGACAACGTGGTAATCAGTAGGCATAGTCCCAAGGGACTATAACCAACGTGATTACACTCACGTTGCGAAGTTCAAACGAACTTCGCATTGACCATAAACTGGTCAATGCAGAAAGTCAAACAAAGTTTGACTTTCAGACTCTAAAAGACTCAAAAAGCAATAAAAGAACGAAAGAATACTTACGAAGGGTCCCCGAATGCTAATCGTGATTCAAGTAGCTCAGGTATGAAACAAAGGTTTCAACTTAGAGCTCCTCAAATCAGATTCTAGTGAGTTTGAAGTAAATGGGGGTGGGGTATTTATAGTTTTCGGGTAACCGTTAAGATCGTTTCATGGAAACCGTGCTCGAATCTTGTGCGTACACTTGTTCAATTGTTGTGGTAACTAAAAATGATCCCCCATGAGCTGAAAGGGCAAGTTAGAATGTGTGGGTGTGGATTAAACAGATGGAATCAGCTGACTAATCGATCTTATCTGTTCTGGAAGGCTGACGTGGCCCGCTTCAAGATACACCAAAACTAATGCAGGCCGCATGGGGGTTCTGATCAGAAAATAAGTTTCAAAAATGACAGTTTTGGTCCCTGTTGTGTATTTAAGCCATTTCCGACACTTCTAAGGCCCGTAAAGCCAACTTTAAGGCCCTAAAATGATGCCTAAACATTGTGTACATGAAACATGCTCAAAAATATGCCGGATGTTGGTTCGTTTGGTCGTACGATCGCGATGTTCGCTTAATTACGAAGGAATGCGCACGAGCGCGAACAACGATCCAAATGACGCAACGAATGGATTTTTCTTATGCCAAACACTAAAATACAATATTTTAGTGCTTAGATAAATTTTTGGATATCCGGATGTATTCAGAACGTAAGTTATGCGCGAAAATGCAAACTTGTGCACTTTTTGACGCTTTTAGTCCCTGAATGACACAAAAGTTTATTTTAGCATACCGAACACTTCAAAGCCTATTTCTAAGCTATGTGAAGGATATTTAGGGTATGTTTAACTTATGTTCATGTTCCGGAATGTCTGTTACAGTTCAGATTGGCATACTTTCGCAGTTTGTCAATTTTAGTCCCTGTAAGCGATTTAACTTGATTTTGCCATACCAAAGCCTTCACAACTTATTTCTAAGTTATGTAAAGGTTATTGAAGGTATGTTAAGCCTATTTCACTATTCCGGAGTGTTCGTTGCATTAAATTGGTTATATTTACGCATCAGTGCGCGTATAACCCTCCAGAAAGTGATTTAAAGCTTGAAATCGAACAAGAGTTGATATGTGTAAACGATACACATATTTTTACAAATCCCAAGTATGAAATACAATATTTCATTGGTTTGGAATTTGTTTGATGGTTGAAGTGACACAGGTGTCACAGTCTCCCCTACTTTAGGAAATTTCGTCCCGAAATTTATTCGTAGGAGTCTATTTGTGACTTTGTGTCAAATAATCACCAGAGATATGTAAGGCATAATCCTGTCATTTCCTTAACGGACATTCTTCCGATCGAAAATGAACAGACGGAGTCATTTTCCTCAATGAGTATTCTTCAGAAGCGGAAATGAAGGAATAAACAAACGGGGATTCATTTCCTCAACGGGAAATCTTCATAAACTTAAAATCAACTTACGGAGTCATTTTCAACGGGTGCTTCATCAGAAATGGAAATGAAGAGGAGAAACAAACGGATATTCATTTCCTCAACGGATAAATCTTTAGAAATGAAAATGAACAAACGGAGTCATTTTCAACGGGTGCTTCATCAGAAATGGAAATGAAAAGGAGAAACAAACGGATATTCATTTCCTCAACGGACCAATCTTCAGAAATGAAAATGAACAAACGGAGTCATTTTCAACAGGTGTGTCATCAGAAATGGAAATGAAAAGGAGAAACAAACGGATATTCATTTCCTCAACGGACAAATCTTCAGAAACGAAAATGAACAAACGGAGTCATTTTCAACGGGTGCTTCATCAGAAATGGAAATGAAAAGGAGAAACAAACGGATATTCATTTCCTCAACGGACAAATCTTCAGAAACGAAAATGAACAAACGGAGTCATTTTCAATGGGTGCTTCCTCAGAAATGGAAATGAAAAGGATAGACAAACGGATATTCATTTCCTCAACGGACAATCTTCAGAAATGAAAGTGAACAAACAGAGTCATTTTCAACGGGTGTTTCCTCAGAAATGGAAATGAATAGTGTTAACTTCTAGGCACATGACAAGGCTCGCTGTGGTTTCTGTGCACTAAATTCCATAATTATGTATGCATCCATAATTACGTAATTCCTTGCACAGTCCGCACAGTTTGTCTTGTAATGTTCATAAGCACATAATCACATAGTTGTTTAACTTGGTTATTAATTTGTTATCGATTGAGAACGTATATGGAAACCAGTCGATGGACTTCAATGTCCTCTGGGATCTATCTGAAGAGATAGGAAGGTCTCCCAAAAATTCTATTTTGTTTTTCAAAGAAACGTAATAGTCGAATTAAGGAACACAACAATTTTAGGATTTACGGAAATACCCTTAGGTACCCTATTAAGGATTTATAGTGGTATTTTGGGTATTCGTCCAGTGTTGTAACTTGCGCCTTGTACTTCGTTTCCTTAGAATAAACAGGTACTTAGGAATTTCGTGGAAACGCAAGAGATCATAGAATGGGAAAATTTTGGGGGTAGTTTGTTCTTCAAGGAATACGGTTCCTTGATTGTCGGTATTGTAAGAGATATGTTGTTTATACATGCAACCACATAAATACATTGCAATGTATATAAAAGATTTATTTATAAACAACGATAACAACTGTTTCTTGGACCTTGACAACTAAAGAAAATAATACATAAGGATTGATTATTTCTAAACAGCGTTGTCTTCCATTCGGTCAGATGCTCATCCCTGTGCTGGATTTGCATTAGCAAGTTTTGGGCAATTTCTTCGGAAATGACCCATCTCGCCACAGTTGAAGCAAGAACCTGGTAGAAAACGACCTTGAGCGGTATTGTTGCCAGCTTGGTTTGGTGCAGCTGTAGCTGAGCAGACTCTTGCTGTATGGCCTATAAGCCTACAAGTTTGGCATTTGCGACACTTTACATTGGCATGATGATGGAGGCTACATTGGTTGCACAAGGGTGCAGTTCCATTGTATGGCTTCCTAGCAGGGGGTTGAGCTGGTTGGTTGGGGACGGCTTGATCATTGTGAGTAACCATGGCGAAGTTCTGAGAAGCCTTTCGCTTCTTTGACTTTTTAGGGGATCCAATATGTTCATCCATGGTCTTTGATTCCTTGATTGGGTTTGATTCCTCGACCGGTTTCTTGTCACCTTTTCGGAAAAGTTTACCTTTCCTGATCTTTGATTCAGTCAAGGTTGCAGAAAGCTCAATGGCCTGTCTAACTGTAGTAGGGTTGTTGCCAGTCACAATGTCTTGTATTGAGTCAGGGAGGCCATCAATGTACTTTTCTATTGCCTTATCCAAAGGCGTGACCATGTTTGGGCATAACAGACTCAACTCCTCATAACGGTCCGTGTAGGCTCGATGCTCACCGCTGTCTTGCTCAAGATTGTCGAATTCCCTTTCCAAGGCCCTGATCTCGTGACGAGGACAAAACTCCTTCATCATAAGGGCCCTAAGTTCAGCCCATGTCTGTGCTAGAGCAACTTCTGCACCACGATCTCTCATAACTCCGTTCCACCACGTAAGGGCTCTCTTCTGGAACACACTCGAAGCAAACTCGACCTTGCGATTGTCAGGACACTGCACGTGGCGGAAAGTATTCTCAATGCTCTCGAACCATTGAAGAAGCCCAGTCGCTCCCTCAGAACCACTAAACTTGGGTGGTTTCGCCGAGTTAAAACTCTTGAAATTGCATGGACCATTGTTGTTGTTGTTGGCTTGATTCCATTGAGCAAAGAGGTTTGGGAATTGAGCAGCCATTTGCTGCGCAATGATTTCTGCCAATTCGGCAGTCGCTATGTGGCTTTCGCGTCGAGGAGGCATTCTAAAAGAGGAAACATGAAAGGAAACGAGTGAGAGGTTTAGACGAAAAGAATGAGATGAAACAAATCTGATGAAAGCAAGGATAGTGGTCATTTGTTTTTTACCACAAGGTAAACAAACGACACACAGTGACTAATCAAAGTAAATGGGTCAAAAATAATGTATCGCGAAGACATGCTCGCCTAACAGTGAACACTCATCCCAAGAATTCCCAGGTAAGCACAACTGGTCTCGCGTCTGATGAGATGTATACGAAGTGCTTGCCTAGACAGAAAACCCAGAATACAGCCATTCACCCTTCCAGTTTGCACGTGTTCACATTATTTAAAACCCAAAACCTTGACGAGGTTTTGAAAACTCAAAGGGGTTCAAAACCATATAATAGAGAGTTCAAAACCATACAATAGAGGGTTCAAAACCTAGTAATCAATCATCCTAGAACAGATGATTAGTTTTCAAAGCGGTTTTGAATTTTATGTTCTTGTTGTGGTAGTCGCCTAAGGATAGGTGACGGTATTGTTTTATGACTAAACGCAAGTAAACTCGTGTTAAGGTCCTAAGAAGGTTATAGACTAGGTCAAAGCATTACTAATAACCTAATTCCCTATAACCATTGGCACTGATACCATCTTTTCTGTCACACCCCGACCACGTAGAACATACAAAACGTGGCGGAAATGTCGGGGAGTGTTGTAACAGAATTAATTGTTTCAAATCCATGGCAATTGAAGTTTCGTTTTATTGATTAAAAGTGTTACAATGTCTTAACAAACAAGGAAATACAACATAATTAACTAGTCTTGCATCTTTTATTGTCACTAAAGCCCAAGTCTGCCTATGTGTATCTTAATCATCTTATGCAACAACTCCTGAAAAACACATGTGAAAATAGGTACGTCAGCATAAAAATGCCTGTGAGATACATAGGTTTTGTGAAAATAGGTTTCATGACTTATGTTTGAGAAAATGTTTAGTCATGAACCTTGTAATTTGCTTTGTTTTGTAAATCATTTGAAAAACGATAAGATCAGATGATATGTATAAATAAGAGAATAATGTATGGTTAAATGAATAACCATTGTAAAATGAGTTTGTATAAGATAAGTTGCTTGTAAAACAATGTATTGTGAAAAGTATGTTATTTGTATAAAATGTTATATGTCTCAAACTGAAATGATTTAATTAACGCTACGATATGTAATACCATACAAATACTTATATATAGGAAGTACCAGCGGCGTATCCACCATGCTTGTATCATATTACACACGCCTCGTTACTTAAATCACTTACTCAAACCAAACCAACAAGATGTAATGTTTAACAATTGTAGAAATGTTTATGTATGGTCAAATACGGTTCACACGGTTCACAGATACAAACGGTTCACAGATACAAACGGTTCACCGATACAAACGGTTCACAGATACAAACGGTTCACATAGTCAAATGTTTACAACGGTTCACATAGTCAAATAGTTATAAACGGTTCAAAATGTAATATAATGTGTTCATATGCTGGATGAGTATATGCAACAAATTGTAATGTAAAACAATGTACTAAGTATGAACTAAATGGACATACATAGCATAAAATGTAATGTAAAACGATGTACTAAGTACGCACACAATGGGCATACATAGCATGAAATGTAATGAAATCATGTACTATAATGTACTAACGAACATAGCAGGTATATGATGTGAAAACATGGAAAGCATGAAAGTAACAAGTAGGCACATGTGTTCCACCCCAAAACAGTTTGGAAAACAGTAAAAGAGGGGTCTATGTACTCACTTGAGATTGCTTAGTAGTCCTTGAGTAACAACCAAACAATGCTAGAGATCGCGGATATCAAACGGCACCTAATATAGGTAACTATGTTAATAACCGGACCTAAATCGGATGATTGGATAGAATGAGGGTTCGTAAACCAAACGAGTGTAGAGACTCGTGTGATATGGTTTAACAAAGCCTACATACTAAATGAAACCTAACAAAAGTGCTTACGACCCATTACGACTCGTTTAGGTAGCTTATGCTACTTTAACGCGTCGTTCGCGTGAAACGCGTTCGGACCGTCTAACTAGTCCTATGACAAGTGTTATATGCCTAAACATGTTACATAATCAGTTATGTGACAAAAGTTTAGGTTACATATGCTTAATTACCAATTATACATGAAAAGGGTATTCTGGTAATTTACCTAAGGCATATAAACTACCTATCATACAACTACTCAAACGATGTGACCATAGGGTATAACCTCGGAAGGTTATTCCCTACCTACTATGGTCACCTAATGTATTTGGTCGGATCCTAATGATCGACCAAATGGGTCGGGTTCGAAGGTATAAGCGATTTATTAGATCGCTTACCCTACGACCCTAGACAACGTGGTAATCAGTAGGCATAGTCCCAAGGGACTATAACCAACGTGATTACACTCACGTTGCGAAGTTCAAACGAACTTCGCATTGACCATAAACTGGTCAATGCAGAAAGTCAAACAAAGTTTGACTTTCAGACTCTAAAAGACTCAAAAAGCAATAAAAGAACGAAAGAATACTTACGAAGGGTCCCCGAATGCTAATCGTGATTCAAGTAGCTCAGGTATGAAACAAAGGTTTCAACTTAGAGCTCCTCAAATCAGATTCTAGTGAGTTTGAAGTAAATGGGGGTGGGGTATTTATAGTTTTCGGGTAACCGTTAAGATCGTTTCATGGAAACCGTGCTCGAATCTTGTGCGTACACTTGTTCAATTGTTGTGGTAACTAAAAATGATCCCCCATGAGCTGAAAGGGCAAGTTAGAATGTGTGGGTGTGGATTAAACAGATGGAATCAGCTGACTAATCGATCTTATCTGTTCTGGAAGGCTGACGTGGCCCGCTTCAGGATACACCAAAACTAATGCGGGCCGCATGGGGGTTCTGATCAGAAAATAAGTTTCAAAAATGACAGTTTTGGTCCCTGTTGTGTATTTAAGCCATTTCCGACATTTCTAAGGCCCGTAAAGCCAACTTTAAGGCCCTAAAATGATGCCTAAACATTGTGTACATGAAACATGCTCAAAAATATGCCGGATGTTGGTTCGTTTGGTCGTACGATCGCGATGTTCGCTTAATTACGACGGAATGCGCACAAGCGCGAAAAACGATCCAAATGACGCAACGAATGGATTTTTCTTATGCCAAACACTAAAATACAATATTTTAGTGCTTAGATAAATTTTTGGATATCCGGATGTATTCAGAACGTAAGTTATGCGCGAAAATGCAAACTTGTGCACTTTTTGACGCTTTTAGTCCCTGAATGACACAAAAGTTTATTTTAGCATACCGAACACTTCAAAGCCTATTTCTAAGCTATGTGAAGGATATTTAGGGTATGTTTAACTTATGTTCATGTTCCGGAATGTCTGTTACAGTTCAGATTGGCATACTTTCACAGTTTGTCAATTTTAGTCCCTGTAAGCGATTTAACTTGATTTTGCCATACCAAAGCCTTCACAACTTATTTCTAAGTTATGTAAAGGTTATTGAAGGTATGTTAAGCCTATTTCACTATTCCGGAGTGTTCGTTGCATTAAATTGGTTATATTTACGCATCAGTGCGCGTATAACCCTCCAGAAAGTGATTTAAAGCTTGAAATCGAACAAGAGTTGATATGTGTAAACGATACACATATTTTTACAAATCCCAAGTATGAAATACAATATTTCATTGGTTTGGCATTTGTTTGATGGTTGAAGTGACACAGGTGTCACAGTCTCCCCTACTTTAGGAAATTTCGTCCCGAAATTTATTCGTAGCAGTCTATTTGTGACTTTGTGTCAAATAATCACCAGAGATATGTAAGGCATAATCCTGTCATTTCCTTAACGGACATTCTTCCGATCGAAAATGAACAGACGGAGTCATTTTCCTCAATGAGTATTCTTCAGAAGCGGAAATGAAGGAATAAACAAACGGGGATTCATTTCCTCAACGGGAAATCTTCAGAAACTTAAAATGAACTTACGGAGTCATTTTCAACGGGTGCTTCATCAGAAATGGAAATGAAGAGGAGAAACAAACGGATATTCATTTACTCAACGGATAAATCTTTAGAAATGAAAATGAACAAACGGAGTCATTTTCAACGGGTGCTTCATCAGAAATGGAAATGAAAAGGAGAAACAAACGGATATTCATTTCCTCAACGGACCAATCTTCAGAAATGAAAATGAACAAACGGAGTCATTTTCAACAGGTGTGTCATCAGAAATGGAAATGAAAAGGAGAAACAAACGGATATTCATTTCCTCAACGGACAAATCTTCAGAAACGAAAATGAACAAACGGAGTCATTTTCAACGGGTGCTTCATCAGAAATGGAAATGAAAAGGAGAAACAAACGGATATTCATTTCCTCAACGGACAAATCTTCAGAAACGAAAATGAACAAACGGAGTCATTTTCAATGGGTGCTTCCTCAGAAATGGAAATGAAAATGATAGACAAACGGATATTCATTTCCTCAACGGACAATCTTCAGAAATGAAAGTGAACAAACAGAGTCATTTTCAACGGGTGCTTCCTCAGAAATGGAAATGAATAGTGTTAACTTCTAGGCACATGACAAGGCTCGCTGTGGTTTCTGTGCACTAAATTCCATAATTATGTATGCATCCATAATTACGTAATTCCTTGCACAGTCCGCACAGTTTGTCTTGTAATGTTCATAAGCACATAATCACATAGTTGTTTAACTTGGTTATTAATTTGTTATCGATTGAGAACGTATATGGAAACCAGTCGATGGACTTCAATGTCCTCTGGGATCTATCTGAAGAGATAGGAAGGTCTCCCAAAAATTCTATTTTGTTTTTCAAAGAAACGTAATAGTCGAATTAAGGAACACAACAATTTTAGGATTTACGGAAATACCCTTAGGTACCCTATTAAGGATTTATAGTGGTATTTTGGGTATTCGTCCAGTGTTGTAACTTGCGCCTTGTACTTCGTTTCCTTAGAATAAACAGGTACTTAGGAATTTCGTGGAAACGCAAGAGATCATAGAATGGGAAAATTTTGGGGGTAGTTTGTTCTTCAAGGAATACGGTTCCTTGATTGTCGGTATTGTAAGAGATATGTTGTTTATACATGCAACCACATAAATACATTGCAATGTATATAAAAGATTTATTTATAAACAACGATAACAACTGTTTCTTGGACCTTGACAACTAAAGAAAATAATACATAAGGATTGATTATTTCTAAACAGCGTTGTCTTCCATTCGGTCAGATGCTCATCCCTGTGCTGGATTTGCATTAGCAAGTTTTGGGCAATTTCTTCGGAAATGACCCATCTCGCCACAGTTGAAGCAAGAACCTGGTAGAAAACGACCTTGAGCGGTATTGTTGCCAGCTTGGTTTGGCGCAGCTGTAGCTGAGCAGACTCTTGCTGTATGGCCTATAAGCCTACAAGTTTGGCATTTGCGGCACTTTACATTGGCATGATGATGGAGGCTACATTGGTTGCACAAGGGTGCAGTTCCATTGTATGGCTTCCTAGCAGGGGGTTGAGCTGGTTGGTTGGGGACGGCTTGATCATTGTGAGTAACCATGGCGAAGTTCTGAGAAGCCTTTCGCTTCTTTGACTTTTTAGGGGATCCAATCTGTTCATCCATGGTCTTTGATTCCTTGATTGGGTTTGATTCCTCGACCGGTTTCTTGTCACCTTTTCGGAAAAGTTTACCTTTCCTGATCTTTGATTCAGTCAAGGTTGCAGAAAGCTCAATGGCCTGTCTAACTGTAGTAGGGTTGCTGCCAGTCACAATGTCTTGTATTGAGTCAGGGAGGCCATCAATGTACTTTTCTATTGCCTTATCCAAAGGCGTGACCATGTTTGGGCATAACAGACTCAACTCCTCATAACGGTCCGTGTAGGCTCGATGCTCACCGCTGTCTTGCTCAAGATTGTCGAATTCCCTTTCCAAGGCCCTGATCTCGCGACGAGGACAAAACTCCTTCATCATAAAGGCCCTAAGTTCAGCCCATGTCTGTGCTAGAGCAACTTCTGCACCACGATCTCTCATAACTCCGTTCCACCACGTAAGGGCTCTCTTCTGGAACACACTCGAAGCAAACTCGACCTTGCGATTGTCAGGACACTGCACGTGGCGGAAAGTATTCTCAATGCTCTCGAACCATTGAAGAAGCCCAGTCGCTCCCTCAGAACCACTAAACTTGGGTGGTTTCGCCGAGTTAAAACTCTTGAAATTGCATGGACCATTGTTGTTGTTGTTGGCTTGATTCCATTGAGCAAAGAGGTTTGGGAATTGAGCAGCCATTTGCTGCGCAATGATTTCTGCCAATTCGGCAGTCGCTATGTGGCTTTCGCGTCGAGGAGGCATTCTAAAAGAGGAAACATGAAAGGAAACGAGTGAGAGGTTTAGACGAAAAGAATGAGATGAAACAAATCTGATGAAAGCAAGGATAGTGGTCATTTGTTTTTTACCACAAGGTAAACAAACGACACACAGTGACTAATCAAAGTAAATGGGTCAAAAATAATGTATCGCGAAGACATGCTCGCCTAACAGTGAACACTCATCCCAAGAATTCCCAGGTAAGCACAACTGGTCTCGCGTCTGATGAGATGTATACGAAGTGCTTGCCTAGACAGAAAACCCAGAATACAGCCATTCACCCTTCCAGTTTGCACGTGTTCACATTATTTAAAACCCAAAACCTTGACGAGGTTTTGAAAACTCAAAGGGGTTCAAAACCATATAATAGAGAGTTCAAAACCATACAATAGAGGGTTCAAAACCTAGTAATCAATCATCCTAGAACAGATGATTAGTTTTCAAAGCGGTTTTGAATTTTATGTTCTTGTTGTGGTAGTCGCCTAAGGATAGGTGACGGTATTGTTTTATGACTAAACGCAAGTAAACTCGTGTTAGGGTCCTAAGAAGGTTATAGACTAGGTCAAAGCATTACTAATAACCTAATTCCCTATAACCATTGGCACTGATACCATCTTTTCTGTCACACCCCGACCACGTAGAACATACAAAACGTGGCGGAAATGTCGGGGAGTGTTGTAACAGAATTAATTGTTTCAAATCCATGGCAATTGAAGTTTCGTTTTATTGATTAAAAGTGTTACAATGTCTTAACAAACAAGGAAATACAACATAATTAACTAGTCTTGCATCTTTTATTGTCACTAAAGCCCA
Organism: Helianthus tuberosus; assembly: GCA_030545235.1. Lineage (NCBI taxonomy): Eukaryota > Viridiplantae > Streptophyta > Magnoliopsida > Asterales > Asteraceae > Helianthus > Helianthus tuberosus. Next base: position 116,426,119 of record CM060370.1, read on the forward strand.
AGTCTGCCTATGTGTATCTTAATCATCTTATGCAACAGCTCCTGAAAAACACATGTGAAAATAGGTACGTCAGCATAAAAATGCCTGTGAGATACATAGGTTTTGTGAAAATAGGTTTCATGACTTATGTTTGAGAAAATGTTTAGTCATGAACCTTGTAATTTGCTTTGTTTTGTAAATCATTTGAAAAACGATAAGATCAGATGATATGTATAAATAAGAGAATAATGTATGGTTAAATGAATAACCATTGTAAAATGAGTTTGTATAAGATAAGTTGCTTGTAAAACAATGTATTGTGAAAAGTATGTTATTTGTATAAAATGTTATATGTCTCAAACTGAAATGATTTAATTAACGCTACGATATGTAATACCATACAAACACTTATATATAGGAAGTACCAGCGGCGTATCCACCATGCTTGTATCATATTACACACGCCTCGTTACTTAAATCACTTACTCAAACCAAACCAACAAGATGTAATGTTTAACAATTGTAGAAATGTTTATGTATGGTCAAATACGGTTCACACGGTTCACAGATACAAACGGTTCACAGATACAAACGGTTCACATAGTCAAATGTTTACAACGGTTCACATAGTCAAATAGTTATAAACGGTTCAAAATGTAATATAATGTGTTCATATGCTGGATGAGTATATGCAACAAATTGTAATGTAAAACAATGTACTAAGTATGAACTAAATGGACATACATAGCATAAAATGTAATGTAAAACGATGTAGTAAGTACGCACACAATGGGCATACATAGCATGAAATGTAATGAAATCATGTACTATAATGTACTAACGAACATAGCAGGTATATGATGTGAAAACATGGAAAGCATGAAAGTAACAAGTAGGCACATGTGTTCCACCCCAAAACAGTTTGGAAAACAGTAAAAGAGGGGTCTATGTACTCACTTGAGATTGCTTAGTAGTCCTTGAGTAACAACCAAACAATGCTAGAGATCGCGGATATCAAACGGCACCTAATATAGGTAACTATGTTAATAACCGGACCTAAATCGGATGATTGGATAGAATGAGGGTTCGTAAACCAAACGAGTGTAGAGACTCGTGTGATATGGTTTAACAAAGCCTACATACTAAATGAAACCTAACAAAAGTGCTTACGACCCATTACGACTCGTTTAGGTAGCTTATGCTACTTTAACGCGTCGTTCGCGTGAAACGCGTTCGGACCGTCTAACTAGTCCTATGACAAGTGTTATATGCCTAAACATGTTACATAATCAGTTATGTGAAAAAATTTTAGGTTACATATGCTTAATTACCAATTATACATGAAAAGGGTATTCTGGTAATTTACCTAAGGCATATAAACTACCTATCATACAACTACTCAAACGATGTGACCATAGGGTATAACCTCGGAAGGTTATTCCCTACCTACTATGGTCACCTAATGTATTTGGTCGGATCCTAATGATCGACCAAATGGGTCGGGTTCGAAGGTATAAGCGATTTATTAGATCGCTTACCCTACGACCCTAGACAACGTGGTAATCAGTAGGCATAGTCCCAAGGGACTATAACCAACGTGATTACACTCACGTTGCGAAGTTCAAACGAACTTCGCATTGACCATAAACTGGTCAATGCAGAAAGTCAAACAAAGTTTGACTTTCAGACTCTAAAAGACTCGAAAAGCAATAAAAGAACGAAAGAATACTTACGAAGGGTCCCCGAATGCTAATCGTGATTCAAGTAGCTCAGGTATGAAACAAAGGTTTCAACTTAGAGCTCCTCAAATCAGATTCTAGTGAGTTTGAAGTAAATGGGGGTGGGGTATTTATAGTTTTCGGGTAACCGTTAAGATCGTTTCATGGAAACCGTGCTCGAATCTTGTGCGTACACTTGTTCAATTGTTGTGGTAACTAAAAATGATCCCCCATGAGCTGAAAGGGCAAGTTAGAATGTGTGGGTGTGGATTAAACAGCTGGAATCAGCTGACTAATCGATCTTATCTGTTCTGGAAGGCTGACGCGGCCGGCTTCAGGATACACCAAAACTAATGCGGGCCGCATGGGGGTTCTGATCAGAAAATAAGTTTCAAAAATGACAGTTTTGGTCCCTGTTGTGTATTTAAGCCATTTCCGACACTTCTAAGGCCCGAAAAGCCAACTTTAAGGCCCTAAAATGATGCCTAAACATTGAGTACATGAAACATGCTCAAAAATATGCCGGATGTTGGTTCGTTTGGTCGTACGATCGCGATGTTCGCTTAATTACGACGGAATGCGCACAAGCGCGAAAAACGATCCAAATGACGCAACGAATGGATTTTTCTTATGCCAAACACTAAAATAAAATATTTTGGTGCTTAGATAAATTTTTGGATGTCCGGATGTATTCAGAACGTAAGTTATGCGCGAAAATGCAAACTTGTGCACTTTTTGACGCTTTTAGTCCCTGAATGACACAAAAGTTTATTTTAGCATACCGAACACTTCAAAGCCTATTTCTAAGCTATGTGAAGGATATTTAGGGTATGTTTAACTTATGTTCATGTTCCGGAATGTCTGTTACAGTTCAGATTGGCATACTTTCGCAGTTTGTCAATTTTAGTCCCTGTAAGCGATTTAACTTGATTTTGCCATACCAAAGCCTTCACAACTTATTTCTAAGTTATGTAAAGGTTATTGAAGGTATGTTAAGCCTATTTCACTATTCCGGAGTGTTCGTTGCATTAAATTGGTTATATTTACGCATCAGTGCGCGTATAACCCTCCAGAAAGTGATTTAAAGCTTGAAATCGAACAAGAGTTGATATGTGTAAACGATACACATATTTTTACAAATCCCAAGTATGAAATACAATATTTCATTGGTTTGGCATTTGTTTGATGGTTGAAGTGACACAGGTGTCACAGTCTCCCCTACTTTAGGAAATTTCGTCCCGAAATTTATTCGTAGGAGTCTATTTGTGACTTTGTGTCAAATAATCACCAGAGATATGTAAGGCATAATCCTGTCATTTCCTTAACGGACATTCTTCCGATCAAAAATGAACAGACGGAGTCATTTTCCTCAATGAGTATTCTTCAGAAGCGGAAATGAAGGAATAAACAAACGGGGATTCATTTCCTCAACGGGAAATCTTCAGAAACTTAAAATGAACTTACGGAGTCATTTTCAACGGGTGCTTCATCAGAAATGGAAATGAAGAGGAGAAACAAACGGATATTCATTTCCTCAACGGATAAATCTTTAGAAATGAAAATGAACAAACGGAGTCATTTTCAACGGGTGCTTCATCAGAAATGGAAATGAAAAGGAGAAACAAACGGATATTCATTTCCTCAACGGACCAATCTTCAGAAATGAAAATGAACAAACGGAGTCATTTTCAACAGGTGTGTCATCAGAAATGGAAATGAAAAGGAGAAACAAACGGATATTCATTTCCTCAACGGACAAATCTTCAGAAACGAAAATGAACAAACGGAGTCATTTTCAACGGGTGCTTCATCAAAAATGGAAATGAAAAGGAGAAACAAACGGATATTCATTTCCTCAACGGACAAATCTTCAGAAACGAAAATGAACAAACGGAGTCATTTTCAATGGGTGCTTCCTCAGAAATGGAAATGAAAAGGATAGACAAACGGATATTCATTTCCTCAACAGACAATCTTCAGAAATGAAAGTGAACAAACAGAGTCATTTTCAACGGGTGCTTCCTCAGAAATGGAAATGAATAGTGTTAACTTCTAGGCACATGACAAGGCTCGCTGTGGTTTCTGTGCACTAAATTCCATAATTATGTATGCATCCATAATTACGTAATTCCTTGCACAGTCCGCACAGTTTGTCTTGTAATGTTCATAAGCACATAATCACATAGTTGTTTAACTTGGTTATTAATTTGTTATCGATTGAGAACGTATATGGAAACCAGTCGATGGACTTCAATGTCCTCTGGGATCTATCTGAAGAGATAGGAAGGTCTCCCAAAAATTCTATTTTGTTTTTCAAAGAAACGTAATAGTCGAATTAAGGAACACAACAATTTTAGGATTTACGGAAATACCCTTAGGTACCCTATTAAGGATTTATAGTGGTATTTTGGGTATTCGTCCAGTGTTGTAACTTGCGCCTTGTACTTCGTTTCCTTAGAATAAACAGGTACTTAGGAATTTCGTGGAAACGCAAGAGATCATAGAATGGGAAAATTTTGGGGGTAGTTTGTTCTTCAAGGAATACGGTTCCTTGATTGTCGGTATTGTAAGAGATATGTTGTTTATACATGCAACCACATAAATACATTGCAATGTATATAAAAGATTTATTTATAAACAACGATAACAACTGTTTCTTGGACCTTGACAACTAAAGAAAATAATACATAAGGATTGATTATTTCTAAACAGCGTTGTCTTCCATTCGGTCAGATGCTCATCCCTGTGCTGGATTTGCATTAGCAAGTTTTGGGCAATTTCTTCGGAAATGACCCATCTCGCCACAGTTGAAGCAAGAACCTGGTAGAAAATGACCTTGAGCGGTATTGTTGCCAGCTTGGTTTGGTGCAGCTGTAGCTGAGCAGACTCTTGCTGTATGGCCTATAAGCCTACAAGTTTGGCATTTGCGGCACTTTACATTGGCATGATGATGGAGGCTACATTGGTTGCACAAGGGTGCAGTTCCATTGTATGGCTTCCTAGCAGGGGGTTGAGCTGGTTGGTTGGGGACGGCTTGATCATTGTGAGTAACCATAGCGAAGTTCTGAGAAGCCTTTCGCTTCTTTGACTTTTTAGGGGATCCAATCTGTTCATCCATGGTCTTTGATTCCTTGATTGGGTTTGATTCCTCGACCGGTTTCTTGTCACCTTTTCGGAAAAGTTTACCTTTCCTGATCTTTGATTCAGTCAAGGTTGCAGAAAGCTCAATGGCCTGTCTAACTGTAGTAGGGTTGCTGCCAGTCACAATGTCTTGTATTGAGTCAGGGAGGCCATCAATGTACTTTTCTATTGCCTTATCCAAAGGCGTGACCATGTTTGGGCATAACAGACTCAACTCCTCATAACGGTCCGTGTAGGCTCGATGCTCACCGCTGTCTTGCTCAAGATTGTCGAATTCCCTTTCCAAGGCCCTGATCTCGTGACGAGGACAAAACTCCTTCATCATAAAGGCCCTAAGTTCAGCCCATGTCTGTGCTAGAGCAACTTCTGCACCACGATCTCTCATAACTCCGTTCCACCACGTAAGGGCTCTCTTCTGGAACACACTCGAAGCAAACTCGACCTTGCGATTGTCAGGACACTGCACGTGGCGGAAAGTATTCTCAATGCTCTCGAACCATTGAAGAAGCCCAGTCGCTCCCTCAGAACCACTAAACTTGGGTGGTTTCGCCGAGTTAAAACTCTTGAAATTGCATGGACCATTGTTGTTGTTGTTGGCTTGATTCCATTGAGCAAAGAGGTTTGGGAATTGAGCAGCCATTTGCTGCGCAATGATTTCTGCCAATTCGGCAGTCGCTATGTGGCTTTCGCGTCGAGGAGGCATTCTAAAAGAGGAAACATGAAAGGAAACGAGTGAGAGGTTTAGACGAAAAGAATGAGATGAAACAAATCTGATGAAAGCAAGGATAGTGGTCATTTGTTTTTTACCACAAGGTAAACAAACGACACACAGTGACTAATCAAAGTAAATGGGTCAAAAATAATGTATCGCGAAGACATGCTCGCCTAACAGTGAACACTCATCCCAAGAATTCCCAGGTAAGCACAACTGGTCTCGCGTCTGATAAGATGTATACGAAGTGCTTGCCTAGACAGAAAACCCAGAATACAGCCATTCACCCTTCCAGTTTGCACGTGTTCACATTATTTAAAACCCAAAACCTTGACGAGGTTTTGAAAACTCAAAGGGGTTCAAAACCATATAATAGAGAGTTCAAAACCATACAATAGAGGGTTCAAAACCTAGTAATCAATCATCCTAGAACAGATGATTAGTTTTCAAAGCGGTTTTGAATTTTATGTTCTTGTTGTGGTAGTCGCCTAAGGATAGGTGACGGTATTGTTTTATGACTAAACGCAAGTAAAATCGTGTTAGGGTCCTAAGAAGGTTATAGACTAGGTCAAAGCATTACTAATAACCTAATTCCCTATAACCATTGGCACTGATACCATCTTTTCTGTCACACCCCGACCACGTAGAACATACAAAACGTGGCGGAAATGTCGGGGAGTGTTGTAACAGAATTAATTGTTTCAAATCCATGGCAATTGAAGTTTCGTTTTATTGATTAAAAGTGTTACAATGTCTTAACAAACAAGGAAATACAACATAATTAACTAGTCTTGCATCTTTTATTGTCACTAAAGCCCAAGTCTGCCTATGTGTATCTTAATCATCTTATGCAACAGCTCCTGAAAAACACATGTGAAAATAGGTACGTCAGCATAAAAATGCCTGTGAGATACATAGGTTTTGTGAAAATAGGTTTCATGACTTATGTTTGAGAAAATGTTTAGTCATGAACCTTGTAATTTGCTTTGTTTTGTAAATCATTTGAAAAACGATAAGATCAGATGATATGTATAAATAAGAGAATAATGTATGGTTAAATGAATAACCATTGTAAAATGAGTTTGTATAAGATAAGTTGCTTGTAAAACAATGTATTGTGAAAAGTATGTTATTTGTATAAAATGTTATATGTCTCAAACTGAAATGATTTAATTAACGCTACGATATGTAATACCATACAAACACTTATATATAGGAAGTACCAGCGGCGTATCCACCATGCTTGTATCATATTACACACGCCTCGTTACTTAAATCACTTACTCAAACCAAACCAACAAGATGTAATGTTTAACAATTGTAGAAATGTTTATGTATGGTCAAATACGGTTCACACGGTTCACAGATACAAACGGTTCACAGATACAAACGGTTCACAGATACAAACGGTTCACATAGTCAAATGTTTACAACGGTTCACATAGTCAAATAGTTATAAACGGTTCAAAATGTAATATAATGTGTTCATATGCTGGATGAGTATATGCAACAAATTGTAATGTAAAACAATGTACTAAGTATGAACTAAATGGACATACATAGCATAAAATGTAATGTAAAACGATGTAGTAAGTACGCACACAATGGGCATACATAGCATGAAATGTAATGAAATCATGTACTATAATGTACTAACGAACATAGCAGGTATATGATGTGAAAACATGGAAAGCATGAAAGTAACAAGTAGGCACATGTGTTCCACCCCAAAACAGTTTGGAAAACAGTAAAAGAGGGGTCTATGTACTCACTTGAGATTGCTTAGTAGTCCTTGAGTAACAACCAAACAATGCTAGAGATCGCGGATATCAAACGGCACCTAATATAGGTAACTATGTTAATAACCGGACCTAAATCGGATGATTGGATAGAATGAGGGTTCGTAAACCAAACGAGTGTAGAGACTCGTGTGATATGGTTTAACAAAGCCTACATACTAAATGAAACCTAACAAAAGTGCTTACGACCCATTACGACTCGTTTAGGTAGCTTATGCTACTTTAACGCGTCGTTCGCGTGAAACGCGTTCGGACCGTCTAACTAGTCCTATGACAAGTGTTATATGCCTAAACATGTTACATAATCAGTTATGTGAAAAAATTTTAGGTTACATATGCTTAATTACCAATTATACATGAAAAGGGTATTCTGGTAATTTACCTAAGGCATATAAACTACCTATCATACAACTACTCAAACGATGTGACCATAGGGTATAACCTCGGAAGGTTATTCCCTACCTACTATGGTCACCTAATGTATTTGGTCGGATCCTAATGATCGACCAAATGGGTCGGGTTCGAAGGTATAAGCGATTTATTAGATCGCTTACCCTACGACCCTAGACAACGTGGTAATCAGTAGGCATAGTCCCAAGGGACTATAACCAACGTGATTACACTCACGTTGCGAAGTTCAAACGAACTTCGCATTGACCATAAACTGGTCAATGCAGAAAGTCAAACAAAGTTTGACTTTCAGACTCTAAAAGACTCGAAAAGCAATAAAAGAACGAAAGAATACTTACGAAGGGTCCCCGAATGCTAATCGTGATTCAAGTAGCTCAGGTATGAAACAAAGGTTTCAACTTAGAGCTCCTCAAATCAGATTCTAGTGAGTTTGAAGTAAATGGGGGTGGGGTATTTATAGTTTTCGGGTAACCGTTAAGATCGTTTCATGGAAACCGTGCTCGAATCTTGTGCGTACACTTGTTCAATTGTTGTGGTAACTAAAAATGATCCCCCATGAGCTGAAAGGGCAAGTTAGAATGTGTGGGTGTGGATTAAACAGCTGGAATCAGCTGACTAATCGATCTTATCTGTTCTGGAAGGCTGACGCGGCCGGCTTCAGGATACACCAAAACTAATGCGGGCCGCATGGGGGTTCTGATCAGAAAATAAGTTTCAAAAATGACAGTTTTGGTCCCTGTTGTGTATTTAAGCCATTTCCGACACTTCTAAGGCCCGAAAAGCCAACTTTAAGGCCCTAAAATGATGCCTAAACATTGAGTACATGAAACATGCTCAAAAATATGCCGGATGTTGGTTCGTTTGGTCGTACGATCGCGATGTTCGCTTAATTACGACGGAATGCGCACAAGCGCGAAAAACGATCCAAATGACGCAACGAATGGATTTTTCTTATGCCAAACACTAAAATAAAATATTTTGGTGCTTAGATAAATTTTTGGATGTCCGGATGTATTCAGAACGTAAGTTATGCGCGAAAATGCAAACTTGTGCACTTTTTGACGCTTTTAGTCCCTGAATGACACAAAAGTTTATTTTAGCATACCGAACACTTCAAAGCCTATTTCTAAGCTATGTGAAGGATATTTAGGGTATGTTTAACTTATGTTCATGTTCCGGAATGTCTGTTACAGTTCAGATTGGCATACTTTCGCAGTTTGTCAATTTTAGTCCCTGTAAGCGATTTAACTTGATTTTGCCATACCAAAGCCTTCACAACTTATTTCTAAGTTATGTAAAGGTTATTGAAGGTATGTTAAGCCTATTTCACTATTCCGGAGTGTTCGTTGCATTAAATTGGTTATATTTACGCATCAGTGCGCGTATAACCCTCCAGAAAGTGATTTAAAGCTTGAAATCGAACAAGAGTTGATATGTGTAAACGATACACATATTTTTACAAATCCCAAGTATGAAATACAATATTTCATTGGTTTGGCATTTGTTTGATGGTTGAAGTGACACAGGTGTCACAGTCTCCCCTACTTTAGGAAATTTCGTCCCGAAATTTATTCGTAGGAGTCTATTTGTGACTTTGTGTCAAATAATCACCAGAGATATGTAAGGCATAATCCTGTCATTTCCTTAACGGACATTCTTCCGATCAAAAATGAACAGACGGAGTCATTTTCCTCAATGAGTATTCTTCAGAAGCGGAAATGAAGGAATAAACAAACGGGGATTCATTTCCTCAACGGGAAATCTTCAGAAACTTAAAATGAACTTACGGAGTCATTTTCAACGGGTGCTTCATCAGAAATGGAAATGAAGAGGAGAAACAAACGGATATTCATTTCCTCAACGGATAAATCTTTAGAAATGAAAATGAACAAACGGAGTCATTTTCAACGGGTGCTTCATCAGAAATGGAAATGAAAAGGAGAAACAAACGGATATTCATTTCCTCAACGGACCAATCTTCAGAAATGAAAATGAACAAACGGAGTCATTTTCAACAGGTGTGTCATCAGAAATGGAAATGAAAAGGAGAAACAAACGGATATTCATTTCCTCAACGGACAAATCTTCAGAAACGAAAATGAACAAACGGAGTCATTTTCAACGGGTGCTTCATCAAAAATGGAAATGAAAAGGAGAAACAAACGGATATTCATTTCCTCAACGGACAAATCTTCAGAAACGAAAATGAACAAACGGAGTCATTTTCAATGGGTGCTTCCTCAGAAATGGAAATGAAAAGGATAGACAAACGGATATTCATTTCCTCAACAGACAATCTTCAGAAATGAAAGTGAACAAACAGAGTCATTTTCAACGGGTGCTTCCTCAGAAATGGAAATGAATAGTGTTAACTTCTAGGCACATGACAAGGCTCGCTGTGGTTTCTGTGCACTAAATTCCATAATTATGTATGCATCCATAATTACGTAATTCCTTGCACAGTCCGCACAGTTTGTCTTGTAATGTTCATAAGCACATAATCACATAGTTGTTTAACTTGGTTATTAATTTGTTATCGATTGAGAACGTATATGGAAACCAGTCGATGGACTTCAATGTCCTCTGGGATCTATCTGAAGAGATAGGAAGGTCTCCCAAAAATTCTATTTTGTTTTTCAAAGAAACGTAATAGTCGAATTAAGGAACACAACAATTTTAGGATTTACGGAAATACCCTTAGGTACCCTATTAAGGATTTATAGTGGTATTTTGGGTATTCGTCCAGTGTTGTAACTTGCGCCTTGTACTTCGTTTCCTTAGAATAAACAGGTACTTAGGAATTTCGTGGAAACGCAAGAGATCATAGAATGGGAAAATTTTGGGGGTAGTTTGTTCTTCAAGGAATACGGTTCCTTGATTGTCGGTATTGTAAGAGATATGTTGTTTATACATGCAACCACATAAATACATTGCAATGTATATAAAAGATTTATTTATAAACAACGATAACAACTGTTTCTTGGACCTTGACAACTAAAGAAAATAATACATAAGGATTGATTATTTCTAAACAGCGTTGTCTTCCATTCGGTCAGATGCTCATCCCTGTGCTGGATTTGCATTAGCAAGTTTTGGGCAATTTCTTCGGAAATGACCCATCTCGCCACAGTTGAAGCAAGAACCTGGTAGAAAATGACCTTGAGCGGTATTGTTGCCAGCTTGGTTTGGTGCAGCTGTAGCTGAGCAGACTCTTGCTGTATGGCCTATAAGCCTACAAGTTTGGCATTTGCGGCACTTTACATTGGCATGATGATGGAGGCTACATTGGTTGCACAAGGGTGCAGTTCCATTGTATGGCTTCCTAGCAGGGGGTTGAGCTGGTTGGTTGGGGACGGCTTGATCATTGTGAGTAACCATAGCGAAGTTCTGAGAAGCCTTTCGCTTCTTTGACTTTTTAGGGGATCCAATCTGTTCATCCATGGTCTTTGATTCCTTGATTGGGTTTGATTCCTCGACCGGTTTCTTGTCACCTTTTCGGAAAAGTTTACCTTTCCTGATCTTTGATTCAGTCAAGGTTGCAGAAAGCTCAATGGCCTGTCTAACTGTAGTAGGGTTGCTGCCAGTCACAATGTCTTGTATTGAGTCAGGGAGGCCATCAATGTACTTTTCTATTGCCTTATCCAAAGGCGTGACCATGTTTGGGCATAACAGACTCAACTCCTCATAACGGTCCGTGTAGGCTCGATGCTCACCGCTGTCTTGCTCAAGATTGTCGAATTCCCTTTCCAAGGCCCTGATCTCGTGACGAGGACAAAACTCCTTCATCATAAAGGCCCTAAGTTCAGCCCATGTCTGTGCTAGAGCAACTTCTGCACCACGATCTCTCATAACTCCGTTCCATCACGTAAGGGCTCTCTTCTGGAACACACTCGAAGCAAACTCGACCTTGCGATTGTCAGGACACTGCACGTGGCGGAAAGTATTCTCAATGCTCTCGAACCATTGAAGAAGCCCAGTCGCTCCCTCAGAACCACTAAACTTGGGTGGTTTCGCCGAGTTAAAACTCTTGAAATTGCATGGACCATTGTTGTTGTTGTTGGCTTGATTCCATTGAGCAAAGAGGTTTGGGAATTGAGCAGCCATTTGCTGCGCAATGATTTCTGCCAATTCGGCAGTCGCTATGTGGCTTTCGCGTCGAGGAGGCATTCTAAAAGAGGAAACATGAAAGGAAACGAGTGAGAGGTTTAGATGAAAAGAATGAGATGAAACAAATCTGATGAAAGCAAGGATAGTGGTCATTTGTTTTTTACCACAAGGTAAACAAACGACACACAGTGACTAATCAAAGTAAATGGGTCAAAAATAATGTATCGCGAAGACATGCTCGCCTAACAGTGAACACTCATCCCAAGAATTCCCAGGTAAGCACAACTGGTCTCGCGTCTGATAAGATGTATACGAAGTGCTTGCCTAGACAGAAAACCCAGAATACAGCCATTCACCCTTCCAGTTTGCACGTGTTCACATTATTTAAAACCCAAAACCTTGACGAGGTTTTGAAAACTCAAAGGGGTTCAAAACCATATAATAGAGAGTTCAAAACCATACAATAGAGGGTTCAAAACCTAGTAATCAATCATCCTAGAACAGATGATTAGTTTTCAAAGCGGTTTTGAATTTTATGTTCTTGTTGTGGTAGTCGCCTAAGGATAGGTGACGGTATTGTTTTATGACTAAACGCAAGTAAAATCGTGTTAGGGTCCTAAGAAGGTTATAGACTAGGTCAAAGCATTACTAATAACCTAATTCCCTATAACCATTGGCACTGATACCATCTTTTCTGTCACACCCCGACCACGTAGAACATACAAAACGTGGCGGAAATGTCGGGGAGTGTTGTAACAGAATTAATTGTTTCAAATCCATGGCAATTGAAGTTTCGTTTTATTGATTAAAAGTGTTACAATGTCTTAACAAACAAGGAAATACAACATAATTAACTAGTCTTGCATCTTTTATTGTCACTAAAGCCCAAGTCTGCCTATGTGTATCTTAATCATCTTATGCAACAGCTCCTGAAAAACACATGTGAAAATAGGTACGTCAGCATAAAAATGCCTGTGAGATACATAGGTTTTGTGAAAATAGGTTTCATGACTTATGTTTGAGAAAATGTTTAGTCATGAACCTTGTAATTTGCTTTGTTTTGTAAATCATTTG